>CM062820.1:1223023601-1223332212 GCA_031772625.1 Pinus tabuliformis
CAACAAAATGAAGGCGGTATCTTTATGTCTCAAACCAAGTATCTCAAGCAGATCTTGAAGAAATATGGCATGGAAGATTCAAAACCAGTATGTACCCCCACGGTTACAGGATGCAGCCTCAGTGCAAATGATGAATCAGCAGTAGTGCATCAGCAAACCTATAGATCTATGATTGGAAGTCTACTTTATTTGACAGGTACCTGACCAGACATCATGCATGCAGTGGGAATAGTTGGAAGGTTTCAAGCAAATCCTAAGGAAACTCATCTTCAGGCAGTTAAGAGAATCTTCAAGTACGTTCAAGGAACTCAAAACTATGGCTTATGGTATCCTAGAGATACATATCTCACACTTCATGCTTATACAGATGCAGATTGGGCCGGAAGCGTGGATGACAAGAACAGCACAAGTGGTGGTGCATTCTTTATGGGTTTCAGATTAGTATCTTGGTTCAGTAAGAAACAAAGTTTGATTGCTTTATCTACAGCTGAAGCAGATTATGAGGCTGCTGCATCTTGCTGCACTCAACTCCTTTGGATGATACAGACCTTGCAGGATTTTCAAATCACTTGTACACCACCTATCTCCATCTTATGTGATAATACAAGTGCAATCAGCATTTCAAAGAACCCAGTCATGCATTCAAAGACCAAGCACATACCGATCAAGTATCACTTTCTCCGGGAACAAGTGTTGGAACAAAAGGTCAAATTGGAGTATGTTCCTTCTAAGGGACAAGTTGCTAATATTCTCACTAAACCACTGCCCAGGGAAACTTTTGAATACCTCAGACAGAAGCTGGGAGTAGTTGATGCATCATCTTGCTGTTAAATCTTGTCTGTTTCAGAGAAAAATGGGTGTACGCGAGTTGCCTGAGGAGGATCCGCGTACATACGCCGGTTTGTGCAGAGATGGTCGCGTATATGCAGGTTTGATGGATATCAGTAGGGACAGGCTCTGGTTGAAGATATTCTGATATGGGTCTGACAGAGACCTTCCGGCACAGGTTCAGGGGGAGCAGATACACTTCTAATGATGCATTGTTGGCATTATCTTAGAAGCTTTTGGTTCTAGTTCACAGCCGTTGTTGGGTTCAGGTGGAACAAATGCAGAAGGAGAATAGAA
This sequence comes from Pinus tabuliformis, assembly GCA_031772625.1. Lineage (NCBI taxonomy): Eukaryota > Viridiplantae > Streptophyta > Pinopsida > Pinales > Pinaceae > Pinus > Pinus tabuliformis. The sequence goes on from CM062820.1 coordinate 1,223,024,727, forward strand.
GGAAATGATGGTTGCTGATCTAAATGGTGATTGACAGATGCTGCTGATATCTGTCATTAGTGACTTTCATAAGTCTTGCTCTAGATATTTCGTCTCTATGTCATGTATCTCTTTTATGGTGTCAAGATCATGCCTAGGATGATGATGTAATGTACTTGGATGTCATATGTAAATTTCTGATGTATCCCCACTTGCTTGGGTGGATGATCCCCACTTGGTTGGGTGATGGATGTATGTATTGAGTCTTTTGGTGATAGGAAGGTCTTTTATGATGTATAAGTCATCGTTCTTCTTGAAGAACATCTTTTTGCAGATCTTGCCTACAGTCAGGGGGAGCATGGTCAGCACAGCAGGGCAGAGATTTCAGCATGTACTCAGGGGGAGCACAACCCTTTGCCCTTGATGACAAAGGGGGAGAATGACTTTGAGGATTGTGGGGTTGCCATCAAGTCCAAAGGGGGAGATTGTTGGCATTATGGCACAAGTTTGGAACTATGGCACAGGTGTTGTCCTTGATGGCAACTCTCTTTGGTGATAGATCCCAGGTCCATATCTCAGTTCAGGCTTTCAGAATGAAGAAAAAGATATATACGCAGGTTCACCTAGACAAGGGCGCGTATACACGTGGGTTGGACGTTACAAAGGCGCGTATGCGTATACACGCATTTTCATGCAAGGAAAAGCACATATATGTTGGAGAACTTACTTTTGGTCTGTGGTAGTTAGTCCTTGGTACTTGAACCTATGGTTTTGGACCATGGTATCTCGTCAGAAGTGTTGACCCCAAGTATTGGGTCCAAGGTATTGTTTTATTATGGTTTTGGACCGTGGTATTGTGAAAGGCCTAAGACTATAAAAGAGGAAGGAGATCATTTGGCAAAGGATCATCTGAATTAATTGAATATCTAATAAGTGCGAGATCTGAAATATTGGTGATTGGGGTTATGGTGCAGATTTGGATCTGAATGAAGGAGGAACCTTAGCGCAAAGAAGGATAAGTTCTATTGATGGGTCATAATCTTTTGGCTTGAATGATAATATCTTTGCATGATTTTGATCTATTATATGTGGCGCATGCTTGATCTATAAATCTGATAATCTGGGTTAATCAGTGTCTGAATATTTGAAAGAGTGAATTATCTTTTATAGATCTGTACGTAGGTTCAGTGAAGCGAAGGTGCGTATACACGCTGGTTCAGTGAATGAAAACGGTGTATACGCAGGTTTCTCCAAATGCAGAAGCGTATGCACGCAGGTTTCAGGTTGTTGAAGTAGCATATATCTTTTAAATTATGATCTAGCTGCCTCTGTTTATTGCTGCAGAATTCTGGGTTCAGAATTTGGTGTCTGGTTACTGTTACTATGTGATGGGTACAGCTGTCAGAGAAGTGTTTACTTGATTCAGTGCTATTTGGGGAAAAGGAGATTGTTTGATGTAGATATACTTGATGATTGATTGATGTTCATGGATCCAGTCTGAAAATTTATGAAACATGGTCCCTAGAAGAAAGAGAAGGTTGTAGACTTCAGTAGGCCAGCACCTACGTACTAGTATCTTGGCTAGTACAAGAGCTAAGGGGGTTGTAGCTCCCTTCCAGGAGAAGATGGAAAACGAGAGAGGGTTGTAGCTCTCTGCAGGTTGTAGCCTGCGTACTGGTAAAGGACTGCACCAGTACATTGTAAAAGGAAGTTTCTAATTAAAGAAAGATAGAGACAAATTACAGCAGGTGGTTTTCACCCACATTGGGTTTCCACCTTATATCTTTTGTTCTTGTGTGTGATTGTCTTCTGTTCTATTTTACTGGTCCGGTTATTGTTTATTTCACTTAGATACACAGATTAATAATCAACATCTGAAAGATAAAGTAAAACATAAGTTTTCATTATATACGCTGGTTTCCTTCTACATAGTTGCGTATATACGCAGGTTTTACTAACTGAGGTAGCATATATCCTATGATTTTTAAAAGGGAATATTTGGCTTGAAAATACTGATTCACGCCCCCTCTCAGTATTTTTTTCCAACAATTGGTATCAGAGCAGGTCCTTCTGAAGAAGCTTGATCGCATGGAGGAAGATCCATCATCATGAGCAACTACGAGAGAGAAGCATCTATCAAGCCATCGATTTTTGATGGGACAAAATTCGTATATTGGAAGGTAAGAGTTATTGCCTATCTTCAATATCTTGGTACAGAAGTCTGGGATATCATCGATACAGGGTACACTTTTCCATCGGCAACTCCTACAGATCCGGCTGAGAAGAAGAAATATGAAACAAATGCAAAGGCAGTCAATACCCTATTAGGATGTCTATCTTAATCAGAATTTGTCAAGGTTATGTAGTATAAATCTGCAAAGGAAATATGGGACAAGATTGTTCTGAGCTATGAAGGAGATGAACAGGTAAAACGAGAAAACTTCAAACCCTCAGAATTTAGTATGAAAATCTCAGAATGCACAATGATGAAAGTGTGGCTAACTATTTCCTTCGTGTAGATGAGATTGTTAATTGTATGAAAAACTTGTGTGAAGAAATAAAAGAGGCTGTTGTGGTTGAAAAAGTTCTAAGAGCTTTGTCCCCTAGGTTTGAATCTAAAGTTTCTGCAATAGAAGAAAAAGAGAATCTACGAAACCTTACCATGTCACAGCTGCACGGGATTCTAACTGCTTATGAAATGAGGAAAGGAGGACCATCGGATAGGAGAGAAGTTTCTTTCAAGGCTTCAGGCAAAGGAGACTACTATGAGTCAAGACACATGTAAGAAGAAGAAGAAGAATCAAATTTTGTCAAGAATCTTCAACGGGATGCTGGAAGATTCCGAGGTAAGTTACCTTTCAAATTCTTTGCTTGTGGAAGAGTCGGTCATTATGCTGCCAAGTGTCCTCATAAGGATAAGATTGACAAAGGGAAGGAACCTGTTAGATGGAACAAGAAACAGAATGCAACTAAGAAAAGTTACTACACTCATGAAGACAGTGATGGCCTATCAAATAGTGACGAAGATGAACGAGGTAATAATTATAAACTTTTAATGGCTTGTGAAGATGATGATTACATGGATGCTATAGATGTAGATGGTTTTTATGAAGAGATTTCTAGACTCAAAACATGTTTAGAAGAAAAAGATATGATCATTGATACTCTGCAATTCCAACTTGATGAAAAAGAAAAATTTCTTGAGAAGTTAGAATGTGAAATTGTTGGCCTTAGAAAAGAAATTGAGAAAACAAAGGCTCTTAATCTTAAATTTGTTAAAGGATCTGAAACTCTGAATGAGATTATCAATGTACAGCATTCTCCACTAATCAAGATAGATCTGGGGTATAATGGAGAAGCATCTCAAGCATCCACCTCAAAGAGTTATCTTGATGCAACAAGGAGGAATGAGCAAATTCCCAATGGAGATCACCAAGTAAAACAGGGACGAATTACATCAAGAATTAACAAAGAGTACCAGGTAAATCAGGGGCAATCCATCTTAAGGGTGACCAAAAGCTACAACCAGCCACAGGTAAAAACTTCTCAATTTGCTTCAAGAATGGATGACAATAGAAACTACAATCATTTGGCTAGTAGATTTGATAATCGCAGAAGTTTCTTCAATGGCAAATGTTTCTCTTGCCATAACTTTGGTCACAAAGCAGCTCAATGTGTTGCCTATAAAACAATCATGACTAGAGAAGCTCAAAAACAAAGAAGTATGACTGGGATTACGAAAAGGACCTATAACAACTTTTCGGCCCTTGAAAATGAAATTGAATGTTCTATTTGTAATAACTTCGGTCATGAAGATTCTGAATGCAGGAGCAGGTTTTGGCAAACAAAGGAACAAGCCTCAAGCACCAGAAAATGGAGAATAAAGGAACCACAACCAGAAAGATGTGGGGTAGCTTTTTATGCAGAAGGACAGGAAAATCTATGGGACATCGACAGTGGATGTTCAAAGCATATGACAGGTGATAAAGAAAAACTTGAATCATATAGTGTTTTAGAAAAGGGAAAGAAAGTTTCCTTTGGAAATGATACCCCTGCAGTCATAAAAGGAAGAGGCACTGCTCAGTTGAAAGAAAAAGTCAAAGCTGGAAATGTTTTGTATGTTGATGGCTTGAAGCATAATCTATTGAGTGTTAGTCAGATGTGCGATCAAGGAACCGAGGTAATATTTCTATCAAATGGATGTAGTGTTCATGATCTTGATACTGGAAAAACAGTGATCAAAGGTAGAAGAACTCCAAATAATTTATACATATTTGAAGGACAACAACAATGCTATTTGAGCAAGGATGATGAACATTGGTTATGGCACCAGAGGTTGGGGCATCTAAGCTTTTCACAAATAAGGAAAGAATGCAAATACCAGGCAGTTCGTGGTCTTCTAGATATCAAAATTCCAAACAACACAATATGCAAATCATGTCATTTCGGTAAGAAAACCAGAACTAACTTCCCTAAGAAGGAAGGATCAGCTAGCAGGCCTCTTGAGCTAGTCCATACAGATGTATGTGGTCCATTTAGGACAAGGTCACCTCGAGGAGAAGAATACTTTATATTATTCATTGACGACTTCTCCAGGATGATTTGGTTAGGACTTATGAAGCACAAAGACGAAGCATTCGAAAAATTCAAATCCTTCAAAGCCTTGGCTGAAAATGAATCAGATCACAAAATTAATTGCCTCAGGTCCGACAGAGGTGGGGAGTTTACCTCAAATGAATTTTTTTATTTCTGTGAAGAACATGGAATAAGAAGGGAATTCTCTACAACTAGGAATCCTTAGCAAAATGGAGTGGTGGAAAGGATGAACAGAATGGTCCAACAAATGGCTCGTGCTATGCTTGATGAGTCTGGAACTCCTACAACCTTCTGGGGTGAAGCTGCATTTGCTGCAGTTGTTATTCTCAACAAAACAAATGTCCGAGTGAACAACACTCAAACTCCTCATGAGCTCTGGTATGGTGAGACTCCTTCAGTAAAGCATTTCAAAATTTTTGGAAGCAAATGCTATATTAAGAATAATGATGAACAGCTTGGCAAACTTGAACCTAGAGCAGATGAAGGCATTCTCCTTGGTTATTCTCCCCATAGCAAAGCATATAAGTGCTACAATAAAAGACTTGGAAGAATTGTTGACAGCATTGATGTAGTGGTTGATGAAAAAGGATACATTCCTAGGCAAGTAAATTATGAAAATATCGAAGAGGATGAAGACTACTCTCCAAATCAGATTGATGATGAAGAAGAACCTCAAGAGGCACCAGCGGAACAGATAAGGATAGAAGAGAAGACTCCATCCAGGTATGTTCAGAAGAATCATCCAGAATCTCAAATTTTGGGGCAGAAAGAGGCAGGTATACAAACAAGAAGAACAATTGTAGAAGCCTCAAGCTATTTGGCTTTTCTCTCCTCTACTGAGCAATAAAATGTAAAAGAGGCATGCAAAGATGAATGCTGGGTCAAGGCAATGGATGAAGAACTTGAGCAGATCGAAAAGAACAACACTTGGGAGTTGGTTCCTAGAACAAAAGAGAAGAATGACATAGGGACAAAATGGATCTTTAAAAATAAGTTGAATGAAAATGGAGAAGTGATTAGAAGCAAGGCCAGACTTGTTTGTAAAGGGTATGCTCAACAAGAAGGAATAGACTTTGAAGAAACTTTTGCTCCCGTTGCTATACTAGAGGCCATCCGAATGTTCCTTGCTCTCTCAAGCTTTCAGAAGTTCAAAGTATTTCAAATGGACGTGAAATCAGCCTTTCTGAATGGAGACTTAGAAGAAGAAGTGTACATTGAGAAACCAGATGGTTTCATTCTTGGGAATGATCCAAATCTTGTATGTAGACTAAAAAAGGCTCTCTATGGTCTTAAACAGGCTCCAAGGGCTTGGTACTACCATTTGGACAAATATCTTCATCAACAAGGATTCTCAAAAGGATCAGCAGATAGCAATCTTTATATAAAAATTGAAAATGACAAATTGCTAATACTTGTTGTGTATGTAGATGATATTATCTTCGGTAGCAATGAAGAAGCTATGAGTCAAAGCTTTGCCTTGGTGATGCAGAAAGAATTCGAAATGTCTTTGCTTGGAGAACTGACATACTTTCTTGGATTGCAAATTCAACAAAATGAAGGCAGTATCTTTTTGTCTCAAACCAAGTATCTCAAGCAGATCTTGAAAAAATATGGCATGGAAGATTCAAAACCAGTATGTACCCCGATGGTTACAGGATGCAGCCTCAGTGCAAATGATGAATCAGCAGCAGTGCATCAGCCAACCTATAGATCTATGATTGGAAGTCTACTTTATTTGACAGGTACCTGACCAGACATCATGCATGCAGTGGGAATAGTTGGAAGGTTTCAAGCAAATCCTAAGGAAACTCATCTTCAGGCAGTTAGGAGAATCTTCAAGTACCTTCAAGGAACTCAAAACTATGGCTTATGGTATCCTAGAGATACAGATCTCACACTTCATGCTTATATAGATGCAGATTGGGCCGGAAGCGTGGATGACAGGAAGAGCACAAGTGGTGGTGCATTCTTTATGGGTTCCAGATTAGTATCTTGGTTCAGCAAGAAACAGAGTTCGATTGCTTTATCTACAATTGAAGTAGAATATGTGGCTACTGCATCTTGCTGCACTCAACTCCTTTGGATGATGCAGACCTGATTTTCAAATCACTTGTACACCACCTATCTCCGTCTTATGTGATAATACAAGTGCAATCAGCATTTCAAAGAACCCAGTCATGCATTCAAAGACCAAGCACATACCGATCAAGTATCACTTTCTCCGGGAACAAGTGTTGGAACAAAAGGTCAAATTGGAGTATGTTCCTTCGAAGGAACAAGTTGCTGATATTATCACTAAACCACTACCTAGGGAAACTTTTGAATACCTCAGACAGAAGCTGGGAGTAGTTGATGCATCATCTTGCTGTTAAATCTTATCTGTTTTAGAGAAAAATGGGTGTACGCGAGTTGCCTGAGGAGGATCCACGTACATACGCCGGTTTGTGTAGAGACAGTCGCGTATATGGAGGTTTGATGGATATCAGTAGGGATAGGCTCTGGTTGAAGATATTCTGATATGGGTCTGACAGAGACCTTCCGGCACAGGTTCAGGGTGAGCAGATACACTTCTAATGATGCATTGTTGGCATTATCTTAGAAGCTTTTGGTTCTAGTTCACAGCCGTTGTTGGGTTCAGGTGGAACAAATGCAGAAGGAGAATAGAAGGAAATGATGGTTGCTGATCTAAATGGTGATTGACAGATGCTGCTGATATCTGTCATTAGTGACTTTCATAAGTCTTGCTCTAGATATTTCGTCTCTATGTCATGTATCTCTTTTATGGTGTCAAGGTCATGCCTGGGATGAAGATGTAATGTACTTGGATGTCATATGTAAATTTATGATGTATCCCCACTTGCTTGGGTGGATGATCCCCACTTGGTTGGGTGATGGATGTATGTATTGAGTCTTTCGGTGATAGGAAGGTCTTTTATGATGTATAAGTCATCGTTCTTCTTGAAGAACATCTTTTTGCAGATCTTGCCTACAGTCAGAGGGAGCATGGTCAGCACAGCAGGGCAGAGATTTCAGCATGTACTCAGGGGGAGCACAACCCTTTTCCCTTGATGACAAAGGGGGAGAATGACTTTGAGGATTGTGGGGTTGCCATCAAGTCCAAAGGGGGAGATTGTTGGCATTATGGCACAAGTTTGGAGCTATGGCACAGGTGTTGTCCTTGATGGCAACTCTCTTTGGTGACAGATCTCAGGTCCAGATCTCAGTTCAGGCTTTCAGAATGAAGAAAAAGATATATACGCAGGTTCACCTAGACAAAGGCGCGTATACACGCGGGTTAGACGTTACAAAGGCGCGTATGCGTATACACGCACTTTCATGCAAGGAAAAGCGCATATATGTTGGAGAACTTACTTTTGGTCTGTGGTAGTTAGTCCTTGGTATTTGAACCTATGGTTTTGGACCATGGTATCTCATCAGAAGTGTTGACCCCAAGTATTGGGTCCAAGGTATTGTTTTATTATGGTTTTGGACTGTGGTATTGTGAAAGGCCTAAGACTATAAAAGAGGAAGGAGATCATTTGACAAATGATCATCTGAATTAATTGAATATCTAATAAGTGCGAGATTTGAAATATTGGTGATTGGAGTTATGGTGCAGATCTGGATCTGAATGAAGGAGGAACCTTAGCGCAAAGAAGGATAAGTTCTATTGATGGGTCATAATCTTTTGGCTTGAATGATAATATCTTTGCATGATTTTGATCTATTATATGTGGCGCATGCTTGATCTATAAATATGATAATCTAGGTTAATCAGTGTCTAAATATTTGAAAGAGTGAATTATCTTTTATAGATCTGTACGCAGGTTCAGTGAAGCGAAGGTGCGTATACACGCTGGTTCAGTGAGTGAAAACGGCGTATACGCAGGTTTCTTCATACGCAGAAGCGTATGCACGCAGGTTTCAGGTTGTTGAAGTAGCGTATATCTTTTAAATTATGATCTAGTTGCCTCTGTTTATTGTTGTAGTATTCTGGGTTCAAAATTTGGTGTGTGGTTACTATTACTGTGTGCTGGGTACAGCTGTCAGAGAATTGTTTACTTGATTCAATGCTATTTGGGAAAAGGAGATTGTTTGATGTAGATATACTTGATGATTGGTTGATGTTAATGAATCCAGTCTGAAAATTTATGAAACGTGGTCCCTGGAAGAAAGAGAAGGTTGTATCCTTCAGTAGGCCAGCACCTACGTACTAGTATCTTGGCTAGTACAAGAGCTAAGGGGGTTGTATCTCCCTTGCAGGAGAAGCTGGAAAACGAGAGAGGGTTGTAGCTCTCTGCAGGTTGTAGCTTGCGTACTGGTAAAGGACTGCACCAGTACATTGTAAAAGGAAGTTTCTAATTAAAGAAAGATAGAGACGAATTGCAGCAGGTGGTTTTCACCCACATTGGGTTTCCACCTTATATCTTGTGTTCTTGTGTGTGACTGTCTTCTGTTCTGTTTTACTGGTCTAGTTACTGTTTATTTCACTTAGATACACAGATTAATAATCAACATCTGAAAGATAAAGTAAATGATAAGTTTGCATTGTATATGCGGATTTCCTTCTACATAGTTGCGTATATACACGTGTTTTACTAACTGAAGTAGCGTATATCCTCTGATTTTTAAAAGGGAATATTTGGCTTGAAAACACTGATTCACCCCCCTCTCAGTATTTATTCACCTCTGCCTATTTTATATGCTGCCAACCATTGGGTCTGATCCTCCAGATCAAATGGCCCACATCGATATCGGAACCCCTCCAATACCCGACAGTTAGCCTCCGGGAGATCAGCGGTTTTCCCACCATACAAAGTCCATGCATCGCCTCCACGGTTTATCGCGTCCGCTCCGCCCAAAACCGCCACTGTTCAATAAGCGGTGCGATAAAACCATAAACCGCCCTCCTTTCCTGCCGCTGACGTCAGCACCCACGTCAGCTGCCACCTCACCACTGTATCATCCGCCGTGTCCGCCACGTCAGCGCCAAGTCAGCTTCCGTACCCCCGCTACCCGACAAAGATGACGTCATGCTGACATCACCCGACCAAAGCGCGCCAAAAACCCGCCAAAATCAAAATTTTTGTTAAAAAGCCGTTAAACGTCGTTTTTTGTTTATTTCGCTTTGTTTCTTCTATGCGATGTTTGCATGGTTTTTAACGTTCAAAACACCATTTTCGCTGAACAGTCCGCCACCCAGTGAAATTCACTCCACAGCTTGGCTCCTCAGCTCGGTCCACTACCCACATTTTGCACCAGGCGTCCATAAAACAAGTATTTACCCGAAACCCACTCATAAACCCTGTTTTTCCAAGTTTTTCTATAAAAATTGCCTGGATAACCAGAATTCGAATTGAAATCACAATGCTGCCTCTACACCTCTGCATTATAGTCACTGCTTTACCCATTTTTTCCAAAGAAATCCTGTGAACTGTGTTTCCCTCTGCAAATTCGCCCATCAAGGTGAATTTAAGCTTATTTCTGCCCGCAATTTCCGTAGAAAAGCCCACAAATTATCATTTTACCATAATGTTGCTGCAAAAGCCCTAACTACAAGTTGAAAAATTCATAAAATAATTTGAAAAATGGAGGCTCCAATGGCCCTGAATGTTGCCCCCTTGAATGCACCACATAAAGAATTGGAATGGATGCCCCTTGCTGATAGGGATTTCCAAATTAAGGATATGATGGGTGACAAGCCTCACCTGCAAGCCTTTTGTGAAATTAGGAATAGCTACAGAAGCAATACCGATGTCCTTGGAATTTGGGAGTCCAACATGCCCATCTACTACCTCCCTTGAGTAAATGTGCTGCCTGATCTCATCCATTTGTGCTGTGCAAATTATGACCCCACACAAAGAGCAGTTATGGCTCCATCTGGCACTGTCCTCTTCTATATTACTCCTCAATCCATAAATGAGATGCTGCATTTTAAGCCAACTTAGCCTTTGGCTCCTCTCACCATGGAATTCTTGCTTGACCAAGGTGCCAAACTGCCCAGTTCAGAGATAACTAGAATAGCTCAATTATTCATGAGACCAGATCGCCAGCCCAGGCAGCCACCTTGTTTCAATCAGGTCCGGTTCAATAAAGCTGGTATATTCATTACTGATATGATTTCCTACATCTTGGGCTTCAAAACTAGTGAGTGTATTGATGAAACTTTCTTAGTATTGATGTCCATATTCACTCCAGGACAGCCCCCTGCTGTCCAATATGATTATGCCACCTTCATAGCCAATAAAATCCATCAGAAATTCATGAGCCTAGACAGAGAAAGAGTGTTCAAATACACATCCTACTTATATCATTTGTTGCTATACAATCAACCTGATAGTTTCCAAATTCCTCTTAGAAAGTTGGATCTCAAGGGAGAAAGGAGGTCTGTAATTTTCTGGACCGCAGTATTCCATGAAGTCCATAACTCTCCTTATACATAGTGTGAGTTTATTGACTTGTTCATCTATCCAGCTACTTCTCTATTATTGATAACTCCTCCTACCAGACTCTCTACTGAAATGCAGAAAATTTTGCATCTCTCAAAAGACTACAGTATTGGTGATTGGTACTTTTACCAGAATCACACAGTGATCAGGATTTATGGCTGTGAATTATCCCCCAACAAGCTACCAAAGTATGTTCCTATGAGACCATTTGCCCTGGAGTACTTTAGGCAATTCATTAGTTCAGATTTGACTCATTTCTATGGTGCTAGGAAAAAGGCACAGCTCAAGATAAGAAATCAATTGGGCCCTTTTATCTTCAACAAAAGGGAAGCCTGGGAGGAGGCAGATAAGATTTTAAGGGATCAACTTATGCTGAAACAAAGCTTTTATTGGGCACCATATGACCCTGAACATTTCATAAGTTATAGAAAAGTAAAAAACAAGCTTACAGGATATGTTCACCACAAAATCCCTGAAATTCAACAATATGCTAATCAACAAGAATGGGTAGAAGGCACACTAGTAGAAGAGATTACTAAGGAAGAGAAATTGGAAAAAGCAATGAAAGAGCTTGAAAAAGCACTTGACCTCGACTCTTTTGGACAAGTCCCTTTCAAATTGCCTCAAAAAATTGGAGCGAGCACATCATCTGCTACAACTTCACAACAACCTGCCCAAGAAAGTACTCCACCTGCAGCGACATCCAAAGGAAAAGAAGTGCTGCATTCAGAGCAGCAAGATATAATGGCAGACCAGCTAGATACATCAAAGGAACAAAGCCAAGGGCAAGGTCCTTCAACACAAACAAAGGTACCTGAAATCCCTGTATTACAAACTCCTCTTAATGAGGAAAGAGGCAAGAAAAGAGACAGGCAAGAAGACACACCTGCAAGTGGACCAACAGAACAGCAAGGGGAAAAGAGGCAAAGGTTAAATCCTTACTCTGAAGAGGAACTCTTGGAAGAGACAACAGGCAACCTGAGAGGTGAGGGAAGAACTGAACAGCAGACTCCTCCAATTTTGGAAACATCAACTAGCTCATATCAGCAAGAGCTAGAGAGGCGGCATGGTGTGGAGGTTACATCCACCAAGCCACAAAACAAACAACAGAGCAAGCAAGGCTCGGATATCAAGAAAGCATTTACTGAAATAAAGGCTAGAAATGAGCCAATAAAGATCCAACTTTATAATTAATTGCTGAGAATGGCCCCCACAAATCAATAAAGGTTAATGGCAACATATGATATACAAGAAGGAAAAATGACCCTTAGTCACTTCAAGCCCACGATGCAGCAGCCACAGTCAGCTGCTGATTATATCAGGACCAATCTAGAAGTTCTCTCTAAAGACATCCACCCAATGGACTAGATTGAATTACATAAACAAACCAGAGAAATGGTGTACTCCACCTTGGCAGACAAAGCATTATTAGCTCACAAATTGCAAAATTCATTACATAATACTTCTGCCCAATTGGAATTGGAAAAGGCTTCTTCTTTGGCTAAGGATAACATAATTAAATCCTTAGAAGAAATTATCATAGAGCTGGGACATGATCCCAAGGATCCCAAAGGCATCCAAGCATTAATAAGAAAGAAGGAGGAAGACATTGCAGCCCTCAAAAAGCAATTAAAGCTGCCGATTACAATGCATCCACAAACCACAGAAGTTGCACAGCAGAAAGCAGAGGAGGACATGATGGGTTTACTGATGAGGATGAATGAGAGATTAACAGAAACAGAGCAGGCATTGGAGAAAGCAATGAAAGAGAAGCAGGGAGTGTCGACCTCCCAGCCACCAGAAACAGCTCCTCCTACAACCACAACAGCTGTACCTCCTACTGTCCCAGCAACAGGTACATCAGTCACAGATACTTCAGCAGCAACAACAACAGTACTAGATACCAGCATGAGCATGGAAAAGATGATGAAGGAAATAAAAGAATTAGAACTCCAAATGGCAGAACTGAAGGAAGCCAAAGAAAAACTGGCCAAGTTAGAGGTAAGCTATGATAAATCTAAAATAACTGTGGCTGAAAAAACAAGAGAGGTAAAGGCCTTGGAAAATAAGGTAAAATCCTTGGAGAAAGATCTTACTCTTCATAAACCTCTATCAGAAATCAAAACAATTTTGTGGACTAAAATTGGCCAGTCCATCACTGATCAATGGAGATCAATATAGACTATCCATGAGCAAATTGAATTGATAGAAATGGCCCAAGTAGAGATTCAAAAGGCCAGAGCATTATTGAAGAACATGCCCGAACAGGCCAATAGACTAATTCATTTTTTGAATACTCATACCAAAGAACAATTAGCAACTCTAGATATTAGGGACAGAACAGGTACCATTTTGACAGTTAAAAAGGTGCTGACTATGAAGAATTTTATACAAAATCTAGAGAGAAAGTGTCAAGAAATGCAGATAGAAATAAATGCTTTTACAGAAAAGTTTACAGTCTTGCAGCAAAAGGGTCTACCCAGTTTGTTAACCAGCAGTCAGAGACTATTGACACATGAACAATATGCTCACAGGGTGAATACATATGTTACCAATCAGATCACAGCATCATCAAGCACTTCAGAAGACATAGTACCTCCCTCTGGACAGAGCTTATATGACAAGTTGGAAAATCTGTTCTATATTGAGCATGAAATAACACATCTTTTTGAAATCCAGCCCAATTTCTACAGGTATACCGAAGCTGATGAAATATTGGTAAAACTACAAAGACACCAGTTGCCAATAGACCAATGGTGGCAGAGCATGTTAGAGGTTCTACCAATGTAGTGTTAATTCTCTTTTGATCATCTGCATTTAATCAAATTCAATGCACGTGCCACATATCATAAAAATGAAAACAACAGAGGAAGGAAGTCACACCAAAACGCATTAAAGCAGAATCAGGCACAGATGAAAGGGCCGGGACAGCAACGCAGGAACGCAAAATAAAGAGACAGCTACCAGCCAACTTGTTGAGTTAAAAAGTCAAATATATCTGACCACCTAAGGCAGCCAGTACGGTGGAATTTACTCCTACATTCATTGCGCTCTGTTTTCAATGTCATTTACTTCCTCTGAAGAAGTAGATGGATAAAGTTATTGCTTGATATTTTCTCTATGAGATATTTTGTAACTCTTTTTGTATAAATACCTCCCCTAGAGATGTATTGTTGGTTGGTGAATATTATTCTGGACCTGCGCTGTAAATTTGGGAACTCTTCTGAATAAAGATTGTTGGAATGCTTTGCTGATGAACTCTCTGGTAATGGAATTGATGGCAGAAGCCCATGTTGTAGAATTCTTGGATTATCGCATGGATCAATAAGTCTTTTTAACTCTTGTTTTACTGTATCTGTGTTTATATATCATCTAAGTATCATGTTCTAAATTGCAGGAAAAAAGAATAGCCTAGAATTTACTTTACTGTACTCTGTGTTCAATTCCTGTCATTTTTATGTTTTCTTCAAGACTAGCATAGTCAGGAATTCTTAACTGCTCCTGTTTCCCTGGTTCTTACACTCTGAATATAATTAAGGAATTCTTAACTGCTCCTTGGTAATATTTTCCCTCTGTTAGCATGGTGAAATATTCTTAATTGCCTTTCATTCCCTGACTCCATTTCATCCTATTCCAGCTTGAAGATTGTTCCATGTTTAATTATCTTGCTCTGTAGTTCCTCCTTTGCCAAAGAAACCATACCTAGAAGTTTATTTTCATTGACTTCATTAACCCAATGGTCTAAACTTCTCATACTTTGCAGCCCTGTTCTTTTGAATGTCACCATCCAAAACTCAAACAAATACTTGTACTTCATAGCTAGCCTAACATATAGAAAAACAAAGCTAAATCTTAAAGAGAGAGCCCTCTCTAGCTACAGATTGGCTAGAATCTGCATCTAAAAGACTTGTTAGTGGTTACCTCGGCCGTATTCCCTTTTCTCACTGCTTTTGGGGAACAACCTGAGTGATAACAGGACCTTTTCTTTTAACGAGTCCGAAAAGGAATGAAAGTGACTACTCTAGAGAAACTAAGCAAAAGGTTTACCAAACAACCCGTAAAACTGCATATACACCTTGGCAGTGATATGAAAACCAAGGACTTTTCGTGCGGCAGTCAATCTTCCAGAATGCTGTGTTCGGTGCGTTACGGTTTGCAAGGCAGCAAACATGGCTTCCTAAGGATATAGGATGAGGATCTAGTGGGGTCTCCTAGCATATACTCGATGGTACATGGGAGCACAATTCCGTACTAGACCATTATTGAGTCACAGAAGGAGGAATCACCCAGCCTTGAGTGAAAACAAAAGTGACTAGGTTTAACAACGCCAGAGCACGTCTCTAGCCTAGACCTCTAAATAGTGTGTGTTATGTTCCAATGCATTGTTAGGTTTATTCAGTTCATTTTAGAGTTGATCTTAGATTATGTTTCAGTTTCTAGGCCCTACCATATGTATATCAAAAACCTAGGATGCAGCTAGAATGAGTAAAGCATCTTTCATTTCGATGAACACCTACTTATAGAAAGGTAGAGAGTTCATTCCCAAACCAAGACAAGCGAATGCAAACCCTAAGAAACACAATGCATCAATACACTAATCTCACAATGCATCGATACTACTAATGAAAGATTTAAAATTTGCTTTCCAATTTCTCAAACATGAAAATTCGTAATGCAAATGTACTTTCACTTTCGTATGCTAAATGAATGCAAACTTTTAATTTTTCTTCTTTTTTTTTGTGAATTTAAAGAGACAAACAAGCAAGTGTGAATTGATCGATCCAAACAATTGTGATCTATGCTTGGTAGCGAAGAAATTGAATCAACATAAAAAATTGGTTCAATGATCGACACTAAAAATCAACTAGCAAGAAAACAAGTAGCGAAAGAGCCTCAAGCAAATCAATAAGATGGTTGTGGATGAACCTTGAATAGACAAGTAACCTAAGCAAACGGTTTCTCGACAAAACTTCTAAAGGGCGAGGTCACATGGTCTAAAAAACACAAGACTCACTCAAATGAAATCAAAGAGACAGTACCCTAACCAAAAGCATTTAAAACAAGCTAATGAGAGACAAGAAACAACAGGGGATAAACAAGATTGATGAATTCAGGAGGTAAAAAGTTGTAAAAACAACTTTACAGGAATCATCGCAAGTGTTACACTAACAACTAGAGATGTCATCGCTAAAGTAGATACCATCGCTAGTGATGGACAGACAACTAGAGATGTCAGTGCAAGTTTTACACTGACAACCCGAGATGATCGTGGAAATACACCTATTTTCCGTGATGATGCGATTTCGAGAGTCGTCGTGGGAATTAAACTAGAAACCCGGGATCATCGCGGGTGCAAAGCTATAAAGTGGCGATGATGTCGCGACTATTAGGCTCTTTTCCATGATGATGTTCAAAATAATGACAAATGAACAAAAACTCCCAAATCAAATACATTGAATCCTTCAATCAAATACGGGTATTTCCCAGATCAACCCACGAAACTCAAAAGATTGATAACTAATCCCAAAACTTCAAAAAAGACCAAATCAAAAATCAAAACAAAAGCAAACAAGGGAATAACATAGGCCAAACTCCCCAGTGGAGTCGCCAATTTGTGATGCAGGAGAGTGTTTGCTCTGCGGACAGAGGAAACCCCTCTAGCCCTAGAGTGGGTCTAGTCACAAACACGGACAGATCAACAATAGCTTTCCTTAAAGAATCATAGTTGGAGGCCTACCTCAACCAGTGGTCGATGTAGTTCTGTTGCGCTGCTCCAGCTTCCGCTTCCTTCTCCTAACGATTGATCAACCTGAAACAATGCAAAGGAAATACAACAAAGCACGTAACCAGAAAACAACAATGATCTGTTTACTCACAAAGTCAAGAAGTCATGAGCTATCAGGTACATTGCATACAAGACATAGGAAAACATCATTGATTGTATTAATAATGAAATAAGAGTAAGCTTACAACCAAAGTCTTGACATCACAAGCCTTCTCAGAGGGATCCAGCCAGTATGTTCTTCAAGCATTCACTCTTTGAAGATGGATCTCCCAACATACAATATCTCTCTCACTCATAGGTTTTACACAAGATTAAGGGCACTACAAAACCTTCCACAAGCTATCAACAATCCCACACCTGTCACACTCACACCAGCTATCTAGCAAACTCACAAACACTAACAACACTGCTCAACTAGCCAACTATCAAAAACTCCAAAACTAGCAATGCATAGCAATGGTGAGAGTTTAAATAGGAGAAGGAGTCTCCATGAAAGGTGGAAGAGTGAGCTTATCCCAAAGGAAGGTAGCACAATTGATGGAACTTCCATGCCAGAGAAAGGAGGGCGATACAAACTATGCTAACAACCAGGTCTAGAGTCATCTGGAAGGCTGACTGTTGGAACAAATTCGCCCAATCTGGATCATCACGGGGGTATAACTAATCTATTAGCACTGACATTGCTAGTGAGTAGTGTATCTAGTCAGATCATCACTAAAGATTATAAGGAACCCTGCGCTGGGACATGATATCAGACCATCATGGGAATCAAATGTACTTTCGTGCTAGCAGCGCATTTGGACTGTTCATGGGCGCCCTTCAGCGCGTATATTTAGTCCATAGACGCAATGAGGCAGATAACTTAGGAAAAATGGGTTTTTTGGCAGCACAAAAGAGCATTTGTTCATGTTTGACTTGGACACATGACACAGTAGAAGGACTGGAGTGAAGATAGTGATAAATTATTGTGTAACAGGGACCAAGATGTGTCAAAGTTCACAAATATTTTCCATACCCTTCACACAAAGCTGGGTATCAAGGATACTAAGTGGCATTTGGTGCTCAAGTACCGCGGTTGTCTACACAAGTACATCCAGGATGGGATGGATTTTCTGGGCATTTCCTTGCACTGAACGACATACCGATACTGTTGGCTTGTTGGGGCCTGACCCAGGTTCAAAAGTGATTTAGCCAAACAAATCCCGAAACTACCGTCCCTTTCAGCAATAGTCCGCAGTGCGTGGACTAAGGTCTCACCCAAGGTAGTATGGGAGGGTGCTAGAACCAGGTTTCCACACCCTAGGGATGTCTTGATGAAGTCTAAGAAGTTCGCAAACCAAACCCGTGCGCTTGTACTGCTCTGCACAGTTGTCTGTCCTTCGAAAATTGTGCAATTGCTTCTGCGCAACTCTGTAAAGATCGTGAAGAGGTGTTGTCGAGATCCTTTATCCTTACTATGCTATTATTATAGATCTTAACTTAATTGTGTGGGCCCAATATTCCCATTAATCATTCAACATTCATAACAAGTGCGCGCAATCATAAAACTGTAAAGAAATGCATAAATATAACAGAAGCATAGACACACAGTATTTCAGAATCAACTTATCTTTTATTAATTCTCTGTCCAAGTACAATCCCAACTCTGCCCTGCAAACTTACCTGTAGGGGTCCGTGCACATAGCTGCAGACTCTACTAGGCCTCTACACACTCAACTGCAAAGCCCCTTCCTACTACTACAACCCAAGACTCGGACTTATAGACTCAGAGCTAATTCATTATCCCCAAAACTAAGACTTACTTTACACTAAGAGCCTCGCTCTATTTATATAATCCCATGGTCTACGGACCATGGTGTTATAGACATTTTTGTGCCTCGCAGCATGGAGCATGAAATGTCAATAATTACAGGGATCCTCAGTCCCTAAACATGTTGTTCTTACCCCTAGAGGAACAAGGTCAGCAAACCACAGCACTTCCTATCAGTTCTCCACCTGAAAACACTTAAAAACAGGCTATTTTTGGATCATGTCAGCTGCTCCACTGAGCATCTGCACTGAATGTCAACTGCTCCTCCTTGTACCTGCGCTGAAAGTCAACTCTAATGAAGGCTACCTGTGCTGGGCGAGATTGGCCAAGTGGCACAGTCATTCTGCAAGGTGTCAATTGCCCAGGAAGCTTCCAAACTGACACTTGGTTCAAGGAATTCGCCCTGTGATGAGTAAGAGGTACTTGATCTCCATGTGGAAGCAAGGATCTCCAAGTGGACTCAAGAACTGAAGTTTAACTGAAGAGGGAGAGGACACAAGGCAGCTTTATGTCAGTCTCAAGCTGACTCATCCTTTCTCCTTCTACCCTATATATAGAGCTCTTCTATGAGGTCTAGGGAGGCTGGAATTTTGTGCAAAGCAAGGAAGTGCTGTTGGTTTACAGTTAGAGCTATTGGGTGATTGCTTTTATAGAGGAGAAGAGGAGATTTCTTGCTGCTGGGGAGGTGCTGCTGGATTGGATCCATTTATGGTTGTAACCTTCTCAGAACCTTTTTCTTCTATCAATAAAGCTTTTGATGTTCTCCTATATACTTGTATTGCAATGATGTATTGTTTTCATCTGTATATTTGATTCATCCTAATCCATGCATCAATTATGAGTACATGTTTCTTGTAGTCTCCTCTCGTTTTTGCAGGATCTGTGTGTAGCTGGCCCGGCAAGAGAGCAAGGAGCTGGGAGAAAGAGGCAAAGAGAGAAGACAGGATCGACAAAAGCAAAAGACATCGGTTAGTCAATCTTTTCTTCCTTCTCTGTATTTTCATAAAGGAAAACTATCAAAGCTTTACTTTCAGTTGTTGCTAAGGAACTATCACCCTTAGAGTCGGGATAGGGTCATTCCGAGTCGGATACTTTTCCCCACAACAAACTGGCGACTCCGCTGGGGAACTAGTATCTTGTTGGTTTATTGTGTTTCTTGCTATTCATCTCATAAACAAGGAGAGCACCAAATCGAACTGCAATTGAGTCCTTCAATTGCAAAGTAGAGGGCAGCTGCTCTGGCTCAGTTTCTGAGCAAGTTTATGATTTGAAGAGCTGATCCACAAGGACTCTTGTGCTCTTTGTGATAGCTTTTCATCCTCTTGATCATCCCTTAGCTTGTACTTGACCTATAGCTTTTTATTTCAGCAAAAACAGTGAATTTTTGAGCTTTTTATGACCCGAAAACCCTTGTAAACGCAACTCTCGTGTCTCAGTGCAGGCTGTCCAAAGGTAGTCTGCATTTCAGCGCAGGTACTCCCTTCGGGAACTGTGCTGAGAGTCAGTTTGACAGACCAGAGCCTGCGCTGAACCAGTTAGGCTATGTCTTCCTGAGGTTTCCCACTGAGTCTTGGCCCTGTTTTCACTGTTATTTTGCTGCTGATTGCTTGTCATTTGTACTTGCTGTAAACCAACTTTCCTTGACATTATTCCGCCTCAGTTGTGTGATGAAACTGTAATTGTTCTTTCAGTATTTCTTGTTTCAGTTACAGTTTCCCATTGTGAAAAGCAAACCAGTGTAGCTGTGGCCTCTTAGATCCTGAACTGTAAAAGTATCGTCGTGATCTTAAGAGCTAGTTTTATTACTGTTCATGGCTGTTTGAGTTTGTTTGTTTTTCATTTTGTGGTTTGAATCTATACATTTCCAGTGTCTAAACAAGTCGATCTTAAGGTGTCTTTTGATTTTGGACAAGCTTGTTTACTTTCGCTTGAAATTAGATTCAAAGTTATACAACAGTTTCCTTTTTGTCTTACATCAACATTAAGGGAAAAGAAAAGAAATACATGCATCTTGCATTTGCATTTTTTGATAAGTTTGCGTGATTGATCTAGGGGAAAGTGCATTAGTTTGTGCTTTGTGCTCTGTGTGGAAAGATAATGTTTTTCTCTCCCCTCAGTAGTTAGGATTTTCAAAGCTAAAAAGATTGTAAAGCTTGCTTATCATTTTAGCTGCATTTAGGAATTTGTACCAATACATCTCGTGGTGATCCTGAAAGACAAACTGCTAAACAAGATCAACTTAAAATATATTGAATGAATCTAAAAACGCTTTGTAACATAACGCTCACAATAGAGGTCTAGGTAGAGACGTGTTCCGGCGTCGTTAAACGTAGTGACTGTCGATCTCTACGAAGGTGGGTGATTCCTCCTGAGGGACGATAGCACTAATACGGACTTGTGCTCCCGCGTACCGTCGCGTATATTGGGAGACCCCTATAGGCATTTATCCTTTATCCTTAGGAAGCCGTGTCGGCCGCCCTACTGATCGCGATGCAGTGAACACAGCATTCACGAAGATTGACCACCCGTACCGTAAAACGTATTCTGTGGTTTCGCGAAAGGTTTGGCACACCCTCTGCCTAGATCTCCAGAGCAGTTTCTTTTGGCCTTTTTCAAACTCTATAACTGAAAAAGTCCAACCGAGCATTTGTCACTTCGGGCTCGTTAATACATCGAAGGCGACTAGAGTCATCTTTAGCTTTTTCTCGACTCTTAAAACATGAAAAAGCAAAGTTGTGTCTAAAAGCGTCTAATAAAATTCATTCAATACGGAAACATAATTCCCCTTTTTGTATTTTAGTTGATCAAGTAATCCGCAACCGTGGAGGAAAGTCAATTAAAACTCCGTCGTTCGAGGAGACTCGCGAGTCAACCGTCTTTGTCTTCGGAATCGAGAGTAGTACGGACGAAGCAAACTCGCTTGACCGGGTCAAAATCTCCCATTAAAGTTAGAACAACAGTTCCGACAACATCTGAGATTCTGGTCACTCCTAATATTTCTGGAATCCCTGCCTCTATTGAAGAAGTTCAACAGCAACAGAGGGACAGTTGTACTGATCCTAGTCTGAGGACAAGTACTTGCATAACTGAACCAGTTCCATCTGAAACCGGTCCACAGAGTCTTGTTGCTCAAACAACTGTCGCTGTCGAAGCAACCCCTTCTTCAGCACCAGAAATCTTTTACGGACCTGACGGTCTTCCTCTTCCTCCTGGTTTGATTGCAATAGAGGAAATCGTAGAGGACCAGCAAGCAAATACTCCAACTCATTTTGGAGTAGGCGCCACTCTTTTTCCTTCTGCATCAGAAGTTTGTCCATCGCCACTGGAAGTTCCTGTAGAATCGTTAGGCAGTTTATTGGATAGACTTAAAATGTCTGAGCAATCGTCGACATCTAGGACTGTGCCAAATGACACAGCGACAGCAGAAACTCCTGCTGTCACTCCAACGATGTTTGCCGGCATACCAGCTGTCCCGACTAGCTCTCATCAGCTAGAAGGAGTCCACCCAGGGACTATTACGACAACTTGGTCTGTTCCAGTTTGTTCTTCCGGTATAATACCCGGTAATTCTTATGTTGAAACTAGACAAATTGATCCCTTTGGAAATCAGTTTGGGCCATCCAGTCCTCAAAGGCAATCTATACCCTTGAGTTCCGGATTGTTACCATATGGGGGGCAATATGCCCTTTCACTTCCCCCTCCGAGGGGATACCCATACGGCAGTTTTCAACAACATTCAGGTTTGACTGAAGTAACGACGAGTGGTTGGGTACCTATGTTACCCCAACAACCAAGAGTTGTATATTCCATGCAACAGTGTGTACCTATGTCTAGTATCCCGACGACGCCAGCAATTGTAACTGTGTCGCAAGTTCAATCGATGCCTGTTGTATGTCAACCCCAAGTTGTAATGCAACAACCCATTGAACCTGCAACACAACCACAATCGCCAACTGCCGGGACGACACAGACACAAACGGGAACCATAACCCCGCATCTTGGTCCGTCGGTTAGTATCGCACAGCAAAACATGGCTTCGCAACCATGGCTGGTGCAATATCAACAACCTCAGTTTCAACAGGTGTACCAGGGATCTGAACAACAGATCTTTGCGAATAGTGGGCAACCCTATATTCAGAACGGGTTAAATCAACCACTTTACAGTGGCCAAGCCCACCAGCCATATCAGTCATACCAACATCAGTTGCATTATGCTGGTATGCAAAGGCCTACTGCTCAGGCGATTCCATCGTATCCTGGGTATGCCTCGCCAAACCTAAATCAGCAGTTGCCATTCGTGGCAACTCTAGAATTACCAGATTTACATCGATTGACGAACGATCCAATTGCCTATGCCCATTGGTGGCCAGCGATTCCTCACAAACTTCCTTCGGACATTCCTAAATTCAATGGAAATCCGGGCGAAGACCCGTCGAATCATGTGAGGACATTCCATCTGTGGTGTTCGTCGAATACCTTGAATGATGATTCGATAAGGCTTCGCCTTTTCCAGAGGACATTGACTGGTCCGGCGGCTAAATGGTATATTGAATTACTTAGAGCCTCTTTCAACAATTTTAGTTCCCTAGCCACGACTTTCTTAACACACTTTCAATTACCTATAAGGTACAAAACTGGAACAGAGATCTTGACCAATTTCAAGCAGACAACGGCCACACATATATCAGATCATATACATGAGTAGCGTCGTCGTCGCAGAATGGTAAAGACCTATGTTCCAGATCAGCTATTAGCTGAGTGGTTTATAAAGTCGCTTCTTCCTGCTATAACTGAAGATGTGGCCAAGGGAGGCGTCGTAACAGAGGAGCAGGTTATTGCTCGTGCTCAATATTTGGACTTAGTATATACTCAGTCGGGCACGCTCTATGATAAGATACCTGACGCCCCCAGACCGGAATTTTCAATCCCTCCTCCTCCCGGATCAAATAGTGACTCTCATGCCGGTGATGGCGTGATTGGACCTGCAAATGCTAAGTCGACAAAGGATTCAAATAAGAAAGCCCGTAAGACTTCGAATCAAAAAGCAAATCAAGAGATTCTTGCTTCGGAGGTAAATGCTGTATCTACGGATAAAGGCAAAAACTCCAATCAACCAGGAAGCAAGAAGAAACAAAACAAAGGGAAGAAGAAGAAACAGGGTGAGTCATCCCCTCAAAAAACTCCTTCAAACCCTCCTGGGCAAGGGAAACAAATTTATCCATGTCAGATATGCGATGAAAAGGATCATTCGACAAAGAACTGTCCGTTCAAAGCTGAGTTAAAGAGGTTCTTTGAAAGTTCCCAAACTTCAGCTGTGTTGACTGATCCATTTCCCACCCCAGGTCAAAATATGGTTGATAGTGGAAATGCTTCCCCGTCACAAGTGCTTATGTTGTCGGTTTCTAAGCAAAATGATGCTTTGATCTCGACCAGGAATAAAGATTATGGGAATCCGCCGGTGTCGAACGACAAAGGGAAAGATCAACCCAGTAGTTCGACAACAACTTCGGCAGAAGCTGTACCCCCCCTCACGCATGAATTAACAATAAAGCCACCTAAGGGAGTAGTACACAAGTCGACATTTAATCCTCGCGCCAGAGCGGCGCAGCATTATAACATAGTGGAAGATTTGGCCCAATCGCCATCTGCTATGTCGACTCTTGAGGTACTGCAAAATTGTCCATCCCAAAGGCAGGCATTGTTATTAGCAATTGGTGGAGTGGATCCTAAAGATTCCAATCTTGTATCCTTTGATCACAGAGGATATGATCCTCAGTTACCAGCGCAACTAGCTTTCCTTATTCAAGTGAAAGCACTCAACAAAACTGTTCATAGAACGATTATTGATGAGGGAGCATCGACATGTATCATGTCGATGAGTTGCTGGAGAACTCTTGGATCTCCAACCTTGTCGCGATCTTCGACGACATTGAAAGCATTTGACGGTAGGACGTACACTCCGTACGGTATCCTAAATAACTTTAAGGTTGAACTAGGAGGAAAAACAGTGGAAATTGATGTTGAAGTCATTGATGGCAATCTTGACTATAACATCCTATTGAGAAGACCATGGATATATGCCATGGCAGCTGTAGTGTCGACATATTTTAGGAAGATCGCATTCCCGTTTGAAGGAGGGATTACGATTGTCGACCAACAGAATTTCCTCCCTAATGGTTCACAAGTTACTGGAAGCATTCCCATGATCCATGGGAGCGACCATTCAGTGCAAGATATCAGAGTAGGCTTGCTAAAAGATCCCACAATGATGGGAACTTTCGCGTTGCCACCTCCTTTCCATGTAGGGGATATCCCGTTTGTAGCAACATGCAACATGGTATCTTCTTCGAAGGTCGCAGGAGACAAAGTCGTCATGGATTATCAAGTGGTTTTGCCACCTAGCCCTATAGAAATATTGTAGCAATCAATGTTTCAGGAATGGGAGGCGAGCCCAAATCAACGCTCGTCAAGCGTTTGGGTAGATAGGTCTGGAGAATATGGTACCCCATTAGATCCATGATCAAAAGTTCATGGGACTGACGAAGGAATCTTGCAATCAATGATGATTGAGGGGGCACCATGGAATGATCACCACCATCGTTCCCTTCTTCCAGAGTGTGAAGAAGAAACTCAACACGACCTATATCACCCTTCAGTGTTTGAATTCCTAACAAATACTGTAAATACGGTGGATTCAGAGCGAAACCTATCCAATATTGAAGAGACCGTAGCCATAAACATCTCGACAAAACCGATGTTGTAGAGAATATTCATGTCGGCAAAAGTTGTTCCCCTTCAGAACTGGAAATATATGGTGCTCTCTTTCGTGAATTTAGAGATGTCTTTGCATGGTCATATAATGAAATGCCAGGCATTGACTCGAGCATAGTTGAACATGAGATTAAAATGTATCCTGATGTCAAACCAGTAAGACAACGACTTCGGCAGGTGCACCCCAAGAAAGCCGCTGCCATTAAGGCAGAAGTTGAAAAACTTCTCCATGCTGGATTCATCTACCCGGTTCCTCTAACCGATTGGGTATCGAATATTGTCCCTGTTATGAAAAAACAAGGGACGATAAGAGTGTGCGTCGACTATAGGGATGTAAACCAAGCTTGTCCAAAGGACAACTACCCTACACCCTTCATCGACCAGATAATTGATGAATGTGCCGGATGTGAAATCTTTTCCTTTATGGATGGATTTTCCGGGTATAATCAAATAAATATCCGCCCACAGGACCAGTCTAAGACTGCATTTATTTGTCCGTGGGGCACATTCGCTTATCAAAAATTACCCTTTGGTTTAAAGAACGCAGGGGCGACGTTTCAGAGGGCAATGAATTATGCCTTCCATGACATCAAGAACATCGTTCAACCTTACCTCGACGATCTTCCGGCTCATTCGCGGAAGCGGACTGATCATCCACGGCATTTGAGAGCAATATTTCTACGTTGTCGACACTACAAGATAAGACTCAATCCGCACAAGTGTGTGTTTTGCGTCGGTTCTGGTCGTTTACTTGGCTTTGTAGTCTCTAAGGATGGGATTCGTCTCGACCCCTGTAAGGTTCAGGCAATCATTAATTTGCCTCCACCTTCAAATTTGCTTCAGATTCAGAAACTCCAAGGGAAAGCAAACTTTCTGAGGAGGTTCATTCCAAATTACGCAGAACTTGCCAAAGGTTATACTCGTCTTTTGAAAAAAGATATACCTTTTGTCTGGGACCAGGTTGCGCAAGCTTCCTTTGACGCTCTGAAAGATTCCCTAGTAAGAGCGTCATTAATGTACGCCCCGGACTATCAAAGAGATTTTAACCTGTATCTAGCTACAGCAGATACGACCATTGCGATGGTCTTAGTGCAAGAAGTCGATGGAATTGAACATCCTATTTATTATTTAAGTAAAAACTTAAATGACACAGAAAGTAAATATTCCTATGTTGAAAAACTAGCGCTTGCTGTTGTTCAAGCGATTCAAAGGTTTCGACATTATGTCCTCTTTAGGAAAACTACCATTCTGTCAGATTGCAACCCCATGACGTATATACTGTCGCGACAGTTGCTTGGGGGCAAATATTCAAAATGGATAGCAATCCTTCAAGAGTTTGATTTGGATTTTGTAAAATCCAAATCGAAGAAAGCTCTAGTTTTCGCGGAATTATTATGCGATCTCCCATCGTCGTCCAACGATGAAACATCAGAAGAGTCAATCGTGGATGAAAATTTGTTTCTGATATCAGTAAGCGATGAGTGGTATGGAGACATCATTGTTTATCTCCAAACCCAAAAATTTAGGCCTAATACCTCACACTCGGAACAGAAGCGTATACGATACCAATCTAAAGACTACATGATCATCGGTGATACACTTTACCGTCGTGGTGTCGATACGGTTCTGAGGAGGTGCCTTACCCATGAGGAGGCCGAAAAAGCCCTGAATGATTGTCATTCAGGCGCGTGCGGGGGGCATCAATCTGGATATGCAACAGCACAAAGAATCTTACGAGCGGGATATTTCTGGCCAACTATGTTTAAAGATTGCATAATAGCTGTCAGAAGTTGCCATGCGTGTCAGATCTTTGATAGTAAAACTAGGAGACCGCCCGCACCTTTGCAGCCTATAGTTGCTGTTGGGCCTTTCGCCAAGTGGGGCATCGATTTCATGCAATGTAACCCCACCTCGACCAGGGGGCATGGGTATATTATAGTCGCTGTTGACTATTTTACCAAATGGGCTGAGGCGATGCCTACATTGGATAACACTGGTGAAACAGCTGCCCTTTTCTTTTTTAATCATGTAGTCGCCAGGTTCGGCGTTCCGCAGGCTATAGTGACAGATCATGGATCGCATTTTCGCAATCACATGATGGTTGAATTAGCTGCCAAACTAGGGCTATCTCACGACAGCTCTACCCCATATTATCCACAAGCCAACGGACAAGTTGAGGCAATCAACAAGGTCCTGAAGCGTGTGTTGCAAAGGATGATCGGGGTTCACAAAAGAAGATGGCACCTACTCATGTACTCAGCATTGTGGGCTTACCAAACCTCGGTAAAGAACACCACTGGGTTCACACCATTCCAATTGGTGTATGGCCTGGAGGCAGTCTTACCGATCCAGTGCGAAATTTCGTCTCTTAAACTCGCAATTGACCTCCTCCCCGGAACCTCAGAAGAAGAGGCTCGTTTCTTGGAATTGATCCAGCTGGATGAAAACCGTCGTGACGCCGCTTTGGCGAACGAAGCCCATAAGAAACGAGTCAAGGCACAGTTCGACAAGAATGTCAAACCTCGTATCTTCTCTGAGGGTGACTTGGTTTTGCTTTACGACCAAGAATCCGACAAATTAGGAGCAGGAAAATTTAAGTCCTTATGGATGGGTCCCTATATTGTTAAAAGGGTGTTAGCAAAAGGAGCCTACGAGTTAATGGATTATGACGGGATACCACTGGCGCAACCCCGCAACGGGTTGTACCTCAAGCGTTACTATGCCTGAATAGTAACCTGAGTGCTTTTGTTGTATTTTGTTTTCGCTAAAGTGTTTGTTTCGGTTTAGTAATCCACCCTTCTCGTTTGTTGCAGATGTCGAATTTTTCTGAGACATATGTAGGATATGCCGACGGAGTGAGTCATAGTACGCGGAATTTGTCCTCCGCAGCCTGGGCCATTTTTGATCCAAGCGGCGAGTTAGTGAGTTTCAGAGGTGTGTGTATTGGGCAGTCAACGAACAACATCGCTGAGTATAGCGCGTTGATTGAACTCCTCTCTGATACCATCGCTCATGGTATACGCCGACTAATTGTTAGGCTAGACTCACAGCTTGTGATACTACAACTCACTGGTATATATTCAGTCCGCAATCCAGCTATTTATCGAATGTTTCTAAGGGTTAAGATTTTGGAAAGAGAGTTTGATTCAATTCAATACCAACATATTTCCAGAAACTTGAACACATTAACAGATTCATTAGCAAACTATGTATTAGATAGACATTTACGACATATATAAAAAGAGATGCATCGGTGCTATGCAAGTGGATCGCAAATAAACCAGAATAAACCCCGAAAATCAAAATATATAAAGCTGTTTATAGTTTGTACATGATGTGCTGTAATCAAAACAAAATTGGTCGTATGACCTAGAACTCAAAAAGATGCTAGGGGGCACCCTAGCCTAGTGGTGGTCATGATAGTACGTCATGGTCTGTGCAATCATGAGCAAGAGACGAGTCCATCGTCTAGGCACGCCAATAGTGTGCCGCTGCAACTGTAAAGGTAACTCGTCAATCTGTACATCTAGAAGACCACGAGTAAGGCTCTCAACCTGCTCCTGCACAGTTGTAAGTGTCTCAGTATCACCAAGGTCGCGAATAACAACTCTCCTAGCAGGCTCTGCTGCTGGGGCAGCAGCTGGCGATCGTGGACGGGCTGCTGGACAAACAGGACCAACATCTGCATGCACCCAAGAGTTTGATTAGTTTTGCACAGTAACATCATGAGTAAAAACAATAAACAGTGATATGGTCAGAGATTTTACCAATAGCGCCCCATTGCTCGCCATCCGGTAGCACCAAGTCCGGATCACCTCGGTAGTCCATACCCACATATGGATACTCAGAAAACACCATCTCCTGACGCTCGAACCACCTAAAGAAGGCCTCAGTGAAAGTAATTTGAGGTTGACCAGCATGTCGGGACATGTGGTCAACCCACCTCTGCATGCGTGGCTCGGTCGGAGAAGGCAAGTCAAGTATGATGTACTGAGGCTGCATCAATGGGATTTTCTCCAAGGCGAAGGCAGTCAGAATAGAACCAAATCCAAAGTTCTTCAGCCTCCCGTCCTTTACCTTGGTCAATTGACTTTTCATCTGAACAAGTACTGCATCACACCAGTTAAACACTTTCGGTTGGAGACACTCCAAGGCGTGCTGCATGTAAGATCTGTTGGCAACATGTAAAGCTGCGTTACCGGCCATCCCACCAATGGTAAACAGAATGGACCTAAGAGACCTGTCAGTGATGTCACAGATATTGATCTTGCCGTCTTTGCTCGGCTGTGAACCTTCCCGGCAATACTGACGGATATAGTCTCTGGTGGAATTAGTCCCTCGAGCCGTACCTGACAAAGAAATGGGGGCACCCCGCCTTGACAACCCAGTCAAGAAGTACATGTCCTCTATGGTCAAGGGAATGGTTTTCCCCCTAATCTGGAATACTTGGTTAACAGGATCCCAAGCGTCAAGCATATACTGCAGTAAAGAAATCTGTGCTCTCATGCTAGAGATACGGAAGAACTTCAGTAGGCCACAGTTCCGAAGCGCGTTCACCGTGACCGGGTCATGGAGTGCAACCATGTCCTCTGCTTCATGTTCTCGTTCTCGCCATGTAAGGGACATTTTGTTCAAAGTTCCCTGCAAGCAAACAAGAGAAGGAGTAAGTTCCTAATTTTGATGAAAAACTGGCGAAAAATCATCAAAAATCACATGCAGGATCAGTTTTTCTAGGCCCAGCGCAGGCAGAGAGTCTCTCCCTTGCGCTGAGGTGCAGTCTGCCTTAAGACAACCTGACATGCAGTGCAGGTTTCGAAAGGAGAACCTGCGCTGATGCCAGGGCGCCTTGATGAAACCCCTGAGGCTCAGAAACCCTGAAAAATGTGCATGAAACTGAAAAAGGAAACCATGAAAGTGAAGGGCTAAGGTTTAGCTCCTACCTGGTACAAACGGCGCCGAAAATCGTCCACAGAATCTCCCAGAATTAGCTGGTGAAAATCAAGGAAGAAGAGGCACCTCCAGAGCTCCAACAAGCAAAATGCAAATGAAATGGTAAATGAGAGGTAAAAACACCTTTTTAGGACTTTTTACACAGTTTAAAGTTAAATATTAGGGTTATAATCTCATTTTCATGCAAATATTGTCCATTTCTAACAAAGTTTATTGCAGCAATTGAAGGTGAAGTACTACATTTGAAAAGAGAAAAGCTAGTAAAAGTAAAAAATCAAATTTGACCATGAATCGAGCAGTTTTACCGCGGAATTTATGCTCGTTAAAAAATAGAAAAGCGTGAGCAAAAGTTTCCACTAGAGTTCAAGCTCATTAAAAAATGAACCTATCCCGGTAAATAACCATTGCGATCGTAAATTTATCAGCCTTAAAAGCCTTGGTCGTGTTTTCATCCATCACCTCCACCGTCATTTGGCCGGTCGTTCACCCCCATATGTTTGTTTACCCATTTTGAGGAACAGCTGCAAAGAGTGATTTCACTTAGCCATCCTTGTGACACTGCCGTGATTGGAATATTCCAACTTGTACCTGGAATCTGCTGCTATCCCTGTTTATCACTCGTTCCTCAAAAGACGAGTCTTCTTTGAGCTCTTTTCACTGACTCGTAAAATATGAAAAGTTTGCCGAGTTTTGGCCTTCCAGCTCGTTAAAGCGACCGGAAGAGCTATCCCTCCTCTAGATTTTAATCTTTTTGGACCTGAGGGATTATTGCACAAAAAGATCGAGCGCTTGTTTTGTTCGGCTCGTTAAAGAAATCGAAAATTCATCCCTTCTGTATTGTTTTATACTTTTTCGGACTTAAGGGATTAGATGACGAAAAAGGAATTATGGAGTTAACTTTCTGTACCTTTTCAGACTCTCTAAAAATGAAAAGGACCGAGTTTTCCTTGTCGTTAGACTCGTTAAAATGATTAAATAGCGACAAACTTGTCTTTAGACGAGAACGAGTTTCCCTATCACTAAGCTCGTTAAATCATAGCGATGGGCTTGCCCGAAGGGCAGGTTATAGAACAAGCATATGTTATCCTCCTCAAGCTTGACAAAAATAAAGAGGTACTGGTCAGAAATGACTGGGGAAAAATTGGGAGAACATCAAAGCTTAATGGTAGCAAGTCGCTCTTGAACATGACACTTTTCTTCCGTACCACATCGGGTTGGGTTGTTTCATTCACTGGTCTCATCACCATGGTCTTCGCCAAACCATCCACATTTTGGGGTAATGCTACCGATCCATCGCATCAGTGTCATTATATGTTCAAGAGAGGTCTTTCTGAAAGTGTCAACCGTGTCCCATCCACTGCCATACATTATCCTTCATCCATTCATGATCGCCACCCTGAATCATATGTCACAGTTTGTTTTCACCTCCGCTAAAATCATTAGCTCCGTTCCGTGTCATTGATGTGAGATTCATTAAGGCCCTCCTTTGACGGATCGCTTCTTGTCGACTTCAGCTCATTATCCAAGAAGTTGATCTAGGAACAACCCCATCAGTACTTTGAAGCTTGCATGCCTCAATGGCAAGTTTCTCACTTCCGGCGACAGGTATACATCAATGACCTTCGACCAGAAGATTTTACGTGGCGTTCGACGCCAAGTCCTTTATTCACGCCACGTGAATTGTACTGCAGTACCTTGAGGGTCATTATCATTATCGGTGATTCCTCTCGCGCTTGTTAACGGTTTTCATCATTGACCGGTAATCAAGCGATGTCTTTCCATGTTCGACTTCAGCGAAATTCTCACATGGATCGACTTGTACTTAGAGTGAAGATCGAACGAGTTTGAAGACCCCGGATCTAATTTCATCCATCCGGGCTGCGATACATATTTAGGAAATATAAAAGCATTTGTCATGTACATCATTGCAGCAGATGATCATCCTACTCAAAGGATGATAATTTCAGCAGAGAATTATCAGTCTACCATCAGACGATCGTCTGTTCTATGTACCAAAATGTATTTATAAAGCTGAGCATGGGAATGCCCGCCTCAGCTAGATCATGAAAACAAAATGAAAAATAATGTATTGTATTGTATTGTATTACAGGGCACCTCTCAGCACTTGAATGAACTTCGGACCCTCTGGATAAAGCATTTCACCCGATAAACGACCTCATACTTTAGGGGGCAACTGTTATAGACATTTTTGTGCCTCACAGCATGGAGCATGAAATGTCAATAATTACAGGGATCCTCAGTCCCTAAACATGTTGTTCTTACCCCTAGAGGAACAAGGTCAGCAAACCACAGCACTTCCTATCAGTTCTCCACCTGAAAACACTTAAAAACAGGCTATTTTTGGATCATGTCAGCTGCTCCACTGAGCATCTGGGCTGAATGTCAACTGCTCCTCCTTGTACCTGCGCTGAAAGTCAACTCTAATGAAGGCTACCTGCGCTGGGCGAGATTGGCCAAGTGGCACAGTCATTCTGCAAGGTGTCAATTGCCCAGGAAGCTTCCAAACTGACACTTGGTTCAAGGAATTCGCCCTGTGATGAGTAAGAGGTACTTGATCTCCATGTGGAAGCAAGGATCTCCAAGTGGACTCAAGAACTGAAGTTCAACTGAAGAGGGAGAGGACACAAGGCAGCTTTATGTCAGTCTCAAGCTGACTCATCCTTTCTCCTTCTACCCTATATATAGAGCTCTTCTATGAGGTCTAGGGAGGCTGGAATTTTGTGCAAAGCAAGGAAGTGCTGTTGGTTTACAGTTAGAGCTATTGGGTGATTGCTTTTATAGAGGAGAAGAGGAGATTTCTTGCTGCTGGGGAGGTGCTGCTGGATTGGAGCCATTTATGGTTGTAACCTTCTCAGAACCTTTTTCTTCTATCAATAAAGCTTTTGATGTTCTCCTATATACTTGTATTGCAATGATGTATTGTTTTCATCTGTATATTTGATTCATCCTAATCCATGCATCAGTTATGAGTACATGTTTCTTGTAGTCTCCTTCTCTCGTTTTTGCAGGATCTGTGTGTAGCTGGCCCGGCAAGAGAGCAAGGAGCTGGGAGCAAGAGGCAAAGAGAGAAGACAGGATTGACAAAAGCGAAAGACATCGGTTAGTCAATCTTTTCTTCCTTCTCTGTATTTTCATAAAGGAAAACTATCAAAGCTTTACTTTCGGGAAAAGTATCCGACTCGGAATGACCCTATCCCGACTCTAAGGGTGATAGTTCCTTAGCAACACATGGGTAGGCCGACACACTTTACATTAAATTACATTCTGATAGGGTGGACAACCCTAGACTCTTGCGCTCCGCACCCACATTTCGGGGGTATTTACATTACACTTGACCAAAATTTGGGCTTCAAGCCCCAAAAACATGCTATGGGGGGATCCACCACCCAACAGGCCCCCAACACAATCATCGTGACTCATCCTCGAGTCACTCTGCTAGTGTGGCGATCTTTGCGTGCAGTCCATCCAATTGTGCCTGTGCTGCACGAAGGTCTGCAGCGCACTGCTCTGTCATCCGCTGGATCTGCTCTGCACGCTTGTCTGAATGCTCACTCTCAGGGCCAAATCCCTGTCTTAAGTCATGCATCACTTTCATGTGTGTGAGTTTTCCTTCAATGTCAGCCATGATTAGGAAGGCCTCATCAATCTAAGGCTGGATGCGTGCTTCAAGTACTACCTCTTTTTGGCGCACTGCATCCACTTTCTCCTTTAATGCCTTTGCATGTTATAGCCTAGTGAGCCACTAAGTTAAGACTACTGTCTGTGTCGTCCCATGCACACTATCATATTGCATTTGAAGCTCTCGTGCCTCTGTTTCCAACTGCTGTATGGTGGGATCCTCTTGTAAGGTTGTGAGGACCTTGAAGGATTCTTCCAACAAAGTGGTATAGCTCTACACTGCCTGTTCAATTTCTCCCAGCCTTTTGCAGATATCGTTGGCGCGCTGTTCTCAAACTTCTGGGAGCGTGGAGGGCTGTGCCTTTAATCATAGTTCAATAACTTTGAGGTTGAGGTCTAGCTAGATCCTCGTAACTTCCTCCTTTGCCTTGTGGAATCCATTGGCCAATTTTTGGATCCACATTCCTGTTGGTAGATTTGTCGCAATTTCCAGTTCCGGGACTCAGCGACATGCTTCTTCTACGATCTGCTCCAACTATTGGTTCTGCGCTACCGCTTCATCACGCTGTATGCTAAGCTGTTCGATGTTGATTGACTATTCACTTAGCATTTGCACTGCATGTCCCTCCCTAGCATGAAATTATGTTATCGCTCTGTCCTGTCGCTGGTATAAAATATCCTGCGGAAGGGCGGCCAAGTTTAGGCCGAGTCCCTTGATCTGTCCTACCACAGCTCTATCCTCCATGCTATCCGCTATCAGTGCTCCTTCCAGCAGCGCGAAAGTGTTAGTCATTTTGGCCTACAATATCTGCTCTATTGCTGATGTTCCCACGGCACTATAGGTTACTACCGTTCCTTCTTGTGGGGGCTGCACTTGAAGTCCCTAGAGTTGTGCCCTGGGGGCCCCAAACACATTTTGTTGCTCCACCATTGCTTCTTGGAGCACTTCCCTGGTGACCTCGCAGACTGTGTCACCGATGTCGTATAGATCACCCTCTGTCAGTGTAATGGGCTCCCTATCCAATTTGGAAGCGTTGGTCTTCTTTCGTGGCCCTGTTCATTCTGTATCGAGTAGCCATGTCAGTTGTGTTGATGTCTTGCTCAGGTCTGTGCCTTTCGCCATGTCGTCTGTCCCCTGTCCTGTGGTCAAATCCAGGCCTCTTCCCTCCTGCGTCATGGTTGCCCCAGTTGTCAGTGTTGTTGCTCCTTTGTCTGCGGCCTTAGTCTACTGCGCAGCAGCCCTCGCTGCCTCGCGGGAAGCACTTACCTCCTCGGCGAATTGCTCATTCTGCTTCTGTTGTGCCAACAACTTGGCGGCATCATTCTATCTTTGTATCGCTACCTCATTGTACACTGCCAGATTCGGGTTGCGCCACTTGGGTGGCCATGAGTCAAGCACCACGAACACAACGTCATCAATCACAATGAAGGGGAGATTGGTCCATTTCTTCTCCGAATCCTTCTGTGCCTTGATATACACATTGTGCATATTTGCCTTAAAGTCTCCAAAGCTCCATAGACTATCATATACCGTGGGTGATAGGCACGGCCATTTTTTGATCCCCATCTGTATGTTTGCCTCCATAAGTATCCAGAAGATCTTGGTCTCACGGATCCACATAGTGTCCCTTGTTGCCCATAGAGACATGTATTTCACTTCCTCTGCTAAGTCCTGATCAAGAGGAGGAAACTGACTATCCTCCGGTAATTCCCCTGTGACCAACAAGATGGATAAGAGAAACCACGCATAGTGGAAAGTCTTACCCTACTCCTGGGCCTCCTTGCAGTTCATCAGGAACTCCTCACAAAGGAACTGCACCCAGTTGAACTGTACCCCCTTAGCACATTGCTCGGCCAGTGCGATGACCATTGCTGGTACCTCATTACCATGGCATTTTCTCATTACTTTTCCTCCCAACAGCTGGGTGGCTACATGCACTCCTCTATTTGGAATGCTA
This sequence comes from Pinus tabuliformis, assembly GCA_031772625.1. NCBI lineage: Eukaryota > Viridiplantae > Streptophyta > Pinopsida > Pinales > Pinaceae > Pinus > Pinus tabuliformis. Next base: position 1,223,060,664 of record CM062820.1, read on the forward strand.
TTAATGACATAGCCCCTTTGCTTCTTATCCAAATTGTATTTCTTCTTCATGACCTCTGTGAGCGCCAAGTCTCCGCTTTGGCCAGCTATTTCCGCGGGGTCCCTTCTCATACAGGGAAGCCGAGAAATCCTATGAATAAGCTCTACCATGATGGGAATTGGCTCCTCCAGCCACAAGTACCCATCATGCACTAGGAAAAGTAGTTGCCTAATGATGAATATCGTTATTGGTGCCTAGTGAAAGTGTGGAATCCATAGTAGGTGGAGTAGCCCAGCCTCCTCCACCCCGCGCAACCATTTCTATGGTTGTAGCACTGTAACTGACCCCTCCTTGCTTTGTTTCATAAGTTGGATAGTCTCCAAATGTCAGAAATTTTCCCTATCCACAAGGTCTCGATTTTCAATTTTCATCATGGGCACGTGGCCTAGGACTGAACCCTCAAATAGAATTCCACCTGTGAGGAGTGGGGTTTCGAGTGCACTCTTAACGATATCCACATCCTTGGGTACTTTTGCTTTCCCTTTGTGTGGGGGGACATATTTGGGCAGTTTTACTATAGCGCGCACTGGCTAAATGTCTTCCTCCATTTCTTCATCTGGTTCAATCTCTTCTACGACAGCCTAAAGATCCTCCTCCTCATCATCTATCTCAATATTAACCGTCTTTCCCTTGTATTCCATAGACAGTTTACCGAACTAAGGATTTCAAGGAGACATACAGACCGGTCCTGCTGCCTATGGATCCTTTTTGGGCCTAGGTGTTCGGGGTGATTTAGGGATTTACGGTGCATCCCCCACCAGTAGCATAGATCACTACGTAGCTCCCTTAGTTGTTGACATCATTCTGATCAGGAAATCCTGTGTCTCCTTCGACAATGTCTCAAACACTGAACTTGCTCCCACAACCTCCAAATTCGTCAGGTCCATACCCAATTAGTAGCACAACAACTGAATTCTCAAAATGCCAACTGTTGTTCAGTGGAGAGCCACCTATGATTTATAGGCCTTTTTGAATTCAAATTCGACCGTTTCCCCCTTATTCAGCTCATTAATGTGAGATTGGCAGTAGTTAGCCCCAAATTTAGTTCTGACTTCATGTCTTAATTGCCCACCGCCCACTCCTTTTTGCCTTTAATTGGACATCTTATCATGAACAATGACTCCAACAGTCACTTCCCAACCTACCTACGTGGTAGTGTAGCTCCCTGTACGCGGACGTGACCCGTGTGTCATACTGATCCTACGCGCAACCTCCTTGTCACGTGCTACCCATACATACTCTTTTATAGTCCCACGCTCTCTTTCAACTGCTTGGAGTGCTGAGACTGTGCTTCCTATGGATAGTCAGGTGGTCACACCACCGGTGCAAGGCTTCAAATCACCTTCCAACCTGGTCCGCGGGCCCTCCTTAGTTACCCTCGCGCCAGTCAGTTCCTCGCGTTCTTTTTCATGTGGTGTGCTCCCTTGTTTACTTTGTCTAGTAAGGTGTGGTCACAGCCATGGTAGCAAAGCCAGACATTGTCGGTGATAATTTTCTAAGGTGGTGGTATGGATGCCCATATCTTGTCCTATCCTTCTATCGATGCGACATGCTTGTGCAATTTCAATTTCCAGTTTTCTTATTTCCACGTTCATTAACATGCTTTTCTACTTGAGTCGTACTCGATCTCCTTCGAGTTCGCAAAGCTCAAGGCTCCCTCGTCGAATGGCTCCTTGAATCTGCATATGTTCATCCTCGCATAAGGTCCCAATTATGGGATTTATGGTGTGAGGATTCTTTTCCAAAACTATGGCCCTGGCTCTACCCATCGTCTTTGAAATCATTTTCATGCGCAAGTTCTTGTGCATGGCCCTATAGGCCCATCGGACCACTGGTACACACAGGTCCCAATTAGTCCGTCCCTCATGGTAAACCCTATTCATGATTCTGCATAGCTTTCTGAATGCATCTATGTGGAACCTCTATGGAGTGCGTCGCTTTTCCTACTGTTGTGTCTGGTTCCAATTTTCGATCGTTAGTCTGGGGCGTGCTTGCATAGCACTCGTCTGCACCCATCAGCACAGGTGGGCGTGCAAGCTACTTCGTTCTAGCTACCTGGTTCTCATTCACTACGGGGGGTTTCCAAATCGTAAGTGCATCTGTCTCCTTTATTCGTACAAGTTTACAATGGTCTTCTGATGTGTACTCCACCATCGTGTGGCTGTTGCGCACAACGCCCATTCCAGCACACTGTACCGTTGATCTTCCAGTACTGCACTTTTAAATTTGTCCAAGAACTCATCCACCACTATTACTACATCATATGTTGGCAGTTCCCTTGCCTCTGTCATCATGCAGCGTAGTGATCTAATCATCATGTTCCAATTCAACGTTGTCACTTCGTGCAACTGGTTCTGCCAGCGTTCTACTTCTTTGTCGGAATCCGAAATATAGGAGCTGTCTTGCTCCCACGAGATTCTCCCATCTATAGTTAGGTTCACCTGCTCCTGATCTTGTGCAGTTATCTGGTAAATACAATCTAGCTCATTGTTGCTTTCATCATCGCACATTGGTTCAGTGTAACGCGCTCCCTTGGATGGGTTTAGCGGAACTACTACGCGTAGGGACTTTTTCTCGAATATCATCTTCTACTTCTTCAAGTTAATGACTCCATTCATATGAGTGGCCCAGTCTATTCCTAGCAACGTGGGATAAGGATTGCTATCATCAATAATATCTATTACTTCAAAGGCCGTCTGTGTGCTTGCACCTTTGATATCAACTGTTACCCCTTGCAACCTGCCCATGGGAAAAATCTTCTGTTGGTTCGCAATTCATAATTGAATAGGGGACCACTATAATGTGGGCCTGCCCATGCATTCCCATGTCTACTTCAGTAATACATTCATGTCTGAACCCAGGTCTAGGATTACCTGATCCATTTCATACTCACAAATTTGCACCATCAATCTCATTTCCCTCCTGGTGCGCAACGCATGCTTTCCCAGTTTCCGGACTACGCGCGGTTCCCCTGATCCTGCACATCTGGTAATCAACTCCTGTAGTCCCTTAACTGCCTTATTATCGTGCAGCAGTTTCATGCATGTCTACAAAATGGTATTAAGCATAGAAGGATCCATGCCTGGCTCTAGTTGATCCTTACTACCTGAAGTGGAGGCCTCCGTGAAGCTCTTCTTAACTCCCATAAACATTTCCTTTGCGCATTCTAAGTCAAATTCAGGTTCCTTTGTAGGAGCCTTACGAACCCATGTATCTTCCTCGAGCTACTTCCCCTTATCCTCCCCTATGGTCGCACCACTTCTAAGCTCATTTTCACATTTGGGTCTTCCTCGCACGGTTCGGATCTCATCATTTGGATATTTTGAGTTGGAGGAGGCTAGAGTACCCCTTTCTCGTGCATTTGTGTGATCAATGTAGGACAATCTACTGCTTCATGATCAAAATGAGCATAGTTTGAATAGGATATTCTCATTGGGTTGGTGCAATCACAGGCATACTGCCCTAGTCCTCTACAATTGTAACAAATTAACTGTCTGCGGCCCCTTCCTAGCCCCATCCCTCCTCGTCCTCAACCTCGCCCCTGAAATCCAATGCATGTCATCCCCGCGGCTGCATTAAGGCCTCGCATTTCTATCTACATTCTATAGGCTGGGGTCTAATCCATCATTAACTCGTAGCTACGACAAGTACGCTCATCATGGCCTAATGACCTACAAAAATTACAAAACAACTATTGGGGAGTCTGTGTATACTTCTACAACAAATGAAAATTATCCATCGTGTGGTTTCCTCCTATCTGACAGATCACACACCATAATGTGGTAGTCGCACTTGGCCCTGCCTATGCCTCCGATCTCAGCGGCATTGGCCCCCATCCTGCCAAGTAGTTCACGAATACTAGACAGTGTTCCTTGTCATGGCCCTAGCCTTTGCATTTTATGCACCACACTTCCTCGCGCACCTCTAGCCGCAGTGCCCTATCCTGCTTCAAGCTCTACATTTCCAAGTAGAGATTCTGTAGTTGCGTGTGGATTTTTTGAACACCAAACCCAGAATCTTGTATCCGTGTTTCATGCAACCTCATCGCCATTTCCAATGCTTTGACCTGGGTTGAAAGCTTCTATTGTGACAGCGTTGTCCTCAGGTGTGGTGTCAAAGATGCCACAAATCATGTGTGGTGATGTGCATCCGTTAGCGTCATATTAGCCTCATGGATCGTACTCTTTAGCCGTTGATCCAGATCCCAGGGGGTCTCGCCTGGAAGCATCGTGATCTCTTTAAATCTGATGATTGACTGTGTCTCTAATTTTGGCCAGCTAAATTCTCTGTTCAGCACATTCTAGATCTCTGTTATTCCTGCATTTGGGTGGTCATTAGAGTTCTTGATATACCATGTCAATGCACCATCTTGTAGCACACTCACCAATGTAGCCTTCTTAATGTTGTTGTCCGTGACCCGTTGCGCTTCCCACACTTCTCTTACTACGAACCAGAACTAGTCTGGATCCTCATTCCCTACTCCTCTGAATATGGGTAGCTTGATCGTGCTTGCCATGCTGAACTATGAAGTTGGTAGAGGTGGAGTGGTTGGAGATGGAGGTGAAGGAGGTGAAGCAGGTAGTGGCATGGGTGGAGGTGGTAACTGCAAAATTCGTTGTCTTATCAAACTGATTGCACTTCTCAGAGAGACCCGAGCGAGCTCCTCCTCGCTCTCTCACGAAGGTGAAATTAAGGGATTGTTTCCTACTTCCCCACTACCTTTGTAGATCTTCCCACTCCGCATTGTTCCCAACATTAATTTATTCGCATAACCCATTTTTCACACAAGCATCTTAGTCCAGGTATTAAAAGATTTAATGTACTTACCTTTCGGTCCCTTGAGAAAACGTCGTTCTGCTTCACTGTAGCTCATGGTCGTGTCTATGGAAAACTCAGTGATAAATCCCCCTATTATTCGGTCAAGCCAATGATCCACAGCTCGCGTGATCTTATCTTCTAATGCCACCAGTCTGCACACTAATTCTGGAGTCCAGACTATTGTTTGGTCAAGATTACACCTTCCCTGGCTATCAACTAACCTCAATATCCACTCATATAGTTCAGAAGGAAAGGACGTGAAGAAGATCTCATGGATTTCTGTATATACGTAGCGATCCAGCCACCTTTTCTCAGATACCTGTGGAATTCTGTTTTCCTGTGTCACAACCTCGTGAATCTTCTTGTCCAACCACTCTTCAATTTCCTTCTTTGCTAGATTCCAGTGGCACGACATCAGACATCCCTTAGGCAGATCCCAGTCCTAGAAATGAAACCATTAGTTGGCTTGTTGGGGCCTGACCCAGGATTAGAAGTGATTTAGCCAAAAAAATCCTGAAACCACTGGCCATTTCGGCAACAGTCTGTGGTGCACGGATTGAGGTCTCACCCGAGGTAGTATGGGAGGGTGTTGGAACCAAGTTTCTGCACCCTAGGGATGTCTTGATGAAGTCTAGGAATTTTGCGAACTGAACACGTGTGCTTGCACTGCTCCATGCAACTATCTATCCTTCGCAACTTGTGCAACTGCTTTAGCATAGCTCTGTAAAGAGCACGAAGAGGTGTTTTCTATATCCTTTATCCTTACTATGCTATTATTATAGATCTTAACTTAATTATGTGGGCCCAATATTCTCATTAATCATTCAACATTCATAACAAGTGTGCACAATCATAAAACTGTAAAGAGATGCATAAATATAACAAAAGCATAGACACACAATATTTCAGAATCAACTTATCTTTTATTAATTCTCTGTCCAAGTACAATCCCAACTCCGCCCTATGCACTCAGCTGCAAGGGTCCGCGCACACAGCTGCGGACTCTACCAGGCCTCTATGCACTCAGCTGCAGAGCCTCTTCCTACTACTACAACCCAAGACTCGGACTTACAGACTCAGAGCTAATTAATTATCCCCAAAACTAAGACTGAATTTACACTTAGAGCCTTGCTCTATTTATACAATCCCATGGTCCACAGACCATGGGTAGGCCGACACACTTTACATTAAATTACATTCTCTTAGGGTGGACAACCCTAGACTCTTGCGTTCAACACCCAAATTTCCCAGGGTATTTACATTACACTTGACCAAAATTCAGGCTTCAAGACCAAAAAACATGCTATGGGGGGATCCACTGCCCAACAGGTACACTATCAATATTGAGAAGAAGTTTAAAAAAAAGAAGTGAGACTTTCAATCTGTAAATCCAAAGCGAGAGAAAGGCGGCCCCAAACCACAAAACAAAGGACCAACCCAAGGCAGGGCTACCTAGGACGACCCATCGAAGCTGCAAGCAAAGAACAAAACCACGAAGACAAAGAAGGACGTGGGAAAATGTTGTGAGTTCCATAAGCGCTCCACTCACAATACAAGTGAGTGTCGGGCCAAGCAGTCACTGGTGGCCAAGCTAAAGGCTTCTAAACCAAACGCATGTTCCAACTATGAATTAGAACTTGATAAGGGAACTAAGAAAGGGAAGCAGATCATTGATGTGAAACCTAGTGCCACCATGGCCACCACCAAGATCTAGAAGATTGAGACTGAAGATCTAGAGGAGGGGGATCAGCTCTTCCACTCATTGACGTGGGTGAAGGGTTCTTCACTGCAGTTCATTATCGACAATGGGAATCCAAAGAACCTCATTTCAGTAGAGGTCGTGAAGCAGTTGGGCCTAAAGACTACAACACATCCACATCCGTACACCATTGGGTGGCTTCACCAAGGACGAGATCTTCGCGTGAGCCAATAGTGTTGCCTTCCCTACAACATCAATCCCTTCACGAATGGGGTATTGTGTGATGTTTATCCTCTTGAAGTTTGTGATGTATTGTTAGGACAACCATACTTGTGGAAGCAACATGTTGTATATGAGTCTAAACCTCGCTTTGTGATTTTTACATTAGCCAACAAGTTGTACAGGATATCGGAGATAACCCCACCTACCGACATCTCTTTGATCACTACAAAGCAATGTAGTAAGATCATTTTCGAGACCATGAAATTTATTTTCCTTCTAATTCACCCTAAAGGAAAGAACAAGGTTGTAACCATGGCTTCTAGGTAGGGCTCCTATGTACAACACCAGTCAATGGACAAGGTTGTGGAGGAGTAGAGGGATATTTTTGCCTCACCTACATGGGTACCTCTACCCTATTAGGTCAAACACTCCATCGATCTAACCCCAAGCACCATCTCTTTGATCGTTGCAAAGCAATGTAGTAAGATAATTTCCTAGACTAGGAAATTTACTTTTCTTATGATTCACCCTAAGGGAAAGAAGAAGGTTGTGGCCACTGCTTCCAGACAGAGCTCTTCTCCATAGTAGAAATAGATGGACAAGGTTGTGGAGGAGTACAAGGATATTTTTGCCTCACCTATTGGGGTACCTCTGCACTGTCAGGTCAAGCACTCCATCGAACTGACCTTGGGTGCACCACTGCATAATGGGACGATCTATCGGTGCTCTATTCTGAAGAACAATGAGATTAGGAGGTAGATTCAGGAACTACTACAGAAAGGGCACATCAGGCCAAGCTCATCACCCTGACAAAGCCCAATTGTATTGGTACAAAAGAAGGATGGGACCTGGAGGCTCTGTATTGAATACTCAGCATTGAACAAGATCATTGTCTGGAATAGGTACCCAATCCCGTGGATTGATGACCTTCTTAACTAGCTCAAGGGGGAAAAATATTTCGGCAACATTGACTTGAAGTTAGGTTATCACTAGGTGCCTATTGAACCCTCTGATGTGTGGAAGGCTACCTTCAAATCCAAGGAGGGCATTTTTGAATGGTTGGTCATGCCGTTTGGATTGATGAATCCCCCTGCAACCTGCATGAGACTGATGGACGATATCTTGCCACCCTTCACCAATGCATTCGTGGTGGTCTATTTAGACGACATCTTGATCTTTATTTGGAGTTGGGATGAGCACCTCCACCATATTCAATAGGTCCTTCAAACCTTAAGACAACAAAATTTGTGTGCTAACTTGGGGAAATGCACTTTTGTATTGACCCAGGTTCAATATCTGGGTTTCATAATTGATTAACAGGGTGTACATGTGGACCCATCCAAGATACAAGTCATTCGAGATTGGCCAGCCCCAACCACTCTAACAGAGCTCCGCAACTTTTTGGGTCTTTCCAAATTCTGTCATAGGTTCGTGTTGGGGTTCTCTCATATCACTTGACCTTTAAGTCAAGTCAATAAGGGTGGAGCAAAAGAAAAAAAATTGGTCTTAAACCCAACAACAAGCATTCTCCAAGTTGAAGAAGTGCTTCTGCTCTACACTAGTGCTCACATTACGAGACCTGCAACAACCATTTTAGATTGAGACAAATGCCTCCGACTATGATATTGGTGTGGTTCTTACTCAACATGGGAATCCAGTGTCTTACTATAGTGATACTTTCAGACACAATCTGAAAGTACCCCACTTACAAAAACCAAATGTATTACATTGTGCAGGTCTGCCGTCAATGGAAGCATTTCATTCTAGGGAAGGAAATGATCATCCACATAGACCACTGACCTCTATAGTTCATACAACAACAAGGGAAGTTGCAGAATGATCACCATCAGAAATTGGCCACCTACCTGCAATAGTCCCATTTAAACATTAATTATAAGAAGGGAAACATGAATAATGTCGCTGATTTCCTTAGTCGACAACTGATCATGGTGTTGATCACTATGCTTGACTCCTATTGGCACGAGACATCGAGGTGGCCGCATCTTTACAAGAGTGACCCAGAATTCGGCAGCACATACTAAGCATTCCTGGAAGGAAAGAAAGTTCCAAATTTTCACCTTCAGGATGCACTGTTATGCCACCTGCGACACATCTATGTTCCTTCAAGTGAGTGTGTCAATATGATTTGGGAGGTGCACTATAGTTGGGTCACTAGACATTTCGGAGTAGAGAAAACAATGATAGTATTGCAGAAGTATTTTTACTGGCTGAAATTTCATCACGATGTTGGGAAGTATATTCGATCCTGAACTGCCTGCACCATTTCCAAGCCAACCATCAAGAAGTAAGGCATGTATACTCCTCTACCTACTCCTAACCGGCCTTGGGGATATGTCTCCATGGATTACAATGGCGGTCCTTCCTTCTATGAAGCACGACAACGATTGCATTTTCGTAGTCACCGACAGATTCTCTAAGACGGCCATCATGGCGGCCTGCAAGAAGATTATCATAGTAGAGGCCACTGCTAAGCTCTTCTTTGCGCAAGTGTTGGTATACTTTGCAATCCCATAGTCCATTGTCTCAAATCAGGACAACAAATTCTTGAGTGCATTTTGGTCAAGTCTCTAGTCAATGTTGGATACAAAACTTACTAAGTCCACAACATTCCATCCCCAAACTAATGGATAAATAGAGGTTCTCAATAGGATGATCGTACACATTCTATGCAGGTAAATCTCAAAGAATCCATGCACATGGGATGAAAGCGTCCCCAATGTCCAGCACAACTACAACAAATCTCTCTACAACTCAAGGGGCCACAACCCCTTTCAGGTAGGGTTGGGATTTCAGCCATTATATCCCATTGATGTGGGCATACCATTTGCATATACTTAAGAAGATTTGGATCATGTCTAGTGTGAAACCAACAGGGCTAACAGCTTTATTGAGCGCATTCAATACATCTGCCAGCAGGTCCATGAAATATTGGACAAAGCCAATGTTAAGTACAATCAACCATGATCAGTAGTGGGTGTCGCACAAACTCCAGGTGGTGTTATAGACATAGTTGGGCACTGCAACCTTGATCACATATGTCCATAAACCAAGGGCTTCTAAACCCCTAAAAGTGTTGTTTCATACCCTAAAGGAACAAGGTCAGCTGATTACATCATCTCCCAAAAGTTCTCCATGAAAAACTACTCAGAGCTGGTCAAATCAGGACCATACAGACTGCTCCATGCATAGGGTGCGATGCATCTCACCTATTTCACATGGGGGGTGCTATGCATACTAGAGAGCCCTTTTGTAGGGTGTGATGAGCGAGAGCAGACAAATGGCAGAAGTAGTTTGCTGGGTGGAAACCCAGAGAATCTTCTAGAAACTTCTCATATGACACTTGCCTCTGTGAATTCGCCCAGGGATGAGTAAGAGATCTAAAATCTCCAATTGGAACCAAGAACTATCAGTGAAATGACACTAATCAAAATCCCAGAAGCTGACTCACTCTCCTGTAAACATCTATATATGGATCCCTCATCCTGGAGATCCAAAAAGGCTAGAATTTTGTAATTCGCAAGGAAGTGTTGTTGGTTTCTCTTTGAAGACATTGTTGGGTAATCTTGCTTTGTATGAGGTGAAGAGGGCTTTCATGCTGGGAGGATGATGCTGGATCGGACAGCTTGGTTGTAATCCTCTCTTCTACTACTTCTATCAATAAAGCTATTTGAGTTTTCCTCCATATGCTTGTATATCTCTGAATCTTGTATTTGTATATGCATTTATATGGTTAATGTACATCTGACGCTACATTGTTTATGGTTATAGATCTCTATGCTTTGATGGTATTTTTCTACTTTGACTCTATAGGTGTTCTTTGAAGCGGTACAAGTGAGAAAGGAGTGGTGAAAGCTCTATTAAGGAAGAGAGAAAACAAGCAGGGAGACTAGCGAAAGACTGAGGTTGGTATTCTCTGCTTCTCCCTCATCTATCTCCCATAAAGGAAAACACAAGTAACTTTAGTTTGTTTGTTTCTAAGATAGCTACCCATCTTAGTGGGACTAGCAGCTCTGAATGGACACTAGTTTTCCTGATAACAAAATGGCAACTCCACTAGGGAGCGAATAGTTTGTTTGTTTTGTTACTGTTGTTTGCTTTATAAACCACAGACGGAGCCTGAAGTTAAGCCAGCTAGCCTTCGAACTACTTTTTCTATGCAACTGCAAAGTAGATCAACACTGCTTTAATCAATCTCCAGGTTGGTTTATGAACTGAACATCTGACTTGCAAACATCCTAAGTGCCCTGGTGGTAGCTCAAATAACCTCATTAGATCAGCCCCTATACTTTGTGTTTACTGACAATCATTAGCTTAGCCTAAATCCCTGAACTTAGCTGCAAACTGTGAGTGAAAACCAAGCTCAGTCTCATCCCTGGACCATCACACTGTCTCTCATTGGCAATCTGGATGCATCGCACCTCTCATGTGTTGCAGGTGAGATGCATCCCTGTTTCCCTGTGTTACAGGTTCAATGATTGAGTGAGATTGTTTCTGCCTCCAGATTTTGGTTTTTTCCTCATTGTCTTCAGCTTTATTTAGTAGTTTTGTTGTCTATGATCAGTGTGTCACTGTTGAAACCTTCTTTCTTTGCATTATTTCAGCCTCCATCAGAAGGAATTGTAAATGCTTTTTATGTATTTTTCATCATTTACAGTTCTCCTTTGCAAATATTAGCTTAATCGAACTGTCATCTTTTGATTTGAAAGTGTCGCAAGTGTTGTTTTCAGTCAAGAAAAAGAGTGTCATAAAGCATTCCTCTTTTAGATAGTTGATTACACTTTTGCCATCGTATTTGATTTGAATTAATAGTATTTCAAGTGTCAAAAGCAATTTTAAATTCGAAATTGCAAAGTGTTGTCTTAGTCTTCCTTTCATTTTTTGAAGAGAAAATTGTTAGTACTGTCACTTTGAAAGAAAATAATTCAGATCTGTACTTAGTTTCCTTTTTTGTCATTCTCACATTAAGGAAACTGAAAAACAATACATGCATGTGCATTTGCATTTAGACTGCATGCTGAAATTGATTTAGGAAAAGTGCATCTAGTGTGTGCTCTCTGCTCTATGTTGAAAGAATTTCATTTCTCTTTCCTTAGTAGCTAGGATTTTCATTGCAAAAAGAAAGTAAACGACTGCTTATCATCTTATATTGCATATTTAGGAATTGTATATCTACATCACGTGGTGAACCTTAAAGGAAAATTTCTTAAGAAAGATCAACTTTAAAATAAACCTCAATGAACATAAAAACAATTTGGAACCTAATCCACAACATTTAGAAGTCTAGGCTAGAGACGTATTCCGGCGTCGTAAAGCCTGGTAACTATCGCTTTCATCATAGGTTGGGTGATTCCTCCTCTTTGAGATGACAAGTGCCAGTACAGACTTGTGCTCCCATGTACCGTTGAGTATATATTGGGAGACCACAATAGGCTACATCCTTTATCCTTAGGAAGTTGTGTCTGTCGCCCTATCAATCGCAATGCACTAAACACAGCATTCGGGAAGATTGACTGCCATACCGTAAAAACTATTCTGCAATTTTGTGATTGGTTTGGTAATCCCTCTATCTAGATTTCCAGAGTAGTCACTTTCATTCCTTTTCAGACTCCTTAAAAGAAAAGGTCTATCTGAGCACTTGTCACTTCAGGCTCATTAAAAATCGAAGGTGACTAGAGTCATCTTTAGCTTTTTCTCGACTCTCAAAACTTGAAAAAGCAAGTTGTGTCAAAGCGTCATAAAATTTATTTTAATCGGAATAACGTCACTATTCCCTTGTTGATCTTTAGGTTGAGAAATGGAGTCTACTAATCAAGGATTTCCCCTTGGGGGAAATCCTAGTCCCTTCTCCTCTTGGGGGGATGTTGGTGCTCCACACATGGCTACATTGTCCCTCCCAGGACTCACAATTGGCCTGCTAGTATGGCTTTTCTCAACCTCTGTCGTTCAAAACACCACGATTCCTCAGCAATCCAATCAGCAACCAGATGAAGTTGCTCCCCAACCTTCTATTTCGTTTGTTTCTCCCTCTCCTTCTTCCTCTTCGCTTGGTGAAGCTAGTAACGCTAAAAACCAAGTAATTGAGGAGAAGAAGAAAGAGAAGGAGAAGAAGAAGAAGAATCCAACAGCAAAATGGGGCAACCGTACATCATCTGGCGAAAATCCACACACTGCACCTTCCAAACCTAAATCTCCATGTGTCATTTGCAAGGGAGACCACTATCATCGAGATTGTCCCTGCATCCCATGGATCTTGAGGGATTGGTCTCCCCGTTTGCACAATCCGGTGTCTTCAACCGCTGACGATCATGTTGAGAGCACACCATCAACTAGTGAAAATGAAGTCAATGGAAAAAAGGAAGATCCAAATTTCCTTGTAGACTGTGTGAAGGCAATCATGCCCTCCACCGTTGTCCCTTCCTAGACGAAGCTAAAAGAGTCTTGGATAACCGTCCTATGTCACCGTAATGACTTCCTCTTGGATACAAGAAACTCTTGCCGAGTCCATCGCTATTTCAAAATCTGACTGACACACTGTTGTTGTCAGTCAAAGCACCTGTCATTGAAGATAAACCCTCTGAGTCCACACTGGACCAAAGTCAACAGGTCGAGACGGAAGTCGACCTAATCTTGTCTTCAAAAGGCCCACCTTCAGATGATACTGTCACCAAAGAGAATGAGAACGACACCATTCAAATTCTCTTCATAAACACAGACTCTGATGAACATGGGGGAAGTCTACCCATTCCTTTACCGAAGGAAGGAATTTCATCAGAGATTTATCCTGCCATTTATTCGGTCCCACCTCCAAGCAACCTAGTCGTTTCCTTCGATTGGAATCTACTAAGCAGACCCCGCCTACCATCTAATGCATCATTCCAAATCATAGTACAAGCTTACAGAATGATCACGGTTGGTACTATCATAGATGAAGGGGCTTCTGTGAGTATCCTTTCCTCAACCGCTTGGGAAGCGCTTGGTTCACCATCTCTTCTGCCTGAGATTCGAAATCTGACAGGCTTCAACAAAGGAACGAGTCGAATGTTAGGGATCCTTCCAAATTTTCCTATAACTTTGAGAAGGAAAACCATTCATCTAAACATGATGGTAGTCCAAGGACCTCTAGATTACAATCTACTCCTTGGGTGTGACTACATTTATAGCATGGGAGCTATCGTTTCCTCACTCTTTCGAGTGATGTGTTTTCCACATGAAGGCAGAGTGGTCCACCTAGTTGACCAGCTTTCATTCCCTGGTTCAAACACAGCTATTAGTCAAATTCCATCCCTAACTGGTCTTTTTGCACAAGGAATGTCTAATCAATCTCCAGTCCATCCACCTGATGATCGCGAGTGATTCAGTGATTGTGACTGAAACCCAGGAGGCATGCACCCTGGTCTGCTTTGGCAGGAAAACCCCAGATATAAGGTAGGTTTCCGCATAGGAATATGACTAGTCTGATACTCTTGTCCATTTAGGAAAATGGATTTGGAATGGAAAAATATTCCCTCATCAAAGGTTATGTGATTGGGACTGACAACAGTCACCTTTGTCCATTTCTATGGACATCGCCAAGGAAGTGTTTTGTCTGCGACACGGATGGAACAATCTTGCTAATGCAAGAACTTCCATATGGTGACCTAGAAACTCTACTTTATAACTGGGGGCATGCAAACCTTTTGGCATGCAAGTGAAAAGCGACCATTTATTTTCTTAGTTTTTAGGCTCTTAACCCTTTAAACTCGTAGGTTGGTCATTCCTAGCTTGCATAACGAAAGGCTTCGGAGCAAAGTTGCGCATGGGGCAAGCTCCCTAAAAATGAACCTACTGATGAGACATCCTTATTATATGACTAGCATGAGCAGTTTTACAGAAAGTTCAAGCTCATTAAAAAATAAACCTCGCAATGAGCAAGCGTTCCCATAGAGTTTAAGATCATTAAAAAATGAACCCCACCTTCGGTAAATAACCATTGCAATCACGTAATTATCAGCTTTTGAACCTTGGTTGTGTTCTTACCATCACCTCCACTCTTTTTTAGCCAATCATATGCCTCCATTTGATTGTTTACCCTTTTGAGGAACAGTTGCGATGAATGATTCTATTAGCCACCTTCTTTACACTACCATGATTGAAAAGTTCCAAACCTTACCTAGAACCTGTTGCTTTCCAAAAACATCACTCGTTCCTCAAAAAACGAGTCTCCTTTAATCTCATTTCATCTAACTCGTAAAATATGAAAATATTGCCGAGCAATTAGCCTCTCCAACTTGTTAAAGCAATCGGAAGTGCCATCCCTCCTCTAGATTTTAATCTTTTTGGACCTGAGGGATTATTACACAAAAAGATTGAGCGCTTGTCTTGTTCGGCTCGTTAAAACTATCAAAAATTCATCCTTTTCATATTATTTTACACTTTTTTGAACTTAATGGATTACATTACGAAAAAGGACCACTGGAGTTGCCTTTGCGTCCCTTTTAGACTCTGTAAAATTGAAAAGGACCGAGTTATCTTTGTCGTTAAACTCATTAAAACAATAGTGACAAAATTGTCCATGTAGACAAGAGCAAGTTTCACTATCGCTAGGTCTGTTAAAACATGGCGACAGGTTTGCCCGAAGGAGAAATTATAGAACAAGCATATGTTATCCTCGTCAAGCTTGACAAAAATAAAGAGGTACTGGTTAGCAATGACTGGGGAAAAAGGGAAGAAAACTTGAATAGCTTCATTGGTAGCAGGTCGCTCTTGAACATGACACTTTCACTCGGTCACCATGATTGAGTTAGGTTGGGTTATTCCATTCACCGGTCATATCACCATTGGTCCACCGTACCATCCACCTTGGGGTTAACGCTACCAATCCATTTAAGTGTCGCCGATATGTTCAAGATAAGTCGCTCAGAGAATTCACCAACCTGGCTAACATCTCATCTGCTGCAATACCTTCACTCTCCATTTTTCATGACTGCCACCCTAAACCCCATATCATCAAATTGTTTTCACCTCCACAAAATCATTTTCTCCATTCTATGTCATAGATGTGGGATTCATTAAGGCCCTCCTACGATGGGTCACTTCTTGTCAACATCAACTCATTATCCAAGAAGTTGACTTAGGAACAACCCTTTCAGTACTTTGAAGCTTGCATGCCTCAATGGCAATTTTCTCACTTCTGGTGACAGGTTTACATCAATGACCTTCGACCGAAAGATTTTACGTGGTGTTCGAAATCAACTCATGTATTCACACCACGTGAATTGTACTGCAGTACCTTGAGGGTCATCATCATTATCGGTGATTCCTCTCACGCCTGTAAACAACTTACATCATTGGCCGGTAATCAGGCGATGTCTTTCCATGTTCAACATCAGAACATCTTTTCACGTGGATCGACTTGTACTTCGGGTGAAGATTGAATGAGTTTGAAGACCCTGGATCTAGTTTCATCCATCTGGGCTGCGATATATTCAGGAAAATAAAGACATCAAATGTACATCACAGCTACACAGATAATCATCCAAACTAAAGGATGATGACTCTCCTAGAATCATCAGTCTGCCACACAGACGATTGTCTGTCTTATGTACATGAATATGAATTTATAAAGCTGAGCATGGGAATGCTCACCTCAGCTAGATCATGAAAAGATTATGAAGATAATGTATTGCATTGTATCTTATTACAAGTCACCTTCTGGTTCGAAAAACCTCGGATCCTCATTATAAAGCATTTCACCTGACATCAAAAGATTTACGACCTCATGCTTTAGGGGGCAACTGTTATAGACATATTTGGGCACTGCAACCCTGATCACATATGTCCATAAACCAAGGGATTCTAAACCCCTAAAAGTGTTGTTTCATACCCTAAAGGAACAAGGTCAGTTGATTACATCATCTCCCAGAAGTTCTCCATGAAAAACTACTCAAAACTGGTCAAATCAAGACCATACAGACTGCTCCATGCATAGGGTGCAATGCATCTCACCTATTACACACAGGGGGTGTGATGCATACTAGAGAGCATTTTTGTAGGGTCCGATGAGTGAGAGTAGACAAATGGCAGAAGCAGTTTGCTAGGTGGAAACCCAAATAATCTTCTAGAAATTGCTCATATGACACTTGCCTCTCTGAATCCGCCCAGGGATGAGTAAGAGATATAAAATCTCCAAGTGGAACCAAGAACTATCAGTGAAATGACACTAATCAAAATCCCAGAAGCTGACTCACTCTCCTGTAAACATCTGTATATGGATCCCTCATCCTAGAGATCCAAAAGGCTGGAATTTTGTAATTTGCAAGTGTTGTTGGTTTCTCTTTGAAGACATTGTTGGGTGATCTTGCTTTGTATGAGGTGAAGAGGGCCTTCATGCTGGGAGGATGATGCTGGATCAAACAGCTTGGTTGTAATCCTCTCTTCTACTACTTCTATCAATAAAGCTATTTGAGTTTTCCTCCATATGCTTGTATATCTCTGAATCTTGTATTTGTATATGCATTTATATGGTTAATGTACATCTGATCCGATATTGTTTATGGTTATAGATCTCTATGCTTTGATGGTATTTTGCTTCTTTGACTCTACAGGTGTTCTTTGAAGCGGGACAAGTGAGAAAGGAGTGGCGAAAGCTCTATTAAGGGAGAGAGGAAACAAGAAAAGAGACTAGCGAAAGACTGAGGTTGGTATTCTCTGCTTCTCCCTCATCTATCTCCCATAAAGGAAAACACAAGTAACTTTAGTTTTTTTGTTTCTAAGATAGCTACCCATCTTATTGGGACTAGCAGCTCTGAATGGAAACTAGTTTTCCTGATAACAAGTGGGCAACAAAGTTTGGTTATATTTGGAGAAGGAGTTCCTCGCTGGACCCGACCGTAAGCTTCACCCACTCTGATATGGGCCATACACCATCACCAAGGTTGTCGGGGACAATGCCTTCAAGCTTAGAATTCCACCATTCCTTTGTCTGCACCCAATGTTCAATGTAGACTACCTTCGACCATACTTTCCACCATTGTTGAACACATCCGACGTTGCAGAAAAACTCATGCCAATAGAGATAAACCCAAACTACATGGAACATGCCACCACAGATCAGATCATTGATGGAAAAATCAAGAACACTTGCTAATATAAGATCCAACTATATCAGGTTGTCAAAACTAGCCAATTCCTTCACCAATGCAAGTGGCTTACTAGGGACCAAATTCAGCAAAAGTTTCCCCATCTCATGGAGGCACTCAACGCAATGGGGACCATTGCTTCCTAAGGGGGGAGAGATGATCTAGGTGGATATTGGTGACCACCCACCTATTCCACTTGGCCCACCAACACTGTCTCTTTTAGTTTTTGGGCTTCCTTAATTGTAGCAAAATTTAATATTTTTGGCAGTCGTTCAAGTCCTGAACTTCCAAAGTCATTTTGAGGCCCTAAACCATGTTTTTAGGGAAAACAGAGAGACCCAAGATATTCCAAAATGACTACACAATTTTTTTTCGTCCTTCTATTTGATATCTTCAAAACCAGGGATTATTATACCCAAATGGAGATTGTATGCCAAAGTTACAACCCTAGGAAGTTGATGTACCATTTACCAAAACAAGGCCCATAGTTTTGGCCCTTCATCTCCTAGGGTTAGGCTTTTGGATGTTTAGGGTTTTCCATTGTTTCTCAATATTAAATAGGCATTTGAGCCTCATTGTAACACAGTTCAAAGGCATGTAGCCACCACATATCTTCTCAGAGATAAGCTACCATCACCCGAGCTGCATAGTTTAGTATTTTTCTATTAATGAAATGAAGTGTTTTTTCTGCAGCATCTATGTATTTATGATTATATCTGTAAGTTGTTGTGTTCTTGTTTATGTTTGGATTAGCGGTATTAGATCGGTGTTCTCTTTGTATTTTTTTTCTTTGCATGTCCCCAAAGAGGTCAGGGTATAAGGAGTTAGGGCTTGATCTGGTTGAACCATTGCAAGATCAGCCTCGCAAAACCTGATGACCTCCCATGGCGGAAGAAACAAAAGACGAGGGGGCAGGAGATCCTTTCAAATTGTTGCTCGAGGGAGGAGATCCTTTCAAAATGTTGCTCGAGGAAGCCCTCGAGCAACTGAGGGACATGATGATGGATAACCTTTCCCAGATCCTTCAACGACTACCCAGAGGCGATGCATCTTCATCCAACAGCCACTCTGGAGGCACCACTCCTTTTAAGGTACAAGTTAACTTTGATATTCACATATTTGAAGGCGTCATAGATGCAGACACCGTAGATAAATGGTTAAATCTGTTGGAAGGATATTTTTCAGTTCATGACTTTTCGAATTAAGAAAATATTACTTTTTCACTTCTCAAATCCACCCCACATGTCAAGGATTGGTGGGAAACCTACTCTGAACAAAAGGACGAGAGTGAATTCTTGTTGTTTTCAGCTGCACCCACTTGGGATTCGTTTCGAGAAATCATCAAGTAACAATATTACCCTTTCAGGAGCTATGAAGATAAATACATAAAGTGGGCCATGATATGGCACGGAAGGGACCAAGATGTGTCGGAGTTCACAAATATTTTCCATACCCTTCGCACGAAGCTAGGTATCAAGGATACTAAGCAACATTTGGTGCTCAAGTACCACAGTTGTCTACATAAGTACAACTTGGACGAGATGGAGTTCATGGACATTTCCTCGATCGGAATGGCGTACCAATATGTTGTCAAGATTGAGCATAAGTGTAAACATAAGAAGTGGGAGTTTGGATCTGTGAATCCAAAGCAAGCAAAAGGTTCCCCCAAACCACAAAACAAAGGAGTAAGCCAAGGTGGGTCTACCCAGGATAGGCCATCGAAGCCGCAAGAAAAGATAAACACCCCAAAGACAAAGAAGGACACAAGAAAATTGTGTGAGTTCCATAAGCGCTCCACTCACAATACAAGTGAGTGTCGGTTCATGCAATCATTGGTGGCCGAGTTGAAGGCTTCTGAATCAAACACATGTTCCGACTTTGAATCAGAACATGATAAGGGAATTGACAAAGGGAAGTAGATCATTGATGTGGAGCCCATTGCCACCATAACCACCACCAAGATCCAGAATATTGTGTGTGAAGATCTAAAGGAGGGGAAATGCCTCTTCCACTCACAAATGTGGGTGAAGGGTTCTCTAGTGCAATGTATTGTCGACAGCGGGAGACAAAAGAACCTCATTTCAGCAGAGGTCATGAAGTGGTTGGACCTAAAGAATACAACACATCCACAACCATACACCATCGCGTGGCTTCACCAAGGACGAGATCTTCACGGCAGCCAACAGTTTTGTCTTCCCTACAACATCAATCCCTTCACGGATGAGGAACTCTGTGATGTTTCTCCTCTTGAAGTTTGTGATTTATTGTTAGGACAACCATACTTGTGGAAGTGACATGCTGTATATGAGTCTAGACCTCAGTCTGTGATTATTACCTTGGCCAACAAGTTGTACAAGATACCAGAGATAGCCCCGCCTACCCCCATATCTTTGATCACTGCAAAGAAATGAAGTAATATCATTTCGCAGACTAGGAAATTTTCTTTCCTTATGATTTTCCCTCAGGGAAAGAAGAAGGTTGTGGCCATTGCTTCCAAGCAGGGCTCCTCTGCACAACAGTAGAGATGGGAAAGGTTATGGAGGAGTAATGGGATATTTTCGTCTCACCTACAGGGGTACCTCTGCATTGTCAAGTGAAGAACTCCATCAATTTGACCCCGAGTGCACCGCCACCCAATGGGCCAATCTATCGACATTATGTTCTAGAGAAGGATGAGATCAAGAGGCAGATTCAAGAACTATTACAGAAAGGGCACATTAGTCCAAGCTCATCACACTTTGAGAGCCCATTTGTATTGGTACAAAAGAAATATGGGACCTCGAGGCTCTGTATTGACTATCAGGTGTAAGATCATTTTCTGGAATAGGTACCCAATCCCCCATATTGATGAAATTCTTGACCAACTCAAGGGGGGCAAATATTTCAAAAATAATGACATGAAGTCAAGTTATCACTAGGTGCCTATCAAACCCTCTGATGTGTGAAAGACAACCTTCAAATATAAAGAAGGCTTTTTCGAATGGTTGGTCATGCCATTCGAATTGACGAATGCCCCTGCAACCTTCATGAGGCTGATGGACGACATCTTGCGACCCTTGACCAACACATTCGTGGTGGTGTATTTAGATGACATCTTGATCTTCAACCAGAGTTCGGACGAGCACCTCCACCATATTCGAAAGGTCCTTCAAACCCTGTGACAACACAAGTTGTGGGATAACATTAAGAAACTCACCTTTGGCTTGACCCAGGTTCAATATCTGGGGTACATAATTGATGAGAAGGGTGTACATGTGGACCCAGCCAAGATACAATTCATTCAAGATTGGCCAACCCTAACCACTCTAATAGAGATCCACAACTTTTTGGATCTTGACAACTTCTGTTGTAGGTTCATGTTGGTGTTCTCTCATATCACTTGGCCTTTAAGTCAAGTCACCAATGGTAGAGAAAAAGCAAAGTTTTTTTTTGGTCTAAAACCCAATAGCAAGAGTTCTCCGGTTTGAAGAATCGCCTATGTTCTACACCAATGCTCACATTTTTTTTTCTAGGTAAAGTTAATCTATTAAAATGTAACCAAATGTGAGTACAATGAGGCTCAGGCCTCAGCAGTGCTGAACATTGTTTATTAGAGAATACCTTGACTACCCCATCGTTGCGGAACAATCCGCAAAGGCAAAAAATACCCAAATATGGGATATTAGTCTTTAAGATAGGAAAAAAGAAAACGAGAGAAGTTCCAACGAGACAAGCATAAACCTAGAAAAGTTCCAGTAGAACAAACATATCAGAAAAAGACCAGTCAACAAAGGAGACCTCATCTGGCGACACCTTGCTACCATGTGTCATCATTTGAACTCATCTAGGATGGGTATCTCTTCAATTGGACACACATACTGATCCCAATCATCCTCCTCCTCCGACACGCCACTATGTGGCCCACATGTAGGTTGGACGCCCCCAAAGCTGCCAGCAACTTCATGTGGAGCCAACGCGTCAGTCATGCTGCCACCTGGTGGTCGCATGGCTCCAAAACCTCCTCTTACTGCATGCTGACTACCACCCATGGCCTGGCCATGCAGAGCATGCCTTTCCTCATCCAGTAGATGCTTTCCAGTATCTCAGCCATTCTTGTGTCTGCGAGCCTCCTTCTGCTGCGCTTCAATACTTCCCGCCTGGGTGGCTTGCGGCTCATTTTCTTCAGTGAAAAAGATGGTGATGGTGGCAGTAATCACTAGTCTATTCAGGTCGCTGCAGAATCTGAATTGGTTCAAGTTGGGAGCTGGGTGAGGGGGAAAAGGGAAGTTGGCAGTGTGAACCGTGACATCGCTTCAACAACCACCTGGAAACTAAGCGCTTCCTTGACCACTGCGGGAATTAGGATGCCTGCCCAAAACAGAGCTATGCGGGTAAGGAAGTTCAAGGGAAGGAGAGGGGGTGGCGGGTTTAGGACTCAATGTCACCTGAGGGTAGGCACTACCACCCCGAGTACCCCCTCTGCAGCTCCTCATGCAATGACGAACCATGACGGAATGCTTGGCCAAGTTTTCAATGGGAGAAATGATATAGGAATTGATTCGAGGAAAAAGGGATGGTTGGGCGGAGGTTAAACAACAAAGTCTGGAATGGGAATAGTGATGCCCATTGCCAAGATCAACACAGCTCACTAACCAGCAACGACTCCCAGTGACTGTGTGAGAGCAGGGTTCAGCAGCTTGGGGTGGGCAATTGCAATTGAGCAGGGGAGGAGGGAAAATAGTATGGCAAGGGGAGTCCATTTCTAGGCACATAATGGCTAGTTCTTAGCCCAAGTATTCATTAAATGCTGCTTGCAGGCGGCCATGAATTCGGCTCAGACTGGTGTGGGGTGGAACACTGACGACCATGTGGCTCATCCTCTCGCCGCCTTCCAGTCTATTCTGCATTAATTACCTTGATTGTCACCTGCATCCGGGCGCACCAATGCTCACATTACCAAACCTGCAACAACCAATTGAGACTAAGACAGATACCTCTGACTATGCTATTGGTGCGATTCTTACTCAGCATGGGAATCCAGTGGATTACCATAGTGAGACACTTTTAGACATAGTCTAAAAGTACCCCACTTATGGCAAATAAATGTATTCCATTGTGCAGACCCGTCGTCAATGGAAGCATTGCATTCTGGGGAAGGAAACGGTCATCCACACAGACCACCAACCTCTACAGTTCATAGAGACACAAGGGAAGTTGCAGAATGATCACCATCAAAAATGGTCCCCTACCTGCAACAGTTCCATTTGAACATTAAGTATAAGAAGGGAAATAAGAACAATGTCGTTGATTGCTGCAGCCGACCACTGTCATGTCACTGATCACTATGCTTGACTCTTGTGGGCGTAAGACATTGGTGTGGCCACATCTTTACAAGATCCATCCAGAATTCGTCAGAACATACTAGACACTACTGGAAGGGAAGAAAGTTCCAAATTTTCACCTTCAGGATGCACTGTTATGCCACCTCGGACACATTTGTGTTCCTTCAAGTGAGTGTTCCAAGATGATTTCGGAGGCACACTACAGTTGAGTCACTGGACATTTCAGAGTAGAGAAAACAGGGGAAATATTGCAGAAGTATTTTTATTGGCTAAAACTTCATCAGGATGTTGGGAAGGACATTAGATCTTGCATTACCTGTGCCATTTCCAAACCAACCATCAAGAATCAAGCCCTATATACTCCTCTACCTACTCCTAGTTGGCCTTGGGAATATATCTCCATGGATTACATGTCAGGCCTTCCTTCTACTAAGAATGACAACAATTGTGTTTTCATGGTCATCGATAGATTCTATAAAATGGCCATCATGGTGCCCTGCAAGAAGAGTATCATAGCAGAGGCCACTACTAAGCTCTTCTTTGAGTGAGTATGGGTACACTTTGGGATCCCACAATCCATTTTCTTAAATCAGGACAACAGATTCTTGAGTGAATTTTGGTCAAGTCTCTGGTAAATGCTAGATACAAAACTTATTAAGTCCATGACATTCCAACCCCAAACTCATGGCTAAACAGAGGTTGTCAACAGGATGATCGTAAACATTCTAGGCATGTACAACTCAAAGCATCTATGCACATGGGATGAAAGCCTCCCCTATGTCCAGCACAACTACAATAGATATCTCCACAGTTCAATGGGCCACAACCCCTTTTAGGTAGGGCTGGGATTTCAGCCATTATGTCCCGTTGATGTGGCCATACCATTTGCAACTACTCAGGAAGAATTGGCTCATGCCTAGTCCGAAGACGACACGGTTAACAACTTCATTGAGTGCATTAAATACATCTGCCAGCAGGTCCATGATATATTGGAAAAAATCAATGATAAGTACAAGCAGCGCCATGATCAACATCAGGTGCCACACAAGTTCCAGGTGGGTGACAAAGTTTGGCCACATTTGCAGAAGGAGTGCCTCGCTGGATCCCACAACAAGATTCGCACGCTCCGATATGGTCCATACACAATCACTAAGGCTGTAGCAGACAATTCCTTTGAGCTTTTCATTTCACGATTCCTTGGTCTACACCTAGTGTTCAATGTAGACTGCCTTCAACTATACTTTCCACCATTGTTGGACACATCTAACGTTGTAGAAAAGCTCACACAAACAGATCTAAACCCAGACTACATGGAACATGCCATCACTGATCAGATCATGGACGCATAGATCAAGAACACTCGCTAGCAGAAGATCCAACTATATCGGGTTGTCAAAGCTGACTAACTCCTTCACCAAGGCAAGTGGATCACTAGGGACCAAGTTCAGCAGAAGTTTCTACATCTACTGGAGGCACTTAACATAATGGGGACAAATGCTTCCTAAAAGGGGAGGAATAATCGAGGTGGATATTGGTGGCCACCCTCCTATTCCACCTGGACCACTAATACTATCTCTTTTAGTTTTTCAATTTCCTTAATTGTAGCACAGTTTACTATTTTTGGCAATTTTTTCAGTCCTAAACTTCGGAAGACATTTTAAGGCCCTAAACCATGTTTTTAGGGAAAACAGAGATACCAAAAATATCCCAAATTGGCATGCTAGCTTGTGTTTGACCTTCTTTTTGAGATCTTCGAAATGAGGTATTATGATAGCCAAACGGAGATCATATGCCAAAGATATGACCATGAGAAGTTGATTTACCAATTTACCAAAACGGAGCCCATAGTTTTGGTGCTCCATCTCCTAGGGTTAGACTTTTGGATGTTTAGGGTTTTCCATTGTTTCTCAATAATAAATAGGCCTTTGATCCTCATTGTAACATAGCTCGAAGGCATGTAGTCGCCACATCTCTTCTAAGAGATAAACTACCGTCGCTTGAGCTATCTTATTTCCATTTTGTTTGTAAGCATAGTTCAATATTTTTCTAGTAATGAAATGAAGTGATTTTTTGTTGCATCTATGTATTTATGATTATATCTGTAAGTTGTTGCATTCATGTTTAAGTTCGGATAAATGGTATTAGAGCGGTATGCCCTTTCTTTGTTTTTTTTTGCATGTCCCCAACGATGTCAAGATATAAGGAGTTAGGGCTCAATTCGGTGGAACTGATGCAAGATTATCCTCACAAAACCTGACGACCTCACATGGTGGAAGATACAAAAGACAAGGGGTAGGACATCCTTTCAAAATGTTTCTTGACAAAGCCCTCGAGCAACAGAGGGACACAATGATGTATAACTTTGCCCAGATCCTTCGACAGCTACCCACAAGCGATGCATCTTCATCCAGCGGCCACTCTGGAGGCACCACTCCTTTTAAGGTACAACTTAACTTTGATATTCCCATATTTGAAGGCCTGATAGATGGTTAAGTATGTTGGAAGGATATTTTTTAGTTCATGACTTTTGCAATCGAGAAACAATTGCTTTTTCACTTCTCAAAGTGCCCAACACGTCAATGACTAGTGGGAAACCTACTCTGAACAAAAGGATGAGAGTGAACCCTTGTTGTTTTCAGCCACACTGACTTTGGATTCTTTTCGAGATGCCATCAAGGAAGAATATTACCCTATCAAGAGCTATGGATATAAATACATAAATTGGACCACGTTATGGCAGGGAAGGGACCAAGATGTGTTGGAGTTCACAAACATTTTCCATACCCTTCACATGAATCTGGGTATCAAGGATACTGAGTAGAATTCGATGCTCAAGTACTGTGGTTGTCTACACAAGTACATCTAGGACAATATGGAGTTCCTGGGCATTTCCTCCCTTGGAATGACATACCGCTACACTGTCACTATTAAGCAGAATTTTAAACAGAAAAAGTGGAACTTCTGATCCATGAAACCAAATCAAGGAAAAGGCACCCCCAAACCACAGAACAAAGGACCAAGCCAAGGCAGGGCTACCCAAGACAACCCACTTAAGCCGCAAGAAAAAAACAACACCATGAAGATAAATAAGGACACAGGAAAATGGTGTGAGTTCCATAAGCACTCCACTCACAATACAAGCGACTGGCAGGCCAAGCAGTCACTGGTGGTCAAGCTGAAGGCTTCTAAATCAGACACATATTCTGACTCTAAATAAGAACCTGATAAGGGAACTGACAAAAGGAATTAGATCATTAATGTGGAGCCTAGTGCTACTGTGGCTACCACCAAGATTCAAAAGGTTGGGCCTGAAGATCCAGAGGAGTGGGAATGCCTCTTCCACTCACAAATGTGGGTGGAGGGTTCTCAACTGTAGTTCATTGTCGACAGCGGGAGCCATAAGAACCTCATTTAAGGAAAGGTTGTGAAGCGACTAATCCTTAATACTACAATATATCCACAATCGTACACCATCAGGTCACTTCACCAAGGATGAGATCTTCACGTCAACCAACAGTGTCACCTTCCCTACAACATCAAGCCCTTCACGGATAAGGTACTGTGTGATGTTGCTACTCTTGAAGTTTGTGATGTATTGTTAGGACAACCATACTTGTTGAAGCGACATGCTATATATGATTCTATACCTCTCTCTATGTTTATTACCTTGGCCAACAAGTTGTATAGGATACTAGAGATAGCCCTGCCTACCGCCATCTCTTTGATCATTGGAAATAAATGCAGTAAGATCATTTCCTAGACCAAAAATCTTTTTTTCCTTATGATTCACCATCAGGGAAAGAAGAAAGTTGTGGCCATGACTTCCAAGCAGGGATCCTTTTCACAACAACAACAGATGGACAAGGTTGTGGAGGAGTACAAGGATATTTTTGCCTCACATACAAGGATACCTTTGCATTGTTAGGTGAAGCACTCCTTCGCTCTTACCTTAGGCGTTCCACTACCCAATGGGCTGATCTATCAATGTTATTTTTTGGAGAACGATGAGATCAGGAGGCAGATTGAGGAACTATTGCAGAAAGGGTGCATAACGCCAAGCTCATCACCGTGTGGGTGCCCGATTGTATTGTTACATAAGAAGATTGGGACCCGAAGGCTCTGTATTGACTACCGGGTGTTCAACAAGATCACTATTCAGAATAGGTACCCAATCCCATGGATTGATGACCTTCTTGAGTAGCTCAAGGGGGGCAAATATTTCAGCAATATTGACATGAATTCAGGTTATCACCAGGTGCCTATAGAACCCTCTTGATATGTGGAAGACTGCCTTCAAATCCAAGGAGGTCCTTTTTGAATGGTTGGTCATGCCATTCGTATTTATGAATGCCCATGCAACCTTCATGCAACTGATGGACGACATCTTAGAACCCTTCACCAATGCATTAGTGGTGGTGTATTTAGATGACATCTTGATCTTCATCCAGAGTTGGGATGAGCACCTCCACCATATTCGACAGGTCCTCCAAACCCTGTGAAAACACAATATGTGTGCTAACTTGGAGAAATACACCTTTGGCATGACCTAGTTTCAATATATGGGGTAAATAATTGATGAGAAAAGTGTACAAGTGGACCCATCCAAGATACAAGTCATTTCGAATTGGCCAGCCCCAACCACTCTAATAGAGATCTGCAACTTTTTGGGTCTTGCCAACTTCTACCGTAGGTTCATGTTGGGGTTCTATCATATCACTTGGCCTCTAAGGCGATCATTTCTAGCTTTTTAGAGTCATGTTTGAGTAAATTATGGAGTCACAATGAGTTACGTCATGATTTTCCTTTGTGATCTCATGCAAGTGAGGTAAGGTGACCTTATTGAAGATATAGAGCATGAATTCTTAGGCTAACGTAGTTACATGGTCCACTGGGTCACGTTAGCATGCAATATGTCAATTTATGGTGTGTGTTACCATGACAAATAAGCCTATAAATTAGGGTTTTACTTTAGTCCAAGTTGGTCTTCTCCTCTGAGATGATGATGAGGTCACTTGCAGTGTAATAGATTCCACCTAAAGTGTGAGGGTAAAGAAGAAGGCAATGGATGAATTACTTTTAATGTCACTGAAGAGAGAGAGTGTCAGAGCATCATAATTGAAAGAGACTTGTGAACAACAACATATGTCAGAATATAAAATAATTCCCTAAGTAGGGAATTTCCATACTCAGTAGAAAAACCAAAGTGATGTCTAATGGAGGCATGACAATTGTGTCCATCGATAGGTAAAATGTGGATAGATGTCATAATGTGATCAATCTGATAATTTTTCTCTGAAAAAAATAGTCGCAACTTGGGAGAGGAAACAAGGCTGAGTCAAGTAAGCCTCCACCTAAGGTCTTCATCACTACTTTTGAAATAACATATTTCTACACGTGTAAATAAAGGAGTTGAAGTCGAACATGTGAGAAATTGTCTAATTACTGGTCAATGACAAAAACTATTAATAGATGCAAGGATGGCCATCGACAGGGATGGCGGTCTCCAAAATTCACTATACAGTATAGAGAGTGTGAATAAGAGGATTTGGTGTCAAACACTCATAGAATCATTCAAATGGGATCCAATGATGAAATCCCCCAATCAAATGCACGAAAACTTGCCACTAAGGACTGCAAGTTCTAGGGTATTGAAATGTTTCTGAATCTTTTCCCTAGATAACATCTTGAATTCAATAAGGAACTTCCTGCCAAAAGTATTTAATTAGGAGTCCTACATCAATTGATGTGAAACGATACAAGGAAATTTATTTTGGAGATAGTTTAGAATAATGGGACAAATTGACTTAGGGAAAAATATTCCATATGAGAAGATGGTTGATATAGGAAGAAAAAAGTAGGCTTATCCCTTAAATAATAGAAGGAATGACACCAAGAATACCAGACAACTTAGACTCAAGAACACCAAGAGGAGTTAGACACAAAGATGCAGGGACATTCTGGGTATCAGAGAAAGACTCATAAAATGGTAGGTTTTGTAGAGAGGTTGACAAAAAGAGGAATATGAAGAGAAAGTGCCATGTTCAAGGGCTTGAAAAGGTACTGCTGCCAAAAATTCCTTCAAAATATAGATAGTATAACCACTATTCTTGTTGGCTTGTTGGGGCCTGACCCAGGTTTAGAAGTGATTTAACCAAACAGATCCTAAAACTACCGGCCCTTTCGGCAACAGTTCGCGGTGCGTAGACTGAGGTCTCACCCTAGGTAGTATGGGAGGGTGTTGGAACCAGGTTTCCACACCCTAGGGATGTCTTGATGAAATCTATGAAGTTTGCGAACCGAACCTTCACTCTTGCGCTGCTCCGTGCAGTCGTCTGTCCTTCGCATCTTGTGCAACTGCTTCCACATAGCTCTGTAAAGAGCGCGAAGAGGTGCTGTCTAGATCCTTTATACTTACTGTGCTATTATTATAGATCTTTAGCGTAATTATGTGGGCCCAATATTATCATTAATCATTCAACATTCATACCAAGTGCGCGCAATCATAAAACTGTAAGGAGATGCAAAAATGTAATAGAAGCATAGACACACAATATTTCAGAATCAACTTATCTTTTATTAATCCTCTGTCCAAGTACAATCCCAACTCCGCCCTATGCACCCAGCTATAGGGGTCCGCACACACAGCTTCGGACTCTACCAGGCCTCTGCACACTCAGCTGCAAAGCCTCTTCCTACTACTACAACCCAAGACTCGAACTTACAGACTCAGAGCTAATTCATCATCCAAAACTATCTATCTTACATCTTAGAGTTGCACTCTATTTATACAATCCCATGGTCCATGGACCATGGGTAGGCCGACACACTTTACATTAAATTATAATATCTTAGGGAGGAAAACCCTAAACTATTGTGCTCCATACCTGCATTCTGCAAGGTCTTTACATTACACTTGAACAAAATTTGGGCTTCAAGCCCCAAAAACCTGCTATGGGCGGGTCCGTTGCCCAACAGGCCGCCAAAAAAATCATCGTGACTCATCTCGAGTCACTCTGCTGGTGCGGTGATCTTTGCACGAAGTTCTTCCAACTGTGTCTAGGCTGCACGAAGGTCTGCATCACACTGCTCTGCTGTCCATTGGATCTGCTCTACTCCCTCGGCTGAATGCTCACTATCAGGGTCAAATCCTTGTCTTAGGTCATGCTTCGCTTTCATGTGTGTGAGTTTTCCTTCGATGTCAGCCATGATGAGGAAGGCCTCATCGATCCAAGGCTGGACGCATGCTTTAAGAACTGCCTCTTTTTGGCGCACTACATCCACTTGTTCCTTCATTGCCTTCGCCTGTTGTAGCCTCGCGAGCCACTAAGTTAGGACTATTGTCTGCGCCATCCAGTGCACACTATCATATTGCATTTGAAGCTCCCACGCCTCTATTTCCAACCGCTGTATGGTGGGATCCTCTTGTAAGGTTGTGAGGACCTTGAAGGATTCTTCCAACAAAGTGGTACAACTCTGCACTGCCTGTTCAATTTCTCCCAACCCTTTTTGGATATCGTCGGTGCACTGTTCTCAAACTTCTGGGGGTGTGGAGAGTTGCACATTTAATCATAGTTCAACAATTTGCAGGTTGAGGCCCAGCTAGATCCTCATAGCTTCCTTCTTTGCCTCGCAGAATCCACTAGCCAATTTGTGGATCTGCATTCCTATTAGTATATCTGTCGTAATTTCTAGTTCTGGGACGTCATGACATGCTTCTTCTACGATCTGCTCCAACTGCTGGTTCTGTTCAATTGCCTCATCACATTGTAGGCTAAGCTTCTCAATGTTGATTCGTTGTTCACTTAGCATTTGTACTATGAGTCCTTCCCTAGCGTGGAGTTTTGTTGTCGCTCCGTCTTGTAGCTGGTATAAAATATCCCGTGGAAGGGCGGCCAAGTTTAGGCTGAGTCCCTTGATCCAGCCTACCATGGCTCTATCCTCCATGCTATCCACTGTCAGTGCTCCTTTTGGCAGCGCGATGGTGTTAGCCATTTTGGCCCGCAATAGCTACTCTATTGTCGATGTTCCCACGACACTATATGTGACTACCATTCCTTCTTATGGGGGCTGCACCTGAAGTCCCTGGAATTGTGCCCTAAGGGTCCCCAACACATTCTTCTGCTCTGCCATTGCTTCCTAGAGAGCTTCCCTGGTGACCTCACGAATTGTGTCACCAATGTCGTATAGATCACCCTTTGTTAGTGTAATAGGCTCCCCATCCAGTTTGGGCACCTCGGTCTTCTTCTGTGGCCCTGTTCGTTCTGTACTATTCGGTCATTTCAGTTGTGTTGATGTCATGCTCGAGTCTGAGCCTTCCGCTGTGTCATTTGTCCCCTGTCCTATGGTCAGAACCGGGCCTCTTCCCTCCAGCGTTGTGGTTGCCCTAGTTGTCAGTGATGTTGCTGCTTTGTCCGCAACCTTGGTCTGCTCCGCAGCGGCCTTCGTTGCCTCGCAGGAAGCCCTTACCTCCTTGGCACATTGCTCATTCCACTTTTGTTGTGCCAGTAGCTTGGCAACATCCTTCTGTCTTTGTATCGCTGCCTCATTACACACTGCCAAATCTGGGGCGTGCCACTCGGGTGGCCAGGAGTCGAGTACCGCGAACACAGTGTCATTAATCACGATGAAGGTTAGTTTGGTCCATTTCTTCTCTAGATCCTTCCACACCATGATATGCACATTGTGCATATCTGCCTTAAAGTTTGCAAAGCTCTGCAGACTATCATATACCATGGGTGATAGGTGCGGCCATTTTTTGATCCCCATCCGTATGCTTGCCTCCATAAGTATCTAGAAGATCTTGGTATCACGAATCCGCGTAGTGTCCCTTATTTCCCATAGCGACGTGTATTTCGTTGCCTTTGGTAAGTTCTGATCAAGAGGAGGAAATTGACTATCCTCTGGCAATTCCCCTACGACCAAAAAGATGGATAAGAGCAACCACGCATAGTGGTCTTACCCTGCTCCTAGGCCTCCTTGTAATTTGTCAGGAACTCCTCGCAGAGGAACTGCGCCCAGTTGAACTATACCCCCTCACTGTACTACTTGGCTAGCGCGATGACCGTTGCTGGTACCTCGTTTCCACGACATTTTCTCATCACTTTTCTTGCCAGCAGCTGGGTGGCTACGCGCACCCCTTTTTCTTGAATGCTAGTAATGACATAACCTCTTTGCTTCTTCTCCAACTTGTATTTCTTCTTCATGGCCTCTACGAGTGCCAAGTCTCCGCTTTGGCCAACTATTTCCACAGGGTCCCTTCCCATACAGGGAAGCCAAGAAATCCTATGAATAAGCTCCGCTGTGATGGGAATAGGCTCCTCTAGCCACAAGTACCCATCATGCACTAGGCAAAGCAATTTCTTGATGATAAATATCGTGATTGGTTCCCACTGATAGTGTGGAATTTGGAGTAGCCTGACCTCCTCCATGCTGCGCAGCCATTTCTACGGCTTTAGCACTATAGTTGACCCCTCATTTCTTTGTTTCATGAGTTGGCTGGTTTCCAAATGTGGGAACTTTTTGTTGTCCTTGAGATCCCAGTCTTCAAATTTCATTGTGCGCATGCGGCCTAGAACCGATCCTTCAAATAGAATTCCAACTGGGAGAAATGGGGTTTGGAGTGCGCTCTTAATGGCATCCAAGTCTTTGGGTACTTTCACTCTCCCTTTCCGCAGAGGGACATACTTGGGCAGTTTTACTTTAGCACGTACTAGCTGAATGTCTTCCTCCATGTCTTCATCCACCTCGATTTCTTCTACAAATGCTTGGAGATCCTCTTCCTCATCATCTGTCTCGAGATTAATAGTTTTTTACTTATCTTCCATCGATAGTTTGATGAACCACAGATTTCGTGGAGACATGCGGATTGGTTCCACTACCTGTGGATTTGTCCTAGGCCTCGGCGTCTGGGGCAATTTTGGAATTTCCAATCCCACCTGTAGCGAAGGGCTCTAGGCAGCTTCTTCGGCAGTACTTTCAATAAAGCATACACCTCTCCTAGTAGTTGTCATCTTGTTTGAGCTATCTATAGTTGTTCGCGACTTTGGAGGCTCAAACACCACTTGGCACTCAACACTGTGGGCTCTTTTTAATAGCTCAAATCTCAAACAAACAAGTGTTGTCTCGTGGCCTACCTTGGTAGTTTTATAGCATCTTTTGAATTTGAGTTTGACCATTCCCCCCATTTCTGAGTCATTAATGCATTCTTGGCAGCAGATCGTCCCAAATCTAGTTCCGACTCCATGTCTTAATTGCCCATCGTCTGCTCCTCATTGCCTTAAATTGGACATCTTGTCATGAACAGTGACACCAATGGTCACTTCCCAGCCTACCTGAGCAGCAGCGTAGCCCCTTGTATGTGGATGCGATCTGTGTGTCATACTGATCTTGCGCGCAACCTCCTTGTTGCACAGCTCCCATACAAACTCTTTTATAGTCCTGCGCTCTCTTTCAACTGCTTGGAGCACTGAGACTGTGCTTCCTACGGATAGTCAGGTGGTCGCACCACTAGTGTGAGGCTTCAATTCATCTTCCTTAGTTACCCTCATGCCAGTCAGTGCCTCGCGTTCATCCTTATACATTGCGCTCCCCTATTTACTTTGTCTAGTAAGGTGCGATCACAGCCATGGTAGCAGGGTCATAAACTCTTCTAATGCAGTAGTATGGCTGGCTATTCCTTGTCCCATCGTGCTTAGTTTCTCGGCGCAGCATGCTTGCATGACTTCGGTTTCCAGTTTGTTTATTTCTTCGTCCAATATCATGCTTTTCTTTCTCAGTGGTTGCCAATCATCTTCGAGTTCCTGAAGTTTCAAGTTCCCTTGCCGAATGGCTTCCTGAAACTACATAATTCCTTTACCCGGGTCCTCGCCTACTGTCCCAACTGTGGGAGCTGTTTTAGGGGGATTCCTCTCTTCTCTTATGGTTTCATCTCTACTCATCAATGTTGGGATCACTTCCGCTCTCCAGTTTTTGCTTATGGCCCTATAGGCCCATTGAACCGCCGGTACGCACAGGTCCCAGTCAGTTCGTCTCACCTAGTAAAGTCTATTCATGATTCCGCATAGCTTTTTGAATGCTCCGATGTGGAATATTTGTGGTGTGCGTCGCTTTTCCTGTTGTCGTGTCTGGTTCTGATTTTTTATCCTTAGTCTGGGATGTGCTTGCACATCACACGTCTGCACCCATCAACACAGGTGGGAGCGCAAACTACTTTATCCTGGCTGCCCGGCTCTCATTCGACACTGGGAGCTTCCAAATCATAAGTGCATCAGTCTTCTACATTTGCACTAGTTTACAATGGTCTTCTAATGTGTACTCCACCATCATGAGGGTGTTGCGTACAGTGCCCATTCCACCGCACCATATCGCTGCTGTTCTGGTACTGCATTTTCAAATTTTTCCAAGAATTCATCGACCATTGTTACTCCATCATATGTTGGTAGTTCCCTTGCCTCTGTCGTCACACAACGCAGTGATCTAATCATCATGTTGCAATTCAGTGTCGTCACTTCGTGCAACTAGTTCTGCCAGCGTTTTACCTCTTTATCTGAATCCGAGGTACAGGAGCTATCACGCTCCCACAAGATTCTCCCATCTACAGTCAGGTTCACCCGATCCTGGTCTCATGTCATTATCTAGTAAATACAATCCATCTCATTGTCGCTTTCATTGTTGCGCACTGGTTCAGTGTAGCACACTCCTTCGGTTGGGTCTAGTCGGACTACTACGCGTAGGGGCTTTTTCTCGAATATCATCTTTCGCTTCTTTAGGTTGATGACTCCATTCATATCAATGGCCTAGTCTATTCCTAACAATGCCGGATAAGGATTGCTATCATCAACAATCTCTATCACCTCAAAGTCTGTTTGTGTGCTCACGCCTTCGATATCAACTGTTACCCCTTGCAACCTCCCCATGGGAAAAATCTTCTGTTGGTTCACCATTTGTAATTGAATAGGGGACCACTATAAGGCGGGCCTGCCCATTCTTTCCCATGTCTGCTTCAGTAATACATTCATGTCTGAACCCAGGACCAAGATTACCTGATCCATTTCATACTCATCAATTTGCACCGTTAACCTCATTTCCCTCCCGATGCGCAATGCATGATTTCCTAGTTTCTGGACTATGGGCGGTTCCCCTGACCCTATGCACCTCATGATCAATTCCTGTAATCT
Source organism: Pinus tabuliformis (assembly GCA_031772625.1). Classification (NCBI taxonomy): domain Eukaryota; kingdom Viridiplantae; phylum Streptophyta; class Pinopsida; order Pinales; family Pinaceae; genus Pinus; species Pinus tabuliformis. The sequence continues at coordinate 1,223,096,077 of CM062820.1, forward strand.
CTAAACTACCTCATTATCACACAACAGTTTTCATGCATGTCTCCAAAAAGGTAGTAAGCATAGAAGGATCCATCCCTGGCTCGCGTTGATCCTTACTACCTGGAGTAGAGGCCTCTGCGAAGCTCTTTTTAGCTTCCATGAACATCTCCTTTGTGCATTCTAAGTCAAACTTAGGTTCCTTTGTAGGAGCCTTGCGAACCCATGTATCTTCCTCGGGCTACTTCCCCTTATCCTCCCCTGTGGTCGCACCGCTTTTGAGCATCATGTTCACATTTGGGTCTTCTTCATGTGGTTCAGACCTCATCATTTGGATATTCTAAGTTGGAGGAGGCTGGAGTACCCCTTTCTTGTGCATCTATGCAATCAACGTAGGACAATCTATCATTTCATGATCAAACTGAGCATAGTATGAACAGGATATTATCGTCGGGTTGATACAATCGTGGGCATAGTGCCCTGGTCCTCCACATTTGTAACAAATTAACTGTCTGTCGCCCCTTCCTGGTCCCATTCCTCCTCGTCCTCGACCTCGCCCCTGAAATCCTACGTGTGCCATCCCCGCAGTTGGGTCGAGGGCTCACGTTTTTGTCTACATCCTATAAGCTAGGGTCCAATCCATCATTAACTCATAGCTATGACAAGTATGTTCATCGTGGCCCACCGACCTACAGAAATTACAAAACAGTTGTTAGGGTGCCAGGGTATACTTCTGCAACAAATCACAATTATTTGTCATGTGTTTTCCTCCTATCTGACAGATCAGGCACCATAACACAGGTGTCGCCCTTGGCCCTGCCTGTGCCTCCGGTCTCAACGGCATTGACCGCCCTCCTACCAAGTAGTTCACGAATACTAGACAATGGTCCTTGTCATGGCTCTGGCCTTTGCATTTTAGGCACCACACTTCCTCGCATGCCTCTGGCTGCGGTGCCCTATCCTGCTTCAAGCTCTACATTTCCAGTCAGAGATTCTGTAGTTGTGCGTGGATTTGTTGAACTCCCAGCCTTGGATCCTGTATTGGTGTCTCATGCAACCTCATTGCCATTTCCAACACTTCAGCCTGGGTAGAAAGTTTCTATTGTGACAGCATCGTCCTCAGGTGCGGTGTTAGAGAAGCCACAAACCATGCGTGATGTTGTGCATTTGTGAGCGTCATATTAGCCTCACGGATTGGACTCTTCAGTCGTTGATCCAGATCCCAAGGGCCTCACCTGGAACCATCGTGATCTCTTTGAACCCAATGATTCACTATGTCTCTGATTTCGGCTAGCTAAATTCTCTATTCAACAAATTCTGGATCTCTGCTATTCCTACATTTGGGTGGTCATTAGAGTGCTTGATATACCATGTCAACACGCAATCCTGTAGCGCACTCACCAATGTAGCCTTCTTAATGTTGTCATCCATGACCCCTTGTGCTTCCCACACTGCTCTTACCATGAACTAGAACTGGTCTGAATCCTCATTCCCTACTCCTCTGAATATAGGTAGCTTGATCACACTTGCCATGCTGAACTGTGGGTTTGGTGGAGGTGGAGTGGGTGGAGATGGAGGTGAAGGAGGTGAAGTGGGTGGTGGCATGGGTGGAGGTGGTAACTGCGAAATGCGCTGCCTTATCAAACTGATCGCACTTCTCGGAGAGACCCGAGCAAGCTCTTCCTCGCTCTCTTGCAAAGGTGAAATTAAGGGACTATTTCCTAATTCCCTGCTACCTTTGTAGATCTTTCCACTCCGCATTGTTCCAAACATTAATGTATTCGCATAACCCGCTTTTCACATAACAGCATCTTAATCCAGGTATTCAAAGATTTAATGTACTTACCTCGTGGTCCCTTAAGAAAACATCATTCTGCTTTGCTGTAGCTCATGGTCGTGTCTATCGCAAACTCAGTGATAAATCCCCCTATTATCCGGCTGAGCCAATGGTCCACAGCTCGCACGATCTTATCGTCTAACGCCTCTAGTCTACGCACTACTTCCGGAGTCCACACTATCGATTGGTCGAGTTTACACCTTCACTGGTTGTCGGCTAACCTCGTGATCCACTCATACAGTTCAGAAGGAAATGACACGAAAAAGATCTCGTGGATTTCCATATACACGTAGCGATCCAACCACCTTTTCTCGGATACCTGCGAAGTCCTATTTTCCTGTGTCACGAACTCGTGAATCTTCTTGTCCAACCACTCTTCAATTTCCTTCTTTGTTGGTTTCCAGTGGCACAATATAAGACATCCCTTAGGTAGATCCCAGTCCTAGCAACGGAACCATTTGTTGGTTTGTTGTGGCCTGACCTAGGTTCAAAAGTGATTTAGCTAAAAAAATCCCGAAACTACTGGCCCTTTTGGCATCAGTCCGCGATGCGCGGACTGAGGTCTCACCTGAGGTAGTATGGGAGGGTGATGGAACCAGGTTTCTCCACCCTAGGGATTTCTTGATGAAATCTAGGAAGATCGTTAACTTAACCTACACGCTTTTGCTGCTCCGTGCAACGGTCTGTCCTTTGCAACTGCTTCTGCGCAACTCTGTAAAGAGTGTGAAGAGGTGCTGTCTAGATCCTTTATCCTTACTGTGCTATTATTATAGGTCTTTAGCTTAATTGTGTGGGCCCAATATTCTCATTAATCATTCAACATTCATACCAAGTGCGCACAATCATAAAACTGTAAAAAGATGCAAAAATATAATAGAAGCATAGACACACAGTGTTTCATAATCAACTTATCTTTTATTAATCCTCTGTCCAGGTACAATCCCAACTCCGCCCTGCGCACTAAGTTGCAAGGATCCATGCACATAGCTACGAACACTACAAGGCCTCTACACACTCAGCTACAAATCCTCTTCCTACTACTACAACCCAAGACTTAGACTTACAGACTCAGAGCTAATTCATCATCCAAAACTATCTATCTTGCATCTTAGATCCGCGCTCTATTTATACAATCCCATGGTCTGCAAATCATGGGTAGGCTGACACACTTTACATTAAATTATAATATCTTAGGGTAGAAAACCCTAGACTCTTGTGCTTCACGCCCGCATTGCGCGTGGTCTTTACATTACACTTGACTAAAATTCGGGCTTCAAGCCCAAAAACCTGTTATGAGGGGATCTGTTGCCCAACAATTCTATCCAATTTTTCCTAATATGTTTAGGTTTAATGAGTCCAGAAAGGGTAAAATTGGTGGTCTTTACACATTTAGAGAGTTTGAAAATATCTTAAGGATAAATCCAAGGGGTTACCTTTGTCATGGTTGATGACCGAGTGCAAAAAAATGGTTAATAGTATACCCAACATAGTTCCTTTTTTTTAGTTAGTCCGTTGAGTCCAAATAATTTCAGAAACCTATGCTCAATAGATGTTTTCCTAAGTTTTTTATGAGTACGAGGAGATTAAGTGAGCTTGATATTCTTCATTAAAAAACTAACTAAGTCAAATGAACAAAATTCGTAGTTTCGTTTTGAGTTTAAAGAGCGAGAAAAAGACGAAGAAATAATCGATCAACTCTTCTTCATAGAAGTTTTACGAGATATAAATATACAACTAAGGGTTTTTTTATTTAATGAGCAGGAAATAATCCCTAAAAAGAATTATTAATCTTCTTTGTGGTATTTTAACAAGGCTAAAGAAGTAAACTCGAGGTTTTTCGGATTAATGAGAAAGAAAAATACCATAAAAGGAATGTTCGATTAAATTTTTCCGTGGGTATCTATCATGGTCCATAAGTTCATAGGCCCCTTTAGAAAGGACCTGAGTAATACTGTAAGGAATAAGATAGATGGGTGGAAAGGTTTATGCCTCTGAGAGATTGTCTAAGTTTTGTTTCAAGTGTAACTCTTGAACAAGTTTCAAAGAGGAATGAACAAGCTCAAACTAACTAAGGGACAAAATTTCCAAATGATTTGTGTTTAGTGTTAAAGGCTTCTTAGCTAGAGACATCATATCCTTGATAGCCTCATCAGAGGGTAGGAAATTGGTGAGAATATCAATTGAGGGAGCTTCAATGGAAGATTTCACAAGATCATGGAACCCAACCAAGGAAAGAGGAGATTCAAATGTAGATTGAATAGCTTGATCAACTAGTTATGCCAGCGAAAGTGAAATTTGATTTCCACATGAATCAAAGGTAGAAGGGATCAAGATGATCCGTGGATTCATAGATCCAGTAGGTATAACAGAGACCATAGAAATGGCCATAGGAACCTCAGGTAGTGGTAGATGCAAACACCCCAGAAGAGAGGAGTCTTTCAGTAGACCAATACTAAGACCAATGAAAGGTTCAAGAGTACTACCCACTAAAGGAACATTGCTAGAAGTTCAGGGTAGAAGTCTTGGGGTGCAAAAATAAAAATGGTCCAATATCACAATTTTTCCTTGGTGAGGAAAATGGATAAGTTGTAATACCGACGAAACAATGATAGTCATGGAAAAAATCCAACTATGCCCCAACAAAAGAGTGTAATTGAGTGGTAGATCAACAAATTCAATATCCACTGTTACAATTTTCCCACCAAGGGTGATAAGGTAGCTAGCAAGGCATCCTTCTCGGATGAACGTATGGTCATCAAAATCTTTAAGGGAATTTGACGGTTTTGAAAGAGTGGGTAAAACCAAGGTGAGCCAACAGGAAGTAGTCACGACATAGGTTGACAAAATTTCATAAATGAAGGTGTGGTGAATGGATTTGACTTTCATGATAACTTTCCCTTTGAATGGAAGTTGATGGGAAAGGTGAGGTTTATGTTTCTTCATGTCGAAAATCGCTAGATTGGAATCCTGAGGTTCAATCCCACCTATGGCCAAAAGAAAATATTTTTGTTGTGAAAGGAAAGTTTGTAATACTTTGAGAGTTGACATCACAAAGAGTTCTTGCACTGGATATTCTATAATACCATAGTTCTAGGCAGCGTGAGCAGATGGGTTGTGTGTTGTGCGTTGAAGTTTTCCTTTTTGGGGACAAATCACGGGGTCAGCAATAGGCCTTTCAATACATAGATCATTAGGTGATATTTGAATGGAACTCGAGGAAGTGTCTGAAATGTTTGGGACAAGATATTCGTAGTTTTTGGATCGTGTCTAAAAATCAACCATTTTGAAGGTATACATAGCTGATGATTCTCCAGAAGGAGGGGAATGTGAACTGTCATCTCCCCCTTGTGCAGGTTGTGGTGGGTTTGATACAAGATGTTGTTGTTGTTGTTGAGTAAGAAAAGGGTTATTGAGGACCATAGGGGTTCGACCAGTGTCCTTTTGTGCGAGGAAGTTTGTGCACTCTTGGATACAAGGACATTTATAGGTCAAATGGTCCTTAGCACATATCTTGCAAGGGAACTTGACAACTTTTTCTTTTCCTTTCTTAGATTTAGAATTAGTAGTGGCTTTCTGATTAGGGTTGTTCTGGGTCATCTGCTATGCTTTATAAGAAGTTGCATTTTTCGTATTCTTCTTGTTCTTAGCATTGGGTTTGTTTGTAGACTGCAACATAGTTTATCGCAGTGGTTGGAGGGGTCATAGATTGGGTAGTAGGAATAAGATATGTAGTAACATACAACTCAGAAACTTTATTGCTCAATTGTTTTATAAGATACCCAGAGGTGGTGCCGACAATACTGTCAAAATGAGCATCAGGATACTGCGTAGGAGGATAATTGGAAGTTCTAGGGGCATTAGGGATCAAATCATAAAGCATGTCATATTTTGAATAAATCATATCTAAATGTTGGGCATGTTGAATAGATCGATCTTTTGTAACCACACTAGCCATGGAAACATCCTTTGTGATGGGGGGTAGAAGAGACTTGCATTACTAGTCTAATAAGGGGTATTCCAAAATGGGGGCCTTAACAAGCCTCCACTAGTGTCTCCATTCATGGATGTGATTGCAAATGTGTGTGGAAGTACTTTGGTGCAATGTAATCAAAAGTTCTCTTCTGGTTGCATTGCAGATAGGTAACTGAAAATTCTTTAGGAATTCCATGGCAAGGGAATTGAAATTATTCACTGAAGCTCATGGTAACTCAATGTACTGCTTGGCAGGGTTTCCAGTTAAGGTGCAGGGGGAGAGAATGAACTAGATACTATCATCAATCATATAGTTTGATACACACCAAAGGTGGTAAGTTGTGACGTGTGTTGTTAGTTCATCTCCTTGTTTTCCTTTGAACTTTCAAATATTTGCAGGAATTTTATGCAGGATTAGAGGCCAAAGTAAGTTATGGTTGATGGGGTCATTCATTAGCATGTACATATCTGGGATGTCTAAAGTAGCCAAGAAGGGCAAAGGCATAGGTGCCTGTGAATCAGATCGGGGTGGAGCAAAATGACCTGAGGGGCTGGGAGGCCCCACCGTCAATTAGTTTCCAATAGGGTATGCAGGTGGGAACATATAGTAGTTTTGTTGTAATGGAGGTGGGGTAATATAAAATGGCAGGTCTTAAGGGATATTAAGCCGGGTAACAAAGTATTGGTTTCCCCTAGAATATAGGTTACCCCCTCGATTCAATGGTTTTTGAGCAAGGGGGGGCAAAATAGATGTATTAGGAACTGTTTGAGTGATATTGTTGGCAACATAAGACACAATGGGTGCAGGAAACAAGTCCAACTTGTGGGTATGATGACAACTAGGGTATACTCTGAAAAGACCGAGATAGGGGAGCAACATCTCCAAACCTATGGGTAACAAATAGGGGAGCAACATATATGACCCTATTGTCCAAAGATACCTAAACCCTAGGAGCCCTCCATCTCAATTCCTCACCTTGGCAACTCAGACAGGGGGAAATAGTTGGCTCATTTTTCTCGATCAATCTTGCTCTCTGTAGATCAAAAACATATCATCGTGATCATATATGGTAATCATCGTGTCTAAATAGCATCTATCTCTTGTTCATACAAGACATAAAATCAAATATTATATTAGAACAAATATATATCACAAAAGGAATAGATTATTGACTCTCCCTCTCATGGAGGTGCCAACCACAAGCCTAAGCTTGTTTCATATAGCAGTAGTGTCTCAATGAAGACATCTCGGTCTCAATAGTATAAAAGATTCTCTTCCAATTGGATCCCACTCATTATTATCATAATGTATCCTTGTCATATTCATAACCTTCCTAAACAAATCTCTAAATATCTTCTTCATCTTGCCTCACAGCTAGCCATGCTAGAAACATCATACTCAACCTGGGTTGTGCTTACAACTACAAAATTCTCATCCAAAAATATCATGGAAGATCTCATACTAAGGAAACACCCATATGTGATCATCTTATCAATAACAAAATCAATACATCCATGCAATCACATATCATAAGAATGATATACAAACAAAAAAATTGATCATCCCATGTAAATATCTCGAATGGTTCTTGGCGGCAACTCAGTGTGTATGAAGATGCTCAATCATGAACTAACTCAGATTCTCTGCAATATATATATATATATATGGACATGTGTTCTTACGGAACATTAGTGCTTCATTCAACTGTGGATTTCCAAGTCAGGTTCAACTATATTTCTTCATAACTTCTTGAAATTAAATTAGAGTGTCCAAGGATTTGCATTCCCACTTTCCACAAACCCTTCAATAGCTTCACAAAATAGATTTTCTTTTCCAAAATTCAGAAAGTAATTCATCATTCCATGATTCTTCATTTCAAACTTTAGAGGCCATCTCCCTCTTACATTAATCATCACAAGCTCATTATCTGTCAAGAATAGACCATCAACATATACAACCAAAATCAAAGTCATACCTTGGACCAATTTTGAGGTAGAGGTTTGGATGGGCACATCTTCCTAGCTTCACGAGATGATTGTCAATATGGACATACCAGGATCGAGAAGCTTTCTTCATATAATTCTTTCTGCAATCATAACAATTGACCAAAATAATATGCTCAGCCTTACAAAAATCAATATTGTGTCAACAAATCAACTATGTTATCTTATTAAGCTTTAGATGCCAAATCAAAGTTAATATCAAAGGCATAAAATTTTCTACCAGTATCACTATGACAAACTCTTTGGACCAAGTTACGACAACCTTTTATTTACCAAGTACTATCTAATCAACCTTTATAAATCCATCCTGATGATCATAGCATGAATCATTTATGTCATTAAATATGAATGCATAATTCAGGGACAAGTCATATAAGTTTCATCCATTTATCATACTGAATCACAATTGTATATACTTCGACCAATGAACCAAAGCCAATGAATCCAATACAAAATCATTATTGAATATCAATATTAGTCTCTAAAATTCACTATTCCCACATAGTACTAACATCAAGCCAAACCATCAGTTATGAAATCAAAATCCTAATTTGTTATCATAGTGAGTTCAATCGATATAGAACCCAAAACATATAAATTCAAAGTTCTAAACAATGCTTATCTATATCAATCAGTCAAATCTAGTTAAACCCTTGTAACTATTATCAAATATTGTCATACACTAGCCTCAATGGTTAAATCATAATGACATATTGATATACATATTCTGATCACATGAAAACACAAGTTTAGTCAACATATTCACATTATAGTAAATCAAACATTCAAACTTCGCTACTCATAGAACTTTATGTTGTCTGCTCCATATCTATAGGACTATTATACTTCTAGTGCATTCCTGATTTTATGCATAAAGCTTTAGATTTTGTGACTTGCAGGCATAACCACACCCATAGGCTTTCTTCCGTGCGGTTGTGAGGCTTATAGTTGCACTAATAAGATTGCTTCCATGTGGTTGGGGTTTAAACTAAGGGAAACCCTCTCTTCTCAAACCAGAACTTGCTGCAGACTATCAAAATCAAATACTTAGTAAAAAATAGTAGTTCAACAATAAAGAATCTTCTATACATATAATGCAAATGATAATAACTGTAGGTATCTTATGGAGAGCTTATCCCTTTGAATGAGTAGCCCGTTCATCCATTATTATTCAATTCATCAATCTCTCTATAATATTGTCGTGTATAAAAAAATCTTAGATCATCTAGCTATATGAGGTTCTAAAACATATATCCATCATGGTCATAGCATGTCAAAATCAACTACTTCATCATAACATCAAGATTTCATTGAGGGTTAGATTCATATGATTAAGGAAGCTGACAAGTGTATTATCATACTTAAAGGATTATGATCACCTCATCACTTATTTATCACTAACCATCAAGTAAGGGCATACAATTTTATCACATGTCATAATTAACAAGCTAACCAAGGTCAACAAGAACATATTGAATATCAATCTTATTGTTACACTTCTATCATCAAGGTTTTCATGCTTGTCACAAACCTTATCAATAGTATCAAGCTACCATATATAAGAATCAATGAGCTAGCCTTCTATATGAAATCCTTCATGCATATAATGAAATATTCATTCCAAATATCAAGTATACCAATCTATCAAAAATCAATGGAGCTTTACCATGACTAGAATGTAAGATACTTGTTCAATACCAAGTGCACCATCTCATCGTAAATACCATGAATCAAACTTACTTTTATATGCATGCATGAGTCATTTGTGAAGGTGATATACTCATCATACCTTAGGGCTTACCTTTCTATCCAATATTGCAGTTGAAACATAAAATTGAAACAATATACCATGCATACCTTGTAGTATTCAAATACCTGTGCACCTTCTTATTTTACATAGGCAGTTATAGCACTTTGTCACCTTGTCATCAAGTTCTTCTTTACCTTTTCCAATGCTAGTTCTTATCTTCCTGCACTAGCCATGATCCTCAAGAAGTATCCACTTATCACAACTCATCAGGAGGTTAGAATCATCCAAATACTCAAATATACATTGAGGAAGGATAAGTAATAATCAAAACAGCTATAAGATCTAAACAAAAGTAAAGACATAAAGGAACACCATAAATCAAAAAGTACATATCTTCAATGAGAGGTGATCATCTCCCTCTTAAACCAACCTTCAAGAGTCATGAATATCCATTGACCAATTAAAATTTTTTCCTTAATTATATTTACCAGCTTCATCAATAACCAAGCCTAATAGAGACTATCCCATGTAGGGCTTCAACAAATTTGTCATAAGTGCTAAAAAAACTTCATATTGATCATGCTAGGATTTCTAGATTGCATATCTCAAGTCATTGACATAAACCAATGTTTCTCTCAAACCCTAACCTCATAATATCTATCAAACCCTAATACACAAATTTCCTAGGGTTTCCTTCAAACCCTAGCATTCTTTTAGGTCTCCTCCATCTTCTTTTTCTTCCATCAAAGGTGTCTCCATAGGGGTGATCTTCAATGACTTTTCTTAAGACCAACTATGTAACCATGTTAATTTTTCTTAGGGCTATATTGTTCTTTGCTTTGATAATTGTATTAATTATTTCCATATTTAAATTCACCCCATGGCATCATACCATTATTCATATTTACATCATTATTCAGTAACATATACAACTATGTAGAAAGAAAAATATCATCATCAGTGCAACGAAACATAAAGGAATAATAGAAGAAAAGCATTCACACATAGACACACCAAGATTGGTCGAAGACTAGGGAAAAACCCACTATGGGGAAAATCTTTTCAAATCCTTCTTATTAGATTGTCATTGAATGATTCAACAAAGAGAGAGTAAAATGATCCATATCTTCAACCACAAACCTATCAACAAAAATCAACTAAACAATATCCATGAGATGAACTCGGCCATGTCAATAATCAAAAACTTGAATCAAGAGCCTGTAATCAACAGTCATTGCTTACAGTAAACATCCAAAATTGGCAGTCAATTGGTGAAAACTTTGGTCAATTGAAAAATCAAACTTTAGAGTTTAGTCGCATGGACAAAGAGACATGCATGCGACTGATAGCTTCGAGTCACTACCTTGAGTCTGCAAGCTTGCAACTACAATAAAAAATTTCCTTTGACAACCTACGACTATGACCCAAAACCATAAAATCATGCGCGAGCTTTGGAACTTGTAATCTCAGACCTGTGCCAACCAATTTCTGCGAAATTTCCTCAGACCTGTGCAAGCCAAACTAAGGACGAGAATATAAGAATGTCTCATGATGATGTCCAAATGAGGTTGAAGTCACATGTATTTATAGCCTTTCAAGGGTGTCCAATTTTCTTTAGGGTCGACCTGATCAAATATGCACATGTGACCTTTTAATTCAAATATACACTTTCCCTAGTCCAAAGTGAGTACTTCAATAGTCAAAATAGGTCCTCTTGAAAGGAGGAATCTAGTACCATGGTTGGAATTTCTCAATGAGCTGCCAAATTAACATAAAATACATATGTACCTATGTTTTTTTGGTTGATTGATATTCTCATGTTCTTACTTCCTCCATCATAATTGAAGAACACTAGTGAATAATGGATTTTGCATATTGAATGATGGAACTAATAGTGAACTTCATTTCTTCGCTACATAATGAAATTTTAATGCATATGTTTGCTCCATCACGCTACCTTTTTTTGTGGATGGTCTCAAAATAGTTCCAAATGTGTGAAACCTTCTGTTTTTTGTGCAACATACACAATGATTCAAATACACATGAATTTTTTAATTGATGAGTGCAACCCTATATCCAAATCCAATGTTGATCCATCTATATATTATTTTCCTTCAAGTGATTGTAGAAAAACTGAAAGTAGTTTTGTACATAAGCTATCCCATGACACCTATCATTAGTTAAGTAGAAGTGAAACTCCTTCAACATAACCCTGTTGTCTTCGCTACCATATAGCCCATGCATATTTTTGATATGGATCATTATGCCAACATTCTATGAGTGATTATATGTGCTTCAAATATCATATTGTGGTTGAAGGGTGTAGTTCTCTACAAAATCTACCATTCATAATATAGTACCAATTGGAAATGTATCTCTACGTAATAAAAAATGCTCATATTTGCATTGATCCACATGGCCATGCTCCACAATAAATACATATGTAACAATCCCTCCCACCCCCTTGTATTATCTTAGGTTATGGTAGGTGTTACTTGATAATTTAACCTGACCTCCAATGTCTATTATGAAGATGGCGTTACAAAAATACTCTTCTTCCAACTTCATTGAAACCCAAAACAATTACTACCCATATCATTTAGTTTGTTGAGAGATTTTCAACAGTATAATCTTTACCTTAATCCAACTCCTGGAATGAAAGTTATACCCATTAAAAATTTAACTAGTTATACCAAACCACATTAGTAGGGGACTCCCATGTGGCATCCACATGTGTCCCATGTGGCATTGCCATGTCATCTCTAGTAGCTCCACATCACTCATGGTCTTTACATGGCATCCATGTTTCTATTACCAAGTCCCCATGGTGCTTGCCATGTCAACTTAGGCTCATGGTTCTAACGAAGCCTAACCTCTTCATGTTATGTGATAATTTTGCATTATATCTAGTTCTAGATAAATCTATATTGTCATGCATATGTATATGGTTGACAAACCCCATACCCCCTGAACCTTCAGATTACTTGGTTGCATCAAGTGAGATAAGGTTGTGCACCTCTTGCCACCCTGTATCCTGAATCCCCTAGGGCTTATGTGTGTTTGATAGAAATCTATTCCTAGCCTTATCTGAGACTCTTGAATGTGTGAAAACTTGCCCATATCTAGATTACTTATATCTCATATGAACTTAACACAAATATGGTCCTAGCCTTATCAGGGACCCATTGCATGTGCGCAAATCACTCACATCTAGATTCCTGGATCCTAGATGCACTTTTAACTTCATGAGAAAGAATCTAGCCTATGTGCATGTGAATTTCCAATGATGGGCCCCACCCTAAATATCTGGTTACAAATTGCATTATGCCATAAAATATGTTATGAACTAAATCCATACCACTTTCAATGAGCACATGCCTTGTCCATTTGGATGCATCCATGAATGAAATTGAGACTTTGTCCCCTTATGTATCTAGATATAGATAACACTTAGGAGATGAAGAATAATCTAACTCAGATGCAAATTTAACTAAAAGGCCTATCTTCTCCTAGATAAGTCCGATATCATTTTCAAGGCTCTATATAGAAATAAAACTCAAGGGAATTTACCAAAATTTCCTAAAGACTAGGACTTCTACCAAAAGACTAGATCTCAAGAGAAATGGACAAATATAGAGGAACAAACCTTCAGAAATACTATTCCATGTCCATAATAGCTACAATGTACCAACAAAACTTAACTTACTTTGCAGTCTAGGTAAAAGAAAGAAGTGGCTCCAAAAGACAAATTTACCAAGAAAACTTCAAACTAAGATTTGATCAGTAAATTCAAGGTATCAAAATGATATATAAGTGTGCATAAACCATAGAATCATTACATCAATCTTAACCCAAATGACCATCAGCATATGTTAAATCCTCATTTAACACACAACACATACTTTAACTTCATATCATATGAGATAGGATATAGTCATATTTATGACCTCTATTATCGTATAACCTACATGGTTGCATAGGCCTTGTCGAATCCTTTCAAATGTTATATCCTTCTCTAAAATTCTCCTCCCAGATGAGAATCTATGGCCATTTGAATGATCAACACTAGTTGGAGGCGTAAACAATAGGGAAAAAGCCCAAAATTTTAATACGTTAAAGAGTGCACATCTTCCAAGTGCATCCATGGTCCATTGATCAAGTCAATGATGGAACTCCACCAAATTTGCATGATGTTTAACTAATTAAAGAGTGCACTTCTTTTGACTAATCAATGACTCCAAAAATCGAATGAAAATTTTAATGAAGGATGATAACAAGAGTTGCGCAATGTTTAACACACCTTTCCCACCCAATAGAATGATGACATGTGGAAACCTGGATAGTTAACCCTGCCAACACAGACTATTCACACATTGACACATGGTGCACCATAGCAGGATGAGTTGACATTGTCAGTACATCAGTGTAATCAACATAACTCGTCATCGTGAGTGACGTGGCACCACTAGAGGCTACCATTTGGCAGGATGGCAAGTTCTGATCAATGAAAAGTTCAAATGTGGGTGACACATGGCACACTTCATGGGCTACCATGTGGCATGATGACATAATGCTAACATCATCACATGGATGACCAAGGACCTGGTCATGTGGAATGGTCACATAGACCTTGGAACATAGTTTAAATCTCAAAGGAATGGTCATATACAATAATTGTATGGTAAAAAGGTCAAGGATTTAAGGCATGGACGTTGGCCCCTAGTTGGATAATTTATCCTCAGGACCACATGGAGAGTATATATAGATATATAGATATATGGCCAAACACTCGATCAAATATCATCACTCGTCATTCAAATTATAAGCTTTATAGTTGTTACAGTTCGTTGGCATTTATTTTCTCTTGGTTTTGAATTAGGTGAGTGAAGTCTCTTATTGTTGTGGTTTCTCAAGTGAGCAGTTTGTGGAGGTAGCCCATGTGGATAGGGTGTATATAGAAGTTTTGCACAGTGACTCAACTCGCATGTATAGGGCATATACAAAATGTTTGCACATCGACTTAGTTAGTCCATAGTGGACAAAAGTTTTTGCATAGACTCAATCCACATGGATAAGTCATATACACAATCTTTGCATGGAGACTCAATCAACCCACGATGGAGTGATGTTTTGCACGGAGGTTCAGCCCACATGGACAGGGCATACACACAAGTTTTGCACAGAGACTCAACCCATGTGGACAGGGCATAACACTGAAACCAGAGCTACAAAGGACAATGTATATACAAGTATAAGCCATGGAGGATGGGCCATGTTGATGGGTGGTATGCTCATAATGCATAATATTCACCAGAGTTGAAACGTGCATTGACATGTGCCCATGTGCCACCCCCGACGTTGAACCATAACATAAATACATTATAATTCGAGGAGATGGTCAAGCAAGGACCGTCATGTAGCTCATTTAGCATGGATTTTGTGTTGTGACCATCGAGACCTAGGTTTGAGCTCCAATGGTTGTTAGGGCAGAGTTATTTTTTTCTAAAATGTCATATATTTTATTTTGTTGAATAGTTAGTAGGCCGGTGGTGAGCATTCTATTGCACTAACACCAAAATATAATCATTTTGTAGAAGCACACCTAGAAAGGGGAATTTTGTAGAGTGCTTAAGCTAATATATGGTTTAATTTGGTTTTTATGGGATTTTGGGCTCATTATTAGTCCAAATTGGATTCCAAAAGAAGCAAGGTGATTAGGGCTATGAGGTGGATGCAATCAAAGGCATGGAATGTCCCCTTGGCACTTATTTGATGATAAAAAACTATATTTTATGTTTTGAAGGTCTATGAGTAGGTTGTCGTAATTTTGGATACATGGTAAAAACATGTTTGAAAATGTGATATGTGTGACTATATTAACAAACAAATTGAAGTAGAGTGTGGACAACAACATGACACTAATGACAGTGGTTTATATCATAGTTTGTGGCAATGATTGACATGGATTGTAATGACAATAGTTGCAAGTGTTGCAGGAACATTTATTGCATAATATGACAAGTTTTCTAGTAACAATGATTGAGAATGATTGCATGTTTTGATTTTACTTATAATTAAGTGATTAACTAATGACAGTGGATCTAGTTTGAAAATGATATGAAATAGTGGCACACAAGGAGTTGAAGATGGAGGTGAGTGCCTCCACTGAGGTTGGAACGTCAATTTGGTTGAAGCCTAGAGCAAGTTGGAGCCTGCTTATCATTGAGGTTGGTACCTTAATCAGGTTGGAGCCCACTCATCATTGAGGTTACTGCCTCAATCAGGTTGTAGCCTATAGTGAATAGTTGCTTGCATATTT
This sequence comes from Pinus tabuliformis, assembly GCA_031772625.1. NCBI lineage: Eukaryota > Viridiplantae > Streptophyta > Pinopsida > Pinales > Pinaceae > Pinus > Pinus tabuliformis. Next base: position 1,223,111,935 of record CM062820.1, read on the forward strand.
TCAAGGTTAGTGCCTCAATCAAGTTGTAGCCTACTGCAAGTGGCATCTTGCATATCTTTGGGGTGGTTTCCTCCAACAAGTCATAGCCCGTGAATCTATGTAAAGAATTGAAGATAAAGAAAAAAAATATATAGTTTTCTCCTTTATAAATTTCCACATAAAAGCTTGTATCTCTCTTGTGTTGTAATGACTTCTTAATATGTTATTAATATAATAATAACTTAATGTGGCATTATTCTATTTAATTATATGATGCTTATGGTTATATAACTATTTGATTATGAAAAGTTATAAATGGTAAAATTAATCTCAAAATGACTCATCCCTTTCAGTGTGACAATTGCACCATCATATTCATCATCATGCAAATTTGTATCTCTTCGTATTCATATTTCTCCAACGTTTATGACATGCTCATGTGTTGTTTTTCATGCATCTCGTAGGTTGTATGCAATTTCTCTTAAGCCAACATGTAAACACAATTCGAAAAAAAGCAAAAAAACATAATAATAATAATAAAAATGCATTTTGATCAGGAGAAATGATGGAATTTGTACATCAATACATGATGGGATACTTTATACGGTACATGTCCTAACGATATTCTTGTAAAAATATTAAATTTCTGTAAAACTTAAACATATTTCTTAAAATTTTCCCACTATGTAATATTGATCAATATTTATTTTGATTTAATTTTTCGCTCAGTAATTTCGGTTTATTGTTATTGATTTTGTTTGTTATAGGTTATATTTTTGTGAAGGTATTAGGTTTGTGTAAAAACTAAACTCTCCTCGTACGTAATATTGGTTTATTGATTTTTGGTTGTTGAATGATATCGGTTTCCTGAACTTTGTTCGGCATAATGGATGTGGTTACAATGGCTATGAAATGAAATTACAGGTTGATTATTCGATCGTGGAGAACTTTGGAGAAGACAGAAATGCATGAATAACGGCTAAAGCTTTTTTCACTATGGCAACAGGAAAAGACGCCCATCTCTACGCCTTCAATAACGGCATTTCCACTTCACCGGCAACAAATCTATTGCATGGGAAATGGCTTCCTCCAACAAATAAAATAAATGAGTTCTATAATATCTGATTATTATTAGAATAATCAAATCCTTGCAATTTTTCAAAAACTCGCAGAGATTTTCGTCGTGTCCTCTCGGCGTTAATTGGTGCTGAGTTTCTGAATGCTTGTTATTATCAGTTGCTCACTTCTCCATTTGAAAGATGAGTTGTCTGTTCGTAAAGACGGGTGGAATCTGCATTCAACATCAGGTGATCAGTTAATTGTTCAGTGCAATGTGGATTTCGCTGTTGAATTTTTGCTCATCATCTCATGGTGGCGCAGTTCAATGGTGGAACAGTAATGGAGTTAGGAATAATGTTGTGCTTTTACTGAGTGTTTATCTGTACTTGGGGAACTTGTCCCCATCAACAATATTGTGGGTTTTGAGTTGTCTGTCAGTTGGTCAGTTTTTAATCCAAAAGACGAGTGGAATCTGCATTCGCCATCAGGTGATCAGTTGATCGTTAAGTGCAATGTGGATTTCGCTGTGGACTTTTTGCTCATCATCTCATCAATGGTGGAACAATAATGGAGTTGAGAGTAATTTTCTACCTTTAATAAGTGTTTATATGTACTTGCGGAGCTTGTCCCCTTCAATAACATTGCTGATTTTGAGTTTGGCTTGCTGGCAGATTTCCATTCTCCACTATGCCTGCACAGTGCATGCTTTTAGCACTGGAGATCTCAGTACTATGATCATTGATGGCATTTCGGAATATGCAGTTAAAAAACCATTTTAACTGCAACAAATCAAGATTTAACCTCAATTTCTTCCGCCGGATTCTCCAAAAAGTCGCATTATTGAGATGTGAGGTCAATTCATGATTTTATGTGACAGAGAAAAGGAGACGCCACTAGCTTTAATGGGAGTTGTCTATAATGCGACTTTTTGGAGATTCCGGTGACGGAATCCGACGGAAGAAATTGAGGTTAAATCTTGATTTGTTGCAGTTAAAATGGTTTTTTAACTGCATATTTGGATTCAGCACCCTGGAAAACCCCTAAGACGCTTTGATTGTGCAGAAACTAGCTATCAAACTTGCGATTCCAATAAATTGCTGCCGGATTTTGATCGGAAAGACCCACCGGAAAAGCTTCCAAAAAGTCGCATTATAGACAACTGCGCTTTAATGGGCCTGGTTTTATTAATTTAGAAAGGCAATGAATGAATGGATATTTGGCATACAGGACACTTGTCATGACAGCATTAGGAATTTGATTGTTTGACTAAGATTGGGGAAAGGACTACAAATGTATGGTGGATGGGGCATCGATGGAAATCGAGATTATAGGGACTGTGACAAATGAGAGAAAGAATTATTAATCGTGCATGAACAGTGTTAACTTGGAATGTTCACGATGGGAAAAAGACACAAGCAAGATACATGATTATTAAGTAATAAAAGAATAGATCAAGTTTGATGAATCACTTAATTTTTAGGAGTTTGATGAATTACTTAATTTACATTTAGGAGTTGGGAGGAGATTGCGAAAATGATGTTTAAAACATAACATAAGCTGGGGATTTTGATAAACGAATTGAGTGCTATGTGAATATTAAGAAGCATAAATATGGTTGAGAAAAGGTTAATATATAAAAAATAATTTGAATAAAATAATTTAATTTAATTTTTCTTTATGAATATTTTTTTGCTTTTTAGAATTTTATAAGACGTTTTAGTTATTGTTTTAAATATCACATATTCATTATAACATTGAATTTTTCAGGTATTAATATATTTAAAATCCTTTTAAGTGCATATATTTTATAGAGTTTCTTTTTATCTAAAAACAAGTGTTCAAATAGTGGGACTTGATATTTCTTTGTGATTCAAGGTAAAAATTGATTTTTTTTTTCTTTTTTTATCTGTGTACGTTCAATGTGTCAATTCCATGTTAACCACAAAAGGAATTACACATCTTGTTCAAATTGAAAACTACATCATGTAAATATTTTAATCATAAGAATTTGTTCAATTCTTTACGCAATATAAATTGATATTTTGAAATTGACATATACTACTTAATATGGACATTGAAAGCTTTATTTATGGTTGATAATGGAATATTTCTTTTGTTATTAATATTGTTTTTAAATGTCATATGTCGACTTGATGTTAAACATAGAAAACATTACATATCTCCTTCATATTGGGATATCTCTCAACCCAATAAATAAAAATAAGATAAATGGGGAATGAAATACAAGTAAATGAAATATATTACTAATTAAATACTATTTAAATAAGGAATAAGATTGGAAAATGCAACTAATAATAGCATGAAATTCCCTTTAGCATAAAAAGTGAAATTAAAGCCTCCCAACTCCAACTCCTTCTAGAAGTGAAACAATCCTCGTGCAAATAGCACTTCCCTATTAAAAAACTAATAAGTAACCAAGTTGTTCAATGAAATGAGATTACATTGGAAATAGAATTGTTCATAAATTAAAGAACATGCATTGCTAAAGATCCTCAGTAATCAGTAATCACACTTACTTAAGGAAAATATCCCTATTTCATAGTAGGAATTAGTAAGGATAAAGTAAGTGAGAATAAAAGCCACAACACAGTAAAATTTCCATATGATAGAATTTTCAAACCCAAAAATACCAAGAAATGGAACAAAAATAAAAGAGTACCAAGACCAGACACAACCCTAAAACAATATAACAATACTACTAAACAATAGTTTTCTTATTAATTGTAACAACCCCAGGTTAAAAGTTCATGTAATAAAGTTAATAAAGAAAAAATTAGACCAAGGTGATGGGACACTTATTCCAAGCTGAATGTTGGGCAAAACATCCTAGTGGGTATCACTTGTTGTTTATTATTGCTAAGAAATTTGGAAAATGCATTGAAAAATACTTTGGAAAGGCAAAGTGGAAATTATTGGCATTTATTTACGAAAATAAAGGAAAATGGGAGAAAAGGGAGATGAAAGGTCACAAGTTTGCATGACGCTAAAATTGAAGGAAAATAGAGGAAAAATGAATAAATTAAAAACATCAATAGTAAAAGGCATTAGAGCATCAGTTTGGGGCCTTTTGTCAGTTTGGATTTGGAGTTAGTTGGAAATATTAGAACAGCACCAAGAGGAAAAAGCAAGCAAGAAAGCAAAGGAAGGCAAAGGAAAGCAAGGAAAAGAAAAGAAAGGACAAGGAAAGAAAAGGACAAACAAGGAAGGATTGGATCAAGCAGCTTCAGTAGGAGGAATTGCAGGTAACAGGTTGCATGTGTGATTTCCTAGTTGAAGTGTGAATGCATGGTACATGCATTTGTGTATTTGGTTCATTTGTTGTCATTGGAATGGGTTTTGTCTGGTTTGGCAGTTTTTTCAATATTGCCTTGCCAATTCTTGGATAGTCATAGCGTGATGGGATTCATTTTTGGTCAAGCTTTGGATTGTCAAATGGTTTTGGATCTAGGTGAGATGGTCTCAAGAAAATCCCAAGGGTTTGGGGTGGAGATTGTTTTCTCTTAGAAGCGCTCAACAGGTGGGTGGAGACAGGAAAATTCCTCAAGGGATGGTGAAAGAATTCGAAGGCATCTAAGTTTGGTTTGGTTGTGTGATCTCGGGACCAGTTTAGGTGAGATCATGGTACCGTGAGGGTGGAGGTGGTTTAACCTCTAGATTCCCTTAGCTTTTTATGTCTTAGTTGATCCCATGAGATCCCACATTCATGCTTGGAATATGGAAAGGGGGTGATTGGCTAAAAGAAATATTTGGTTCTACCCAATCTATGGTCAGGTGGTATGCTGAAGTCCCTGACTTGGTTGGGTTTTGCATCATTTAATGAGAGTTATTTCTCTATGAAAATCTATGAAGAATTTGTACTAGTTGATATAATGATTTGATGGTTGTTATGCCACGGTTACTATGATGATTATTTGTGGGTTATAAGCATGGACCTGTCACATACTCTAGCTATGGCTTGTTCATGAATTTATACGTATTTGGTTGGTTGATGAATACATGAGCTAACAAATGTTATTGTGTCTATTAAGAGAGGGAATTATACCTTTTTGGTCAATATCATATAAGTTTGAAGCCCCTATGCTCAGATATGAATTCATGACCTATAGATTTCATGTTCACCATATGTTTGACGAAATATTTATCATGGTTAGGCCTATTAGGTCAAGTTATTGACTAAGTTTGGTATGAATGCCTTTGTCTTGATGTTATATATCATTGTAGAAAGCCTCATTAAGTTCTTGACAATGTTTAGGAGTTAGGCCCTCAAAGGGTGGCACTGATTTAGGGGTCGCATGCTCAGAACTGGAAATTCTAGGCTACAGTCACTACCTTCCAGGCTTATGCATGCGACTGGAGCCCTACAATTGCATGGAGGCCTTGTCATGCATGTGATTGGGGGCCTAGATCACTAAAGAGGGAAGTTAGCTCAGGGTTTGGCACCTGGAGTGGTTGTTTAGGTCTTGGGGGTCCTGTAGCTCCTGAGGGAGGTCTGTGAAGTTTCATTTTGTCGACTCCACTTCCTTATTGAAGCTAAGAGGTTGGGTCATGTCATAGTAGCCCTCAGCTAATGTTTACCCTGGCAGGCCAGTTAATGGGGGTAAATGTGGGAGGGGTGGTTACATATTGGTACCAGAGCATGGTTCACACACTTGGACTAGATGGGAAAGATGCATGTTGTTATGCATGCATTATGATGGTTTTGGTTACCATGCATGAGGTCATTCTATGTAGCTAGCATTGTCATGCACGATGTAGATATATTGATATGATTATATGTATGTGTGTATGTGTGTGTGTGTGTGTGTGTGTGTGATGCTAATTTGGATTGATTTTGTAAATGAGATAACCTCCCCTAAACATCATTGAGGTATGATTTTGGTTATGGTATCTATTTGGTTTATCTAAGATGGCATGTTTGTAGGAATAATAGGATCATATATGATGAGAAAAATGGTGGACTACAATTCACATGACTATCTATACAGATTAGTTAATGAGTAGTAAGGAGATGAATATTCTCTTAGTATATCAGATACATTGAGGAGTTTGATGGCAGAAATCAAAAGTTGCAAGGAAAAAACTAACAAGTTGGTTTAGGCTAAGGAATGACTTGCAAGTTCTTAGGAAAAGGAGGCAAAGATCAATGTAGTGATCCTTCAAAGATTTTCAGACTTGCAGAGGTAGGGACAGCTAAGGATTAGTCAAGAACAGGAAGAAAAACTAATGGGGCATGTGGTAGTAGGTATCAAGTTAGGATACAGGTTAGATAGAGGGGACACATTGAAAGGTGGTAGATCATTGGATACACATGATATGAGGATTGGTATGTATGGGTTTCATTCTAGCTCCTCATTGAGGATACATCATCCCCATCATCATTATAGGAGGAGCGAGTACTTGCAAGAGGAGTTTAATAAAGTCAAGCCTCCTACATTTGATGGAGAGATGAAGACGTCAAAAGATGTAGAGGCATGGTTGCTTGGGATGAAGAAATTTTTTAGATTCCATAACTATTCAGAGTACATGAAAGCCAAAATAGCTACCTTGAGTCTTAAAGGGAAAGAAAATATATGGTGGGAAGATGTGAAGAATGTCAAAGACATTCAGAAAGAAGGATTGATTTGGGATGAGTTCGATATACTCTTCAAGAAGAAGAACTTATCTAAAAGATATTATGATGAAAGAGCTAAGGAGTTTTATGAGATGCAGATGGGTTCTATGACAGATGACAAGTATACTAGTCGGTTCATCAGGTTGTTAAGGTATGTGCCTTACCTCAAGGATTAGAAAGAAAAAATTCAAAGGTTCATCAGCAGGTTTCCAACAACATATAGAGACCAAATTGAGTTTAATGAGCCTCGGTCATTGGAGGAAGCCATCATGAATTGAAGCATTGTGATGAGAAATGAAAGCATAAAGATGATCCTAAGCATGATTTGAAGGGAAATGAGAAAGTTAAAGGGAAGTGGCCACTAAAGTGGAGAAGTCCTTAGGATGTAGGTGAGAAAGAAAATATTGCTCCTTACAAGAAGCATAATGTAACTGAGAAGGGACATGGACCTCAGCTTAGAGAGCAGCATAATGGAGGTGATGGTAGTGGACCATTGCAGTGTTGGATTTGCGAAAAAGATCATCGTAAGAAGGATTTACCATTATACTATGGTGGCAGGAATGAGATCTATAGTGCTAAGGAGGCGCAGTTATTTGGGGATGTTTGTCATAACATTCCTCATATTTATGAAGTTGTGGACAAGAAGAAGGAAGATCACTTGACATCCATTATTGAGATGGAATGTAAGATCTATGGTTGAGTTATTTCTATTTTGATTGACCCTGGATCCAATTATAGTTATGTTAATATTGACCCGGAGGATAAGTGTGGTTTGAGAAAATAAGTGCATGTAGAGTCTTGGTTGGTGCAGTTGGCTACAAGTACTAAGAAGAGAGTTCATCATTGGGTAAGTGCTTATGAATTTGAGATGAATGGTAGGCCTACATCAGCACATCTAAATGCGCTTACATTAGGATCATATAGTATGATTTTAGGCATGGATTGGTGATACCTCCACATGACAAAAGTAGATTTTTATGAAAAGGCTATTGGGTGCCCAGATGATAATGGGAAAAAGAGAACCTTGCAGGGAAAGAAGAAGCCTACATCGATGAGGATGGTTACAACTATGCAAGATAAGTGTAGTTGCAAGAAGGGGCATGTACTATTTGCAGTTCATATTTCCAATGGAAAGGGTAAGGATGTTGAGGATGCAAAAGTCCTCAACAGGAACCCCTTCTCGTAGCAATTTTAGCATGTATTTCTAGTAGATATTTTAGCGTTTCTACCCCATAGGGAAGTGGACTTTTCTATTGAGTTGGTACCAGGAGCAACACCAACATCAAAGGCACCTTAGAAGATGAGCACTCCAGAGTTACTGGAATTGAAGTTGAAGTTGAAGTTAATGCTTGACAAGGGATACAATAGACCAGGTGTATCGCCTTAAGGTGCACTGGTATTGTTCGTGAAAAAGAAGGATGGTGCTTTCATATTTTGCATTAATTACAGGAAACTGAACAAGGTGACGGTGAAGAACACGTATCCATTACCAAGGATTGATGTCTTGCTTGATCATTTGAAGAAAGTAACAATGTTCTCAAAGATTGATTTGAGATCAAGATACCATCAAATGCGCATCAAAGAAGATGATATCCACAAGACTACTTTCCGGACCAAGTATAGGCATTATGAGTTTGTTATGGTTCCTTTCGGTTTGAATAATTCTCCATATACTTTCATGTGCTTGATGAACAATGTGTCATGTCCTTACTTGGACAAGTTTGTGATAATATTCATTGATGATATAATGATATATTCTAAGAATGAAGAAGAGCATGCAGAACACCTCAAAACTGTGTTGAAAAAGCATCAATTGTATGCTAGACTTAGTAAGTGCAACTTATTTTAGACAAAGGTATATTACTTGGGACATGTTGTTTCAAAGGAAGGTATAGCAATGGACCCAGAAAATATTAGAGCTTTCATGGAATGGGAATCTCATAGGAATGTGAATGAGGTGAAATCATTCATGGGGCTAGCAAGTTACTACAAGTAGTTCATCAAGAAATTCTCACATATTTTGTATCTTATTACATCATTGCAAAGGAAAGGAAATAAATTTGAATGGATAGAGGAATGTGAAACTATTTTTTAGTAGTTGAAACAATTGCTTACAAATTCTCCAGTTTTAAAGATTGCAGATCTGATAAAAATTTTGTGGTGTGTATAAATGCTTGCAAGAGAGGACTTGTTGGAGTTTTTATGCAGGAGGGATACGTGGTGTGTTATGAGACAAGTAAAATAAATGAGCACAAACAAAACTATGTGACTTGTGATCTTGAGTTAGCAACTATTATTCATGCCTTGAAGATGTGGAGGCATTATCTTCTTGGCAACATGTTTATTTTGATGAGTAACCATGGTGGACTGAGGTATCTATTTCACCAACCTAATATGAATGTCGGGAAATCTAGATGGTTAGATGCACTTAGTGAGTTTGACATTAAGATTAGATACATTAAAGGAAAGGAGATAAAGGTTGCATATGCTCTCAATAGGAGAGTGTAGGTAAGCCATGTTGCAGTTTTGAGCTCTTATAGGACATATTTGTAGGATTAGATATTACAGGTAGGGTATCATGATGACAAGTATCAATAGCTTAAGCATGTGTTACAACAGGGTGTAGGTTAACATGATGTGGATTATCATCTCACGGCAGATGACTTGGTGAGATTTTAGGAGAGGATCTATGTTGCGGATGACAGTGAGCTCAAGAAGCTTATATTGAGGGAGTTTCATGTCAAGCCATATTCAGGTCACCCGGGATATCATAAGATATTAAAAATTATGAAGAAGCTATACTATTGGCTGAATTTGAATAACGAAGTGGCAGAATTTGTTGCTAGATATCTAAACTATCAGTAGGTAAAAGATGAGTGTAAGCACCCAACTGGTTTATTATAGCCTATTCTGATTCCAGAGTGGAAATGGGAGGTCATTTCCATGGATTTCATTACAGTTTTTTCCATGGACCTGGAAGCAACATGATTCCATCGTGGTTTTGATTGATAGGTTGATCAAGGTAGCTCACTTTATTCTAGTGAAGACTACTAATTCATTCAATGAGGTAGCTCAAAGCTTCATTAAGGAGATAGTGATATTGCATGGTATTCCTAAGAAGATCATATCATATAGATATGCCAAGTTCACTTCCAATTTTTGGAAGGATTTATTTGCATGTTTGGGAAAAAGTTTACATACAATACAACTTATCATCCACATAAAAATGGACAGATAGAGAGGGTCAACAAAATACTGGAGGAAATGCACAGGATGTATGGCATGCATCAACAGAGGAGGTGGGAGGAGTATATTCCACTAGTGGAGTTTTCTTGCAACAATGGTTATCAATAGTCACTAAGGATGATTCCATTTGAGGCACTCTATGGGCAGAGTTGTAATACTCCCATCAGCTTGAGTGATCCAATGAACAGGGTATTGATTGGACCAGATATGTTGGCAGATATGGAATAAGAAATGTAGGATATCAAGAAGAATGTAAATGAAGCACAAGATAAACAAAAGAGTTATGCAAATCAACATAGGGGATTTAAGGAGATTTAGGTTGGGGAACATGTCTACCTACACATCAAGCCCAAGAAGAGCTCCTTGAGAATTCGATCATGTGCCAAGTAAGATCCTTGAGAGGATTGGACCAATGGCTTACAGACTTGCACTGCCTCCGAGAGTGAAATTCCATGATGCTTTTCATGTTCATTGCTTAAAGGATAGGTGAAGGATGTTGATCATGTGATTGACTATTCTGTATTGCAGGTGGATCTAGAAGGATAATTCCAGCCATAACCTTATTGCTTATTTCAGAAGAAACAACTCATGCTCCGGAACCGAGAAATCAAGCAAGTTAAAGTGAAATGGAAGCACTTTGGGCCCAATGAAGCTACATGGGAGATGACTGATCAAATGCGGGTTATGTATCCTCCTTTATTTTCCAGTGGGGGAAAATTAGTTTTTGATATATGTATATATTTATGTATGGTTGCTATTGTAAATACCATAATAAGTTGTGATATAAAGCTCTAATAAGTGGTATGGTTGTCATGTTTTCATGTTTGTCATGATGGTTTTGCTTTTGAGCAGGTTGTTCATTGTAAATAATGTATCGAGCTAAGTTATAAAGCTCCATGGGAAGTATATTTTGGTTTCAGCGGTCTTGCTAGTTATAGATGTCATAGACCACTGAGGAAAATGTCCCCCTAAGGGGGAGGGGTCTCTAACGGCCTCAGGTTAAAATTTCATGTAATAAAGATAATAAATGAAAAATAAGACCAAGGTCATGGGACACTTATTCCAAGATGAATGTTGGGACAAACATCCTAGTGGGAATCACTTGTTGTTTATTATGGCTAAGGAAATTAGCAAAGGCTTTGGAAAGCCAAGGTAGCAATTATTTGAATTTATTTATGAAAATAAAGGAAAATAGGAGAAAAGGGAGATGAAAGGTCAGAGGTTTGCATGAGGAGGAAAATGAATGAAAATAGAGGAAAAATGAAGAAATTAGAGGGATCAATAATAAAAAGGTATCAAAGCATTAGTTTGGGGCCTTTTTTGAGAGTGAATTTGGAGTTAGTTAGAGAGAGGAGAAGAACACCAAGAGGAGAAAGCAAATAAGAATGCAAAGGAAGGCAAAGGAAAGCAAGGAAAAGCAAAGAAACACAAACAAAAGCAAGGAAAAGTGAAGGAAGGATAAGGAATTCAAAGGAAAAGCAAGGAAGGAAAAGGAATGTAAAGGACAAGAAAGGAAGGATTAGATCAAGAAACTTCAGTAGGAGGACTTGCAGGTAACAAGTTTCATGGTGATTTCCTAGCTAAAGTGTGAATGCATGGTGCATGCATTTGTGTATTTGGTTCATTTTCTATCATTGGCATGGGTTTTGCATGGTTTGACAATGGTTTCAACCTTGCCTTGCCAATTCTTGGATATCCATGGTGCGATGGGATTCATTATTTGTTGAGCTTTGGATTGTGGGAAGGTTTTAGATCACATGAGATGGTCTCCGGAAAATCCCAAGGGTTTCTGTTGGAGATAGTTTTCTCTGGGAAGCCCTCAACTAGTGGGTGGAGATAGAAAAAATCCTCAACAGATGGTGAAGGAATTATGAGGCATCCAAGCTTGGTTCGATTTTATGATATTGGGACTAGTTTAGGTGAGATCGCGGTAGCATGAGAGTGGAGGTGGTTTAACATTTGGATTCCTTCAGTTGTTTATGTCTTGGTTTATCCCATGATATCCCACATTCATGCTTGGAATATGGCATGGAGGTGATTGGATGAAATAAATATTTGGTTCAACCAAATCTGTGGTTGGGTGGTACATGGAATTCCTTGACTTGGTTGGATTTTGCATCATTTAATGAGAGTTATTTCTCTATGGAAATCTATGATGCATTTGTACTAATTGATATGATGATTCTATGGTTGTTATGTCATGGTTACTATGATGATTATTTTTTGGTTATAAGCATGGAATTGTTATATACTCTAGATATGGATTTTTTCATGAATTGATATGTATTTGGTTCATTGATGATTGCATGAGCTAACAAATGTTATTGCAGCTATTAAGAGAGGGAATTAGATCATCTTGGTGAATCTTAGATAATTTTTAGGCCCCTATGTTCAGATATTGATTCATGACCTGTAGATTTCATGTTCACCATATGTTTGATGAAATGTCTGTCATGGTTATGCCTATTTAGGTCAAGTTCTTAACTAAGTTTTGTATGAATGGCTTTGTCTTGATGTTATATCTCATTCTATAAAGTCTCATTAAGTTATGGGAATTTATTGGGAGTCAGGCCCTTAAAAGGTGGCACTAATTCTGAAGTTGCATTCTCACAACTGGAAATTATGGGCTGTGGTCACTACCTTCCACGCTTATGCATGCGACTGGAGGCCTAAAATTTCATGGAGGCCTTGTCATGCATGTGGATAGAGGCCTAGATCACTAAAGAGGCAAGTTAGGTAAGGCTTTGGGCACTTGGAGTGGTTGTTTAGCTCATGGGGGTCATGTAGCTCCTGAGGAAGGTTAGTGAAGCTTCAGTTTGTTGACTCCACTTCCTTAATGAAGCTAGGAGGTTTGCTCATGTCATAGTATCACTCAACTCATTTTTACCCTAGAAGTCCAGTTAATGTGGGTAAATGTTGAAAGGATGGTTACATTAACATATGAAATATTTTAATAAGTGAGAAAGATATTTTTCTCTCCAAGGTACTGATGATGAAAAACAAAAATTCCAAGTGTGTGTGTCTTATATTTAGATAAAGAGCATTGGTGGTGGAAATGGAATAAGAAGGCACATGAGGGGTACATCATTTAGGACAATTTTGTGAATATTTGTGATACTTATATTTTGGGGGTTGTGACCAAGTCATGCCAAACTAGCATAATGGAGAACTTTAGTACTTCCAAGTTTTTAATCATCATAGAAGGTGTGATTTATGATTCTTGAAGGAGTGTTTTATCAATGGTCTCAAGGACGATAAAAAGGTACAAGTCTTGAGATCATCCATAATTACTTGTTTAGAAGCCTCCGAGCTAGAAAGAAAGGCAGAGGTGTTAGTAATTTCCTAGAAAAAATCAACCAATTCTATTCCACAACAACACTCCCTTGTGATGTGGGAAGTAAGATAGAAAAATAGAGGGGGTTAGGATTCGGTATGAACCTTACAAGACATAGGTCTGAGGTAACTCCATAAAGAGTACATTTGTTTTGTACTTGCACATTTCCCATACTAGAGAAAAGAGAGGAAAGAAGCCTCACCGTAAGGTTTTCCTTGGGAAAATGTGTGTATATTGTGGATGGTGTGTGTATTTATCTATATTTTGCTTTTCGTATTTTACCTAATTTAATTAATTAAGTGAAAAGTCAACTAACTAAAGCATATGGACTCTAAGAAAAAATTAACATTAAATATTTTAGTAATTTTATCAGATCTGTTATGATGAACTATTCTATTCCAATGGAATATCCACAATAGTTTACAAATCGGAATCCCATTGAAATTTTCTTGAAATTTATACAAAAGCTAAAATATCCAAAATTTTAATTTTTTGTCACCATAAGTTTTTTTGCAAGCACAAATGCATATCTAACATGAAGTTGATCAATTGGTGTATCTTACTAGTAACTCTTCTATTGGACTCAAAAGGTCTCATGACTACTAATTGGAGAAGTAGTGAATCACGCAACCAAAAGAAAAATTAGTGAATCACGCACCCAAAAGAAAAATAGAGAAACTCATTAACTTAAAAGAGACATTGCAAAATTCCCTTACCAAAAAACTCAACAAACAAATGAACCCCTTTAAAGCTCCCTATTACACAGCATTTTGTCATTGTCCATGTACTCCCCGTTCCTCAATCCTGGAGGACCTCTACAGTGAACTCTATATGCTTTCCCATCATGAAGAGAATGCCTTTACATCCCTATTCATGAGTAGAACATTCCCTTCTTGCATCATTTCCCAAGAATCTTCCCTCAATCCCAGTTTTCAAGATCGATGCTAGTGATTAGTTCCTTCCCCACGCTAATTTGCAGAGTTTGAAACTAGACCTAGCATCATACGGTACAAGTGAGCCCTTCATCACTCGCGTTGATCCTCTTTTGGCAAGTTTTAAAAATGGAGTCAAAGCTTCCAGCTCTAGAAGCTTCATGAACGGAAGTATGGTAAATGGTTGGGATGGATAGAGTCGAGGAAGTCTATTTGGGCTTCCTTCTGCTATAAAGATGGAACAAACCAAAGAGATAAACCCTCTCCCATCATAAGATGAACCATATCCCTTCCTTCAAAGCTATATCAACTCCTCCTTTTCCAAGCTGAACTGGTCTTTTTTGGAGCTTGAATAACCAACAAGATATCTATAGCATTTTGCCTTCTAGTTTATGTGTGTAAAGGGAGAATAGTGTGTTTGGTTTGGTTTGGAACTAAAGGGAAGAAGCCTTAAACTTCCATTGTTGAGGCTAACCATGAGATGCTAGAAGTGGTGTTGGAACCTGGATACGTCGGAGGAGACCTGCAACGTCAAGGCTTTGGTTGTATCTTTTTTTGAGCTTTATATCAATACAACTAATGATTTATTTCCTACATTGAATGTCATATTAAATTTTATGGCTTAAGATTCCTTGACCTTTTAAGTAAATTGAATGCGATTGTATGATATTATGTTTGTTGTTGTATCTTCTGTATTTGTTTCAAGTATTTGAAGGAGAATAAAAAAAGAAGCTGGAGCAAGGGAGAGAGGTCACCATCAAGTGGATTAGTGTTCTAAGAGGTAGGCCCTCTTATTCGATTCTATTTTAAGGAATTTTTCATTAGGTTGTTCTATTTGTGGCTAGACACACTCTAGCACTAGAGGGATGACCTTTGTCCACAAAGGAGATTTACCTAATCCACAAATTGGCGACTCCACTGGGGAGCCATCCCTCTCTTTTGATTGTTTTTCATTTCATGGTTTGTGTGAACTTTTGTTGTATCACCCTTTGTTACACAGTAATTTGTCACCAAGCCCACATTCCCTGATTCCGGACACTGTCGGTCTGTGTTATCAACATCTGCCTTATGTCATGTTGCAAATTATGTGTTAATGTCTTCCTTGTCATCTCGGGAAGAATACCTCAATTCTCTACTCCTGAAGCAAACCCTTTTTACCTATGTTTTTGGGTCGTTGTGGGACAGTAGTTGTTCCACCCGTGAAGATGGCCAAGATTGCACTAGCCCTAGAGAAGTCTTCACTCTGTCTCTGTGTTGTACTCATGATGAGCTACTTTTGGCAAGTTTTTTAAACTCCTTGTCGAAGCTTTGAAGTGTAACAGCTTCATGGGCGGTCCTAGGGTTGGTTGTTGGATCAGATGAGCTCGCCTCTCTCCTTTAGGATGATTGTTCCACCTTGTGTGCAACCTCTCAAAGAGATAAGCTCTTTCTCCCATCTTTTATAGAAGATCCTCCTCCTATAAATACTTCCTCCATGACTAAGATCAGCTAGCTTCAGAGTTCAAGAATTCAATAGTAAAAGTAGAGAGTTTTTCTAGAGTGTGGAAGTAGCCTCTCATGTAACTTAGCTTGGGATGGTTTTGAGTGGAGTTAACTTGATTGTAAGAGTATCCTAGCATTAGCCTTTTGGGTAGGAGAGAGAGTTATTTGTCTTTTGGGAGACAGTCTACGAGTGAATGCTTGTGGAGACATGCTGACAGGACCCTTCAAGGAGGCTTACGACATCAAGGCTTGGTTGTAAGTTCTACTTTAATTTACATTAATACAAATCAACAGCTTATTTTCTATATCATGTGTCGAATTGCATAATGATAGCTTGAAGCTCCTTGACTCTTTAAGTGGATATTTTTTGACATACTCTATTATGTTTGTGGTTGTGTTCTGTATGTTGTTTCAGGTACAAGTGATTAGAAGAATGAGAGCTGGAGCAACACAACAGGGACTTCATCGAACGACAGTTTGAAGGTAAGCCTTCATGGCATCAACTTTCTAAGGAAATTTGCTTTGGTATTGTCTTTGTTGTGACTAGACCCACTCTAGGGCTAGAGGGGCTGCCTCTGTCCGCAGAGGGAACTTGCCTGTGTCACAAGTTGGCAACCATACCCTTGAAAAGAATTCAAATCCCTCTTGATTACATCTTCCCTCCTAGTCTTTTGAGTTTTGGCCATCTTGGCGGACTCATCTGTTCCATCGTCGTTACCAAGTGATGGAGAGCCTTCTTCCCCCGTCCCATCTAAGGTACCATCTGTTAGTGTCTCTCTTTCTAGTGTTCCAAGTGTTCAGCCTCTTGCCTCTCGAGGTTCGAGTGGGGAACCTTTTGATATCAATTGGACTCCTCCCAACATTTGGTAATTTTTAGACGAGGATCTTCCATCTACTCCCCCTAGTGCTTCGGTTCCTATGGCCTCTTCCGACATGGATGAGTCGAGTCCTATTAGTAGTCAAGAGAGCCTTGTGTCGACTGGTGAATATCAGTTTCTTCCAGAAGGTTTCCCTTTCCACATGTCTTGGGATGTTTGATTACTGCTTCACTATCATGCTCTGGATGACATACTTGGTTCTACATCTCTGCACCAGAGGTCTATATGGTCTTGTACAATGGTTCCAACTTCAGGGCCATTCATGTCTACTCAGTCGGCTTCAACCTCCATTCCTCAGATGCAGGTTACATCAGTTACATCTGTTCCATCAATGCCCATTGTTTGTGTGGCATCTTCGGCTCCTCCTGTTAGTGCAATTACTGCATCCTCAGTGGTCACCAGCTGTTACTAGGATATCTTCTAGACCCGCTGATGGTGGTCCTTTGCCTCTAGCATCCGGAGTCAATAAACCTATGGGTAATGTACCTATCTCCTTGAATTCCATTCTGGGGGGATTGTCGTATGATCAATATCTGTTTTTTCTTCAAAATTCGACTTATAACCCTCTAGGTTCTCAGCAAATGTCTGTTTCGCATAACCCTTCACACTATTACGATCACTGTGGAGCCCATATATATTATACTAGACCTCTTCCTCAAACGGCTCCAGTTGATAGTCAAATTCCACCTTCGGTTTCCTGGAATCACACTACTTACCATGGCTCACAAGGACAACCCGTTCAGGGACAACCTTATGCCTCGGTAGGTCAGTCTTATAGTCAACAGGGGCAACCTTTGGGCTTGCAAGGACAACCCTTTCAGGGACAACCTTTAGCCCAAATGGGTTCATCCTTTGCTTATTCAGGACAACCTCCTTTATCTCAAGGACCACCTTCTGGTCAGTTAGGTCAACCGTCATTCCAACAAGGCCAACCTGCTGCCCAGCAAGGAAAACCTTCTAGTTAGTTAGGTCAGCCTCAATTCCAACAAGGCCAACCTGCTACTCAGCAAGGACAACCTTCTGGTCAGTTAGGTCAGCCCCAGTTCTAACAAGGTCTACTTGCTACTCAGAAAGGACAACCTTTTGGTCAGTTAGGTCAGCCCCAGTTCCAACAAGGCCAACCTGCTGCTCAACAAGGACAACCTTTTGGTTAGGTCAATCTAGCTATTAGTCAACCTAGTGTTCAAATGCAACCTGGACCTCAACCTCAAGCTGGTCCCCAAACTCAACTTGTTTATCAGATACAACCTGGGCTCCAGGCGCAGTTTGGGCCTCAGTTTTATATGGTCCTCAAATACCTTAGCAACCCCAAGGGAAACCTCAGGCTAACTCATATTAGCACCATTAGCAACCTCAGGTTAATCCTTATCAAAATTTTCAGTAGATATATGCTGCCCCTATTGGTCAAGCTAGTAATCAATGGTTTGCTGGACGTCAAAATCCAGGTCAACAACCAGGTGTTTCCGAGAAAACAGGTGTCTTTTCGATTTACTAGCCCTCTAGGATTGGCAGCTATCCTAGAAACAAACAATCAAAGCAATTTGTGATTTCCTCTATGTATAATAGATAAGAGAGAGAGGCAAAGGAACCAACCTGGATCTTCTTCTTAACTCCTTGCTTGATCTCTCTCCCTCTCGACAGAGCTTGTAACTCCTCTCCTACTTATCCCGCTTAGAGGATACCTGTAGAGACAAAGTAAAAAAATACCATCAAAGCATCTTGATCTATTATATCATAAGCATTGCGGAATCAGAAATACAATGAACATACAATGGCATTCACAAATAACAACATTCACAAATACACGATTGTATGGAGGAAAACTCAAAGAACTTTATTAAATATGAAGGGAGAATTACAACCCAACTATCTAATCCAGCATCATCCTCCTAGCATCAAAGCCCTCTTCACCTCATGAAAAGCAAGATCACCCAACAATACAATGCTCCTTCTCAAAGACAAACTATTAGCACTTCCTTGCAAATTACAAAATTTCAGCCTCTAGATCTCTCAGATGAGGGATCCATTTATAGATGTGTGCAAGGGTGTGAGTCATCTCTGGGTTTTTGATTAGTGTCATTCCACTTGTTGTTCTTGGTTCCACTTGGATATTTCTTGGATCTCTTACTCATCCCTGGGCGAATTCAAAGAGGCAAGTATCATAAGAGAAGTTTCTAGAAGATTCCATGAGCATACACTTAGCAAACTACCTTGGGCATTTGTCCATCCTCGCTCATCACACCCTACAGAAGGCCTCATCAGTATGCATCGCACCTGGCTAGTGTAGCAGTCAGTATCCATCGTACCCTGACAGTGGAGCAGTCAGTATGGTCCAGTTTTGGCCAGTTCTGAGTGGTTTTTCAGGTGCAACTTCTGGGGAATGATGTAATCAATTGACCATGATCCTTTAGGGTATGAAACAATACTTTTAGGGGTTAAAGAGCCCTAGTTTATCGACATATAAGATTTGGGTTGAAGTGCCCAAATATGTCTATAACAGTTGCCCCCTAAAGCATGAAGTCGTAAATCTTTGATGTCAGGTGAAATGCTTTATCATGAGGATCTGAGGTATTCGAACTGGAAGGTGACCTATATAAGATACAATACAATACATCATCATCATATTATTTTCATGATCTAGCTGAGGCAAGCATTCCCATGCTCAGCTTTATAAATTCATTTTCATGTACATAGAATAGATAATCGTCTGCAGTTGCAGACAGGTGATTCTTTATATGTAGAGTCATCATCCCTAGCTTGGATGACCATCTGTGCAGCTTTTGTGTACATTTGATGTCTTTATATTCTTGAATATATCGCAGCCCGGATGGATGAAACTAGATTTGAGGTCTTCAAACTCGTTCAATCTTCACCCGATGTACAAGTCGATCCATGTGAAAAGATGTTCTTAAGTCGAACATGGAAAGACTTCGCCTGATTACCAACCAATAATGTAAGTTGTTAACAGATGCGAGAGGAATCACCGATAATGATAATGACCCTCAAGGTACTACAGTACAGTTCACATGGTCTGAATATATGATCCGATGTCGAACACCATGCAAAATCTTTCGATCGAAGGCCATTGATGTCAACCTGTCGCCGAAAGTGAGAAACTTGCCATTGAGGCATGCAATCTTCAAAGTACTGAAAGGGTTGTTTCTAAGTCAACTTCTTGGATAATGAGTTGATGTTGACAAGAAGTGACCCATCGTAGGAGGGCCTTAATTTATCCCACATCTATGACACGAAATGAAGCAAATGATTTTCTAGAGGTGAAAATGATCTTACGACAAAATATTCAAGAATGGCGGTCATGAAAAATGGAGGGTGAAGATTTTGCAGTGGATGAGGCATTAACTGGATGGTGGTTTCTCAACTAAATGACTTCTCTTGAACATATCAGCAACACTGAAATGTATTGGTAGCGTTAACCCCAAATGATGGATGGTGTGGAGGACCAATGGTGGAATGACCAATGAACGGAATAACCCAACCCGACTCAATCATGGTGATGGAGTGAAAGTGTCATGTTCAAGAGTGACCTACTACCATAAAATTATTCAAGTTTTCTTCCCTTTTTTCCCCAGTCATTGCTAACCAGTACCTCTTTATTTTTGTCAAGCTTGAGGAGGATAACATATGCTTGTTCTATAATTTTCCCTTCAGGAAAACCTGTAACTACATTTTAGCGAGTCTAGTGACAGTGAAACTCGTTCTTGCCTAGGTGGACAAGTTCGTCGCTATTGTTTTAACGAGTTTAACAACAAAGACAACTCAGTCCTTTTCATGTTTAGAGAGTTTGAAAAGGGATGAAAAGGAAATTCCAGCAATTATTTTTCATAGCATAATCCCTTAAGTCTGAAAAAGGATAAAATAATACAAAAGGGATGACTTTTTGATCACTTTAGCGAGCCGAAAAAGACAAGCACTCAAACTTTTTCGTGAGATAATCCCTCAGGTCTGAAAAAGATTAAAATATACAGGAGGGATGGCATTTCAATTACTTTAACGAGCTGGAAAAGCCAATAGCTCGACAATCTTTTCATATTTAATGAGTCTGAAAAGAGTTTAAAGGAGACTCGTTTTTTAGGAACGAGTGGCGTTTAGGGTAGAAACTGGTTCCAGGTAAGCTTGGAACTTCTCAAAACATGGTGATGTGAAGAGGTTGGATAACAGGACCACTAGTCGCAACTGTTCCTCAAAAGGGTAAACAATCAAGTGGAAGTGTTTGATCAGCCAAAAGGATGGAGGTGATGGCAAAACACAACCAAGGCTCAAAAGGCTAATAGCGTGGCAATCACAAAGGTTATTCACCGAAAGCGGGTTTATTTTTTAACGAGCTTGAACCTTGCAGTAACATATGCTCAGTGGTAGGTTTATTTTTTAACAAGCTTGAACCATGTGATAACATATGCTCAGTGGTAGGTTTATTTTTTAACGAGCTTAAACCATGCGACAACATGCTTAGTGGTAGGTTTATTTTTTAACGAGCTTAAACCATGCAACAACATGCTTAGTGGTAGGTTTATTTTTTAACGAGCTTAAACCATGCGACAACATGCTCAGTTTTTTAGTTTTTCTTTTTATGCGAACTAGAAATGACAAAACTAAAAAGCTAGAAAAACTAAAAGCTAAGAAACTACTGAGGTTAGGTAGGATGGTTTCATCAGCGATTAGACAAAACACTTCCTTTTCCTCGTCTCCAATGCAAACAAAGGTGAATGGTGTGTTAGACCAACCACCTAACCTAAGAAGTTAAAAAAAAAAAAAAAAAACTAAAAAGCTAAAAGGCTTGAAAATGACATAAAAAAGGTTTGCATGCCCCCAGCATGATGAAAAGGAGAGTCTCTTAGTAACCATATGGAAATCACTGTGGTTAAGCAGGATGGTTTTTGTCAGTGATTAGACAAAACACTTCCTTGGAAAACACAGTAACAAAACACTTCCTTGGCTTCGTCCACATAGTGGACAAAAGTGAATGGTGTGGGATGACACTTCCAATCACATAACCTACAGGGACACCTATCTTTTTAGTTGGGTTCGTCTGAAAATAGACAAGGGTGCATGCCCCCTAAGCTTTGTTACATTCACCAAACTACTTGCGGTAATTAGGTGGATGGAATGAAGGTTGAAGAGACATTCTCAACGCAAAAGGACCATTTAGGGATGATGATCAACTTGGAGCTATGCTTGAATCGGGGAATGAAAGCTGGTCAATAGTGACAATCTTACCTTCATGTGGGAAACAAATCACCCAAAAGAGTGTTGAAACAATAGCTTCCATGTTATAAACATAGTCACGTCCGAGGAGTAGATTATAATCTAACGGTCCTTGGACTACCATCACGTTCAAGTGAACGGTTTTCCTTCTCAAAGTTATGGGTAATTTAAGAAGGATCCCTAACGTTCGACTGGTTCCTTTGTTGAAGCCTGACAGATTCTGTATGACAAGGATAAGAAATGGTGAACCAAGTTCTTTCCCAGCAGTTGAGGAAAGGATACTCACTGATGCCCCTTCATCTATGATAGTGCCAAACACGATCATTTTGTAAACTTGTACTATGATTCAGAATGGTACATTAGAAGGAAGGCAGGATCTTGCTAGTTGATTCCAATCAAAGGAAGTGACTAGACTGCTTGGAGGTGGAACCGAATAAACAGTTGAATTAACCTCTTGAGTAGCAGGAATTGGGGGATTCTCTTCCTGTTGTGAAAGAACGGGTAGATTTCCCCCAAGTTCATCGGACTCTGAAGTAACAAAAAGAATTTGAACAGTATCGTTCTCACTCTCTTTGGGAATGGTATCATCTGAAGGTGGACCTTCTGAAGGTAAAACTGGGTCGACTGCCATCTCGACCTGTTGACTTTGGTCCGATATGGACTCAGAAGATTCACTTTCAACGATAGGTGTTTCGACCGATGGTTGAGTTATGTCAGTCGGATTTTCAACTAGTAAAGAACTTGGGGAGAGCTTCCTGTATCCAGATGGAAGTCAATGTGGTGAAGCAAGACGATTATGAAAGACTCCTTTGGCTTCATCCAAAAAAGGACAACGGGGAAGGGTATGGTCCCCTTCACATAACTTACATGGAATTTGGACTTTTCTTTTTTGCCCATTATTACTAGTTGATGGTGTGCTGTCAACTTTATCACCAGAGGTTGATGACACTGCTTGGTGCGAACGGGGAGACCATTCTCTCAAGATCCGAGGAATGCATGGACATTCTCGATGAAGATGGTCTCCCCTACAAATTATGCATGGATCTTTGGGTTTGAAAAGCTTAGTGTGCGGATTTTCACCAGATGCTGCATGGTTGCCCCCTTGCTTAACTAACTTCTTCTTCTTCTCCTTCCCTTTCTTCTTCTTCTCAGTCACCTGGTTACTAGCATCACTATTTTCACCAAGTGAAGAGGAAGAAGGGGAGGGAGAAACAAACAAAGAAGAAGGCGAAGGGTCAACTTCAGTATTAACTGGTTGCTGATTCGATTGCTAAGGAATCATGGTATTTTGAATGACAGAGGTTGAGAATAGCCATACTGGTAGGCCAATTGTGATTCCTGGAAGGGACAATGTAGCCATATACGGAGCACCAATATTTCCCCAAGAAGAAAATGGACTAGGATTCCCTTCGACAGGGATTCCTTGATTGGTGGACTCCATTATCTCAACCTAAGATCAACAAAGGAATAGGGATGTTATTTCGAATTTAATAAATTTTAATGATGCTTTGAAACAACTTTGCTTTTTCAATTTTTAAGAGTCGAGAAAAAGCTAAAGATGACTCTAGTCCCCTTCGATTTTTAATGAGCCTGAAGTGACAAGTGCTCAGATGGACCTTTTCTTTTAAGGAGTTGAAAAGGAACGAAAGTGACTACTCTGGAAATCTAGACAGAGGGATTACCAAACCAATCGTAAAACCGCAATATACACCTTGGTGACAAATTAAAGAGAAATTACCAAGGACTTATGTACAGTAGTCAATCTTCCCGAATGTTGTGTTCAGTGCATTGCGATTGATAGGGCAGCAGACATGGCTTCCTATGGATAAAAGATGTAAGCCTATTGTGGTCTCCCAATATATACTCGAGGGTACAGGGAGAACAAGTCCGTGCTAGCACTTGTTGTATCAAAGAGGAGGAATCACCCAACCTTTGATGAAAATGATAGTTACTAGATTTTACGATGCTGGAACACGTCTCTAGCCTAGACCTCTAGATGTGTTGTGTTAGGTTCCAAAGCATTGTTAGGTTCATTGAGATTTATTTTAGAGTTGATCTTGTTTAAAAGTTTGTCTTTCAAAGGTTCACCACGTGATGTTGATTTGAAATTCCTAAAAATGAAATCTACAATGATAAGCAATCATTGTTTGTTTTGATCAATGAAAATCCTAGCTACTAGGGAAAGAAAATTACGATTCTTTCAAACAAAGAGCAAAGAGCACACTCTAAATGCACTTTCCTAAATCATTTTTCGCACACAAGCTAAATGCAAATGCAAAATGCATGTATTTGTTTTTCGTTCCCTTAATGTGAGAAATGCCAAAAAGGAAAACTAAGTATAGATCTGAAATATTTCACTCAAAGCATCATTTTAACAATTTCTTTTTCAAAATAGAAAGGGAGACTAAACGACACTTTTCAATTTCGAATAGAAAATGATTTCAACACTTTTAATAACAACAAATCAAATCAAATACATGACAAAAATTTCAATCGACTATTCAGAGAAGGGAGACTCAACAACACTTCTCTTTTTGACACAAAACAACAGTTACGACACTTTTGTACGAAAACAACAGATCAATTTAAGCAACTTTTCGACAAAAGATTGTAAATGATGGACAAATACATAAAAACATTTACTAATCCTAATCAATGGAGGCCGGTCTATGTAATGCAAGCAGGCTTCAGTAATGAGGTATTGTTCATAAGCAGCAAATCAACTAAACAGAACTGAAAACAAAGACAAAAAACCCAAATTTCAAGGAGGGAAATAGGCTCAGTCAGTCATCGCACCTGGGCTTCACAAAAACAGGGATGAATCGTACTTTTTAGGCTCAAGAAGTGCAATGCATATTGGTTGACAGTGACAAATAGTGCGATGGGCTAGGGAGTGCAACTAGGGTGGGTTTTGGCTCAAATTTGCAGCTGATTTCAAGGATTTAAGCTGAGCTATAATGGACAGTAAAGAGAAAAGTACAAAGGAATGATCTTGGGAGGTTACTGAGCTACCACAAGGGCATCTAGAATGCTTGTAAGTTAGATGTTCAATTTGTAAACTAAACTGGAGATTGACTAAAGCAGCATTCATTTACTATGCACTTGCAGAGCAAGAGCAATTCGAAGGCTATCTGGCTAACTTCAGGCTCCGTCTATAGTTTATAAAGAAAACAACAATAAAAAGCAATCATCTATTCGATCCCCAGTGGAGTTGCCATTTTGTTTCCGAGAAAACTAGTGTCTTTTCAATCAACTAGCCCTCTAGGATTGACAACTATCCTAGAAACAAACAATCAAAGCAATTTGTGATTTCCTCTATGTATAATAAATAAGAGAGAGAGGCAAAGGAACTAACCTAGATCTTCCACTTAACTCCTTGCTTGATCTCTCTCCCTCTCGACAGAGCTTGTAACTCCTCTCCTACTTATCCTGCTTAGAGAATACCTGTAGAGACAAAGTAACAAAACACCATCAAAACATCTTGATCTATTATATCATAAGCATTGCAGAATCATAAATACAATGAACATACAATGGCATTCACAAATAACAACATTCACAAATACATGATTGTATGGAGGAAAACTCAAAGAAATTTATTAAATATGAAGGGAGAATTACAACCCAGCTGTCTGATCCAACGTCATCCTCCCAGCATCAAATCCCTCTTCACCTCATGAAAAGCAAGATCACCCAATAATACAATGCTCCTTCTCAAAGACAAACTATCAGCACTTCCTTGCAAATTACAAAATTCCAACCTCTAGATCTCTCAGATGAGGGATCCATTTATAGATGTGTGCAAGGGTGTGAGTCATCTCTGGGTTTTTGATTAGTGTCACTCCACCTATTCTTGGTTCCACTTCGATATTTCTTGGATCTCTTACTCATTCCTAGGCGAATTCAAAGAGGCAAGTGTCATAAGAGAAGTTTTTAGAAGATTCCATGAGCATCCACTTAGCAAACTGCCTTGGACATTTGTCCATCCTCACTCATCGCACCCTACAGAAGGCCTCATTAGTATCCATTGTACCTGGCTAGTGTAGCAGTCAGTATGCATCGCACCCTGACAATGGAGCAGTCAGTATGGTCCAGTTTTGGCCAGTTCTAAGTGGTTTTTTAGGTGGAACTTCTGGGGAATGATGTAATCAGTTGACCATGATCCTTTAGGGTATGAAACAACACTTTTCGGGGTTAAAGAGCCCTACTTTATCGACATATTAGATTGGGGTTGAAGTGCCCAAATATGTCTATAACACAAGGGTATGGTTTTAATCCACCGAAATATAACCCTTATGGATAAAATCCTCCGGGACAAGATCCATGGGGGCAACAATGCCTTGGTTGGAACCCTAATGCTAGTCCTTATCAAAGACCCATGATGTCTTTCAATCCTCAGTTACCTTTTCTTGCAACTTTGGAACTACCCGATGTGTCGAAGTTGACAAATGATCCTATACTTCATAATCCATATTGGCCACCTATTCCAACCAAGATCCCTAGGGACTATCCTAAGTTTGAAGGCAACTCCAGCGAAGACCCCCAGTTACATGTCATGACTTATCACCTTTGGTGTTCATCTAATTCTTGGCTTGACGATTCTATTTGTCTCTGTCTTTTCCAAAGGACTCTTACTAGTTCTGCTACAAAGTGGTACATTGAACTTGCTCATGGGACTTTCCAAGATTTTAACTCTCTCGCGATGGCATTCCTTATGCATTTTCAGTTACCGATTCACTATGAAATGGGAATGCATCTTCTTACATCTCTGAAACAGGACATGGCTACTCACATCTCTGATCATATTCATGAATGGAGAAGGTGTCACTATTTGATCAAGTTCTGGATTCCTGATCAGCTATTGACTGATTGGTTCACTACCTCTTTTGTCGGTCCAATAGCCAGAGACATTGCTATGGGGGCATGCATTACTGAAGAGCAAGCCATTATGCATGCTCAATATCTTGATTTGGTATATTCCCAATTCGGCACGCTTTATGACGTTTTGCCCGATGCTCCACGGCCTGGAACTTCTAAAGCTCCACCAACACCTTCTATCAATGGTGTTATTGGTTCCATCGCTCATTCTTCTCGAAAGTCTTCCATGATTCCTATGAATCAGAAATCCATTTCTCCTACTGAAACTACTTCTCAGTCTCCATCCAATCCTGGGAAAACCTCAGAAGTTAATGTCATCCAATCCACCACGATGGAGAAAACTTCAAAGGGTAAGAAGAAAGGGAAAGGTAAAAATAAGTTTGACACACCAAAGCAAGAAACCCCTAAGACTCCTACCGACGATGGTTCTAAATGCAAACATAAGTGTCCTTGTATTATCTGTGATTAGGATCACTTCACTAAAGACTGCCCTTGACGATTTGAGGTAAGTCGTTTGCTTAAGGGGACTTTGGGGATTCCTGTTGTTCTTAAAGAACCTTTTCCTTCTCAACAAACTCAAATGGTGGACCAGCCTCAATCCTCTTCCTCATCTGGTTCTCAGGTATTCATGGTCGGGACTACTCCTATTCACATATCTACTCGATCAAAAGATTATGCTCCGTCGGCTGGGAAAGAACCTGAAGCCCCTTCTAGTGTTCCCGCATCCAGTTTTGGCCCTCTTCATATTGAAAGGCCTAGTAATGAGTCCTTCATTCGACCACCTGCTAAATGGATTCTCTGAAAATTATCCTGTAATCCCAATGCTCATGCTACACAACACTATAGTATTGTCGAAGATCTAGCCCAAGCTCCTTTGGCTATGTCTACATTGGAGGTTCTCCAGAGTTGTCCTCCCCAATGGAAGTCATTACTATCTGCCATTGGTGGAATTGATCTGGTTGATTCCGAGTTGATTACTTTTGATCTTGAAAATCATGTGTCGTGTTTGCGTCACCAAATCATTTTTATTATCCAAGTTCTCATTAACTCAAAGACTATTCATCGTACTGTTATCGATGAAGGATCCTCAACTTGCATCATGTCTGTTTCTTGTTGGAAAGCCATTGGTTCTCACTCTTTGAGTAAATCTCTGAATACCCTGGAGGCATTTGATGGAAAAGATTATCATCTGTTTGGTATTCTCCCACGTTTTCCTATCACCTTGGGAGGCAAGACGGTCAACGTCGAAGTAGAAGTTGTTAACGCCAAGCTGACTTACAACCTTCTACTAGGACGAAGTTGGACGTATTATATGTATTTCGTTGCTTCTTCGCTATTCCGCGTACTCCGTTTTCCTCATCAGGGGAAGATTGTTACGGTCGATCAATTGTCCTTGTTTGCTTCCTCTTCCTCGGAGGGCAATGTTCTGTATCTAGAGCATACCTGTATTCCTTATGAGAGTGTGGGTGCTAGGCTCTTTAGAGCTCCCGCCCTCATGGGTGTTTTCCTCTCCCACCTCCTAATGTCGCCTCCGTTAATATGATCTCAATTAACCCTAATCCTTGGGTGATTCCTCCCCTCGATCAGGTAGATTCTTGGGGTGATTGTATGTCGTTGAGCCCTGCTGAGCTTAACTATGTTAAAATTGTCTCAGCTTCAGCTTCTTCTTCTGACTCTACTCCTTCGAGTAGATCTCTTGACAGGTATGTGCAATCCCCTTGGCTTGGATATCTCGCTTCTCCCGATCCTTTGCAAGATACGTTTCCTTCCGATGAGGCTATTCTTGAAACTTTATCTTTTGAATATCCTAATTGGGTCAATAGTCATAATTGTTCCTTGTTTGTTCCTGGCTTTGGGGCAATGACAGCCTGTCTAGGTAATTTTGCTTCCCATTTTCCTCCTCAACCGCATCAGATGCCCATATTAAATCATGAGGTATTTTCTGAAGGGAATATGGGAAATATCATGCAAACCATGCCTATCGACATCTCTGTTAAACTAGGGGTTGTCAAAAATATTCACATTGGAGTAACTTGTTCTCCCGAGGAGATTGAGATTTACACTAACCTCTTCTGAGAGTTTCGCGACGTGTTTGCCTGGTCATATGAAGAAATGCCTGGTATAGATCTAAATATTGTGGTGCATGAGATCCCTACATATCCTAATGCAAAACCATTTCATCAACGTTTATGTCTCGTGCACCCAAGAAAGGCAACTATCATTAAAAGAGAGGTTGAAAAACTTCTCAAGGCTAGGTTCATTTATCCTATTCCATTGACAGACTAGATCTCTAACATTGTCCCTGTGACTAAAAAGTAGGGCACTATTCGATTTTGTGTTGATTATCGTTATATTAATTGCACATGTCTGAAAGAAAGCTACCCCACTCCCTTTATTGACCAGCTTATTGATGACTATGCTGGGAGTGAAATATTCTCTTTTATGGACGACTTATCTGGCTATAACCAGATCAATATCCTACCTGCTGATCAACACAAGATTTCCTTTATCTGTCTATGGGGTTCTTTTGCTTATAAAAAGTTTCCTTTTGGTCTAAAGAACATCGGTGCGACTTTCCAAAGAGCAATGTCCTATGTTTTTCATGATATTATACACATTGTTCAGCCTTATCTGGATGATCTTCCTGCTCATTCTGCTGAACGTGTAGACCATCTGGACCACCTCCATCAAATTTTTCTTCACTTCACTATAGACATTATAATATTTGTCTCAATCTGCACAAATGTGTCTTCTGCGTTGAGTCCGAAAGACTCCTTGGGTTTGTCATTTATAAGGAGGGTATTTGTCTTTATCCACTCAAGTTCAAAGCTATTTTTAATCTCCCACCTCCTACTACTTTGCACCAATCGCAGATTCTGCAAGGGAAGGCTAATTTCTTGTGTCATTTCATCCCGAACTATGCCGAAGTCGCTAAAGGTTATACGCATCAGCTTAACCATGACATTCCATTCATTTGGGATGAAATTTCCCAAAAGTCATTTGAGCAACTCAAGACCCTCCTTATTTCTGCTCCTTTGTTACGTCCACCTAACTATCACTGTGATTACTCACTTTATTTAGCTGCCGCTGATAGTACCATTGGCATGGTTCTGGTACAGGACAATGATGATGGTTCCGAGCATGTCATATATTATCTTAGTTGCAACCTTCTTGACACCGAGACTCGCTATGCTTATATTGAGAAGTTAGCCTTGGTAGTTGTTCAAGTTGTTCAACATTTTTGTCATTACATTTTGTTGTGTACCACAACTGTGATTTCTGATTGCAACCCGATGACATATATTCTGTCACGTCAATTGTTGGGGGGAAAATACTCCAAGTGGATTGTCATCCTCCAGGAGTTTGATTTGGAGTTCACTACTGCCAAATCCAAGAAGTCACTGGTTTTTGCTGAGTTGATTTGCTCTTTACCATCTGCTTCCGCTCCCTCTCGAATAGAGGACCGCATTCCAGACGATATGCTCTTCTTGATTAGTACCCTCGATCCCTGGTATGGTGACATCATCGTTTACCTCCAGACGTCTTCATTTCGCTCTAACTTGTCTAAGGATGCTCGGCGACGCATTCGCCATCATTCTCAACCATATCATATTATTGGAGACATGTTATACCATGTCGGAGTTGATTCTATTCTCTGTCATTGTTTAACCCTCGAGGAAGCTGAGAAAGTCTTAAATGACTGTCACTCTAGTGCCTATGGCAGTCACATGTCTGGTTATGCCACTGCTCAGAAGATTCTTCGTGCTGGTTATTTTTGGCCATCCATTTTCAAGGATTGTATTCTTGTCGTTCGTTCCTGTCATGCATGTCAAATCTACCAGTGCAAGATGCGTGCACCCTCTTCTCTTTTGCATCCTGTCTTTACGTTGGCCATTTTGCAAAGTGGGGCATTGATTTTGTGACCTGTAACCCTCACTCGACAGGGGGGCATGGGTATAACATCATTACCATTGATTACTTTATGAAATGGGCCAAAGCGATGCCTACATTAACTAATGATGGTAAGACAACTTCTCAATTTCTATTCAATCATGTGATTGCCAGGTTTGGAGTCCCTCAGGCCATCGTTATAGATCATGGCTCTCATTTTCATAACTACATGATGGCCAAGTTAACATCTCAGTTGGGCTTGCGTCACGATAGTTCGACGCCATATTACCTTCAGTCCAATGGACAAGTCAAAGCAGTAAACAAAGTGTTGGTTACCATGCTTCAGCGTACCATTAGCATGCATAAGTCCAATTGGAATTTAATGTTGTTTTCAGCTCTATGGGCCTACCGAACCTTGGTTAAGGATGCTACCGGATTTACATCATTTCAACTAGTTTATGGTCTAGAAGCTACCCTTCCGATTGAATATGAAATTCCTTCTCTCAAATCAGCTATTGAATTACCACCAAATTCCAGTTTGGTGGAGGAGCATCTTATTTACTTAAAACGACTCGATCAGACCTTGTGACATGCTTCATTGGTCATTCAGGCATAGAAGAAGCAAGTGAAAGCTCACTTCGATTAGACGGTCAACCCACGTTCCTTCATTAAAGGGGATTTAGTCCTATTGTATCATCAAGCACATGACAAGCTAGGGGTAGGAAAATTCGAACCCATGTTGCATGGACCCTACATTGTAAAACGTCTTTTGCAAAAAGGTGCCTATGAGCTGATTGATTATGAATGAAATCCTTTAGATAAGCCCCAAAACGGGCTTTATTTCAAGAAGTATTATGCATGAGTATTTCGTGCATTTCTGTGTACATAAGTGTGTTTTCATTTTTGTACATGTTTGGCTTGGTGTGTAAGCATTTTTCACTTATTGTGTCCTTTTGCTTCTTATGCAGATGTCTGTTGCACCTTATGTCAGTTTTGCTGATGGTGCCTGTCACAGCACTCAGAATATTTCCTCCGCAGCATGGGTTATCTATGATCCTCACGGTGAGTTGGTAGATCTTCAAGGTGTTTGTCTAGGATGTACTACGAACAATGTCATTGAATATAGTGTAGTTATTGAGCTATTGACTGAGGTTGTTGCCCTCAATATTCGCACCTTGATCGTAAATCTAGATTCACAACTTGTTGTTCTCCAGCTCAACGGGCGTTATTCTGTCAGAAACCCTCAGATTTTAAGGTTGTATTTATGTGTTCGTTTATTGGAAAGTTCATAAAACAAAACATAGGTATATATATATATATATATATATATATATATATATATATATATATATATATCATGTGTTGCACATCGTAGTGCTCAAAAAATATGTGTTCAGATTACATCATGAGACAACATGTCTCTCAAAATTGCAGAAAATAAACCTAGGGGTCTAATCTGCATGATGCTCTCTATAGCACACCACTGCTCGGACGACACGTCTAAGCAGTTGGTGGATCCTATTCGACACCCCTGCTATGTGTCGTTGGTACCGTCGAGGGACATCCTCGAATCCCACATAGTCCAGGATCCCCTCTGTCAAGCCCTCTAGGTCTCAGGAAATCTCATCCTCTACATCTCCACCAGGAGGAGGTAGCTCGAACTCCCTCTCAACTCTGCGAGCAATGGGAGATAAACCTACAGGTCTTTCCGGTCCAACATCTGCAAGATTGAAATATAATGATCAAGACATATATATAAAAAATAATAAAAAATTATAAAACTCTTTAAAAATCGAAAAATGAGTTTGTTACCTCTATCATCCCAGTGTTCCCCAGGAGGGAGTACTAGGTCTAGATCACCCCTGAAGTTCATCCCAGCATATGGCCAGTACTCTGCAACAACGAGTTGGTGATCTAGCCACTCAAAGAACTCTGGTCTCCATGACATCTGTTGGTCACCGCCTCCTCGAGGCATCAATATAGCCCAGCGAGTGATCTGTGGCTCTCGTGGTGGTGGCCTTGCCACGACCACTTCCTGTCTCTGAAAGATGGGCAACCATTCTAGGATGAATGGTACAAGGATGGAGCCATATCCAAACTATTTGGTATCACCTCGCTAGCATTTTGTTAGCTGCCTTTTGAGGTTGTCTGCTATCGCCTCTGCCCAGTTGAATACAGTGGGGTTTAGGCAGTCAGTGGCCAGCTGGAGTTGAATCTTGGTGTCCTCATGTGGGGACTGCAAACCAGTTGCTCTAGTGATAGTGGAGAGGAGGACTCGCAAGGACAAGTCAGCTACTGTTGCGATTTTTAGTTTACCTCCCTTGTTTGATTTCTGGGCCTCTGGACACATTCTCCAAATGAGCATGTCCATCGTCTCTCTTGTGATTCGAGTACCTATCATTCGGGGTCTTTCTCCCCTCCGTGATAACCCTGTCAAGAAATAGATGTCATTGGCATCGATTTCTATTTCCTTCCCCTAAATGTTGAATCTCCCTTCATTTGGATCCCATGCTCCAACTAGGTACTGAAGTAGATCAGGTTGTGCTCTCAGGCACAACACCATGAAGAATTTCAAAAGCCCACAATTCCTTAGCACATCCAAGCAATTTGGATCCCCCATGGCCAATTCATCATCATTGCTATGTTCCCACTCTTTCCATTCGATCACCATGCTTTTCTCCCTGCAAACACACAAATATTCAATTATAAATACCATAATTGTGTTTAAAGTCCCAAGAAATTGCTTAAATTTTGAGGAATTTTGGTTCTCGGCGCTCGTCGCGCCTGTTTTTCAAATAGGTGCACCGAGCTGGAATCCACGGTTCAGAAAATTAGGGCTCTTTGTGACCATTTGGTGTACAGTTGCAAAGAGCTCATTTTCGCTCCGTTGGAAAATCTGGGTCTTCGTTTTCTCGAGCCAAGAACCCACGCCGACTGTTGCGGACTCTCCCGTCCACAAACCTCCTCTAAATCATGGCTAAAGACTTCAAAAACGAGCTACATTCTATCTAAAAATGTAGGAAAAAGGTGGGATGCCTACCTGGACCGGACAGATTCACAAACAAGCTTCTGAAACTCCTCCAATCGATCGCTGAAATCGCAAATGCACAAGGGTAATTTTTTCACTCCAAGGTAAAAAGTGAAAAGTGAATTGTTTTTTACCCAATCGTCCTTTTATAAGCTCTTTTTGGCAAATTAGGGTTTTAGGTTAGGGTTTTTGGTCTATTTTATGCATCTTTACATCGAAAACAGATCTTACACTTGTTTTTGTGCAGCGACAGGTTCCAAGTACTCTGGTGATGATTCACGAGTTGTATTTTATACTTTTTCGGACTCGGTAAAAACACGAAAAAGTCCCTTTTTCAATAATCTTTAAGCTCTCTTCTGACTCTCGAAACATGAAAATATTGTCGAGCTCTTATCACTTTGAACTCGTTAAACGCTGTGAAGCGTCATCTACCCAGTATAAGTTTACCCCTTTTACAAGCTGGGATAGGTTACTTACAAAAAAGGCATACGTTGATCTATCACGGTCAATAGGTTTCCTTGGGTATTGTTTTCTACCTTTTCGGATTCGAGGGACAAATTTATGAAAATGGATCTTTGGATTTTTCTTTTCCGTGTCTTTTTCAAACTCTCTAAATATGAAAAAGGCTCTGAGTTTTGCCTATGTTGGACTCATTAAACCCTAACGACATTGGACTTGTCATCATGACAAGACTGAGCTTCTCCTTCCTAGGGCTCGTTAAAACTTACTAGGTCAAATTTGTTCAAAGGACAAACTTATATTATGAGAATATGCTATCCCCTTCAAGCTTGTGTTTCACAAATAATTGGGGTATCGGCTAGAAATGGTGGGGGAAAATTTGGAAGTATTCTATTGATTGTATTAATTATTACGGCAGCTTGTCGCTCTTGAACATCGACAATCTTTTTGCTTCGTGTTGAGTTGGGATATCCTCACTTTATCGTTGGCCTTCCGGGTTTCAGGTTATCCATTTTGCCTCATTCCATTTGATCCCTACTACATCATCATGACATTTGATCCCTTGGTACCAAAATGATGCCAAACTCCAGAGTGATGTCACCGATATGTTCAAGAGTTTAATCCTTTTGTAGTTTGTATCCTTACACACCTTCCTCAGAATCTTTGTCTCATCCACATTCATTTTTTTCTTTGTCTCGTGTCGATGATGTGGGAAACATTATGGCCCTCCTTCAATCGATCACTTCTTTTCGACTTCAGCACATTATCCGGGAAGTTGATCTAGAGACTCATTTCTGGTACCTTGGAGCTTGCATGCCTTAATGGCAAGTTCTTCACATTCGATGACAGGCTTTCATCATTGGCCTTTGATCGGGTGATTTCACGAGTGTTTGACTTCAGATCATTCTTCACACTTCGTGGATTGTACTAGTGGTACCTTGAGAACCATTGACATTACTGGTGGTCTCTCTTGCGCTTGTTAATGGTTTACATCATTGACTGGTAATCAAGTGATTTTCTAGTATGCTCGACTTCAGCACATCTATTCGCATATTAGAATTTGTACCATGATCGGGTTGGGATTCAAGACCCTGGGCTCAGATTACACAAGTCCAAATTGCGCAGATTGGTTCATGATTGAATACATGACTCTTTTGATTGGATGACTACAACAATACCTGAGTCTTTCAAATGGTCCTTTTGATTGGGTGGCTGTGTCCATACCACAAATCGTTTATATTTATCTTCTGGATGGCTGTGCCCATGCCTTATACATATGTATTTCCTTTCACTATGTACTCATGTATCAGAGATATCAGTTGTACTTGTGTTGTAGGTTTTCCACGATGGTGTTCCATTTTAGTTATGGATTTGTAAATCATTTCACCACTCCCACTCTCTTGGCCTTCATGCTTTAGGGGGCATCTGTTACACAGTAATTTGTCAACAACCTCGCATTCCCTGATTCCGAACACTGTCGGCCCTTGTTATTGACATCTGCCTTATGTCATGTTGCAAATTATGTGTTAATGTCTTCCTTGTCATCTCAGGAAGAATACCTCAATTCACTACTCCTAGAGCAGACCCTTTTTACCTATGTTTTTGGGTCATCGTGGGACAGCAGTTGTTCCACCCATGAAGATGGCCAAGATTGCACTATCCCTAATGAAGTCTTCACTCTATCTCTATGTTGCACTCATGATGAGCTACTTTTGGCAAGTTTTTTAAACAACTCATTGAAGCTTCGAAGTGTAATAATTTCATGAGTAGTCCTAGGGTTGGTTGTTGGATCAGATGAGCTTGCCTCTCTCCTTTGGGATGACTGTTCCACCTTTTGTGCAACCTCTCAAAGAGATAATCTCTTTCTCCCATATTTTATGGAAGCTCCTCCTCCTATAAATACTTCCTCCATGATTGAGATCAGCTAGCTCCAGAGTTCAAGAATTCAATAGTAAAAGTAGAGAGTTTTGCTAGAGTGTGGAAGTAGCCTCTCATGTAACTTAGCTTGGGATGGTTTTGAGTGGAGTTAACTTGATTGTAAGAGTATCCTATCATTAGCCTTTTGGGTAGGAGAGAGAGTTATTTGTCTTTTGGGAGACAGTTTATGAGTGAATGCTTGTGGAGACATGCTGACAGGACCCTTCAAGGAGGCTTACGATGTCAAGGCTTGGTTGTAAGTTCTACTTTAATTTACATTAATACAAATCAACAACTTATTTCCTATATCATGTGTCGAATTGCATAATGA
Organism: Pinus tabuliformis; assembly: GCA_031772625.1. NCBI lineage: Eukaryota > Viridiplantae > Streptophyta > Pinopsida > Pinales > Pinaceae > Pinus > Pinus tabuliformis. The sequence continues at coordinate 1,223,148,204 of CM062820.1, forward strand.
TAGCTTGAAGCTCCTTGACTCTTTAAGTAGATAGTTTTTGTCGTACTCTATTATGTTCATGGTTTCGTTCTGTATGTTGTTTCAGGTACAAGTGATTAGAAGAACGAGAGCTGGAGCAACACAATAGGGTCTTCATCGAATGACAATTTGAAGGTAAGCCTTCATGGCATCAACTTTCTAAGGAAATTTTCATTGGTATTGCCTTTGTTGTGACTAGACCCACTCTAGGGCTAGAGGGGTCTCCTCTGCCTGCAGAGGGAACTTGCATGTGTCACACCCTTTCCATTTGGTTTTCTATTCCTTGCCTAGTTTACTGATTTGGTTCTGAAATTTAGAGTGACAAGTTTGGTTTTGAGATTTGATTTTTTTTCCTTGAGATCCTTGATCAGCGCATTTTATTTTCTGACAGTCACGCTGACTAGCGTGAATTGCTTTAAAACAGTCACGTCGTACCCCCTTGTGGCGCTTGTTGTCAGTTAGGCAATCATGCCACTTCTTATAGGCGAAGATTAAGGTTTCTTCTTAATCATAACCAATGTGTCTTGCCCTCATAATTTCTACCTCTTAGCCTGTTTTCCTTTGTTCTCCCTGGCTAGAAAGCTTCATTAGCTTGTTTGGTGTGAGATTTCCTCACCTAATTTTTTGAGTCTTTGGATGGTTTGTCGCCCTAGGGCATCTAGGTCATTTTCCATTCATTTGTTTCTGTGCTCAGCAAGTCAAGTGGTTTGTAACTGCTCCATGCAATTTTTGTTCTAGTTATTTTTATTTCTTTGGTTTCAATTGAACAAGTTTGAAAAGTTTTGTTTGCTCTTCTCTTGGTTGAATGTCTCTTTTCGAGCATAGATTACAATTGCTCATCTTGTTTCTATTGAGTCTTTTCATGTTTGGTTTGGAAAAGAGCTCTCCTATTTCATCTCTTGCATATGATTGAAAATGATTGTTGAAATTTTTCATTGAAGTGTTTATGTGAAGTATTCATTTTATCATTCCATTGAGAAATACAACATTCTAGTTTGTTGAATCAATATGTTGCATTAAGTAGCATCATTGAAAGCTAGAATTGCATCATCATTTTGCATTTGAAAGGAAATGAACTTCTTTTACCATTGAAAGGACTAGTTGAAGTGCATTTGATAGGAAGATAGGAAGTGGAAAGATTTTTTCATTATTTTGTTTTCAAAAAGCAAAGTAGTGAAGAGTCATCTTGCTTTCAGTTGCTTGTTTGTTGCATTGATTTTTTTCTCTACTCTCATTAGTGTAAACATTCATCGAATTGAAAGGGTTTTGTCTCATTTAGCTGCATATAGGAGTTTTTCGAGTCACATCAATAGGACCTGAAAACTGAGACACAATTTCAAGATAAACTTTAAAATGTATTCAATTAACCTAAGGCACATTTGAAACCTAACACTCACATTTTAGAGGTCTAGGCTAGAGACATATTCCATCATCTTTAAACCTAGCAATTGGCATTCACTTCAGCACTAGACAATGCTAGTACAGACTTGTGCTCCCCGTACCATCACGTATATAAAGGGAGACCCCACTAGGTTTGCAATCCTTTATCCACAAGAAGCCGAGTTTGCCACCTTGTAAACGTGATACACCAAACACAACATTCAAGGAGATTGCCTACCCGTACTTCTCGGTTCGCTAAGAGGTATTCTGCAGTTCACGGTTACCTAGTAATCCTTTTTCCTAGATTATCCTGAGCAGTTGTTTTGGTCTTTTTGACTCTCTAAATTTAAAATATCATTGAGCACTTGTCCTTTCCAGCTCGTTCAAACCGAAAGTGATATAGTCATCTTTGCTTTCTTCTCGACTCTTAAAACATGAAAAAGTACCAATCTGTTTCAGTGTCTTAAAAAATTGTTGCCCACGATCACATCATATTCCTAATAGTCTTATTCTAGACCACATCATGAGTATACCTTTAATACATTTTGAAAAAGCCCTGAAATTAATCTATTTTTCTCTTGTTGTTTGAGACAAAGTCATCGTGCCAGAACAATCAGGTTCGCCTACTTCCTTTTCCACTCCTCCATCTGAAAGATCATTTGAGGAGCCTGTTACACAACATTTTGTCATTGTCCCTATACTCCCTGTTCCTTGATCCTGGAGGACCTCTACAGTGAACCCCACATGCTTTGCCTTCATGAAGAAACTCCCATTGTGTCCCTCTTCATGAGCAGATCAATTCCCTTTTGCACCATTTCCCCTGAAACTTCTGTGATCTAGGTGGATATTGGTGGCCACCTGCCAAGTCCACTTGGACCCCCACCATTGTTTCTCTCAACTCTTTCAGTTTCCTTAATTGTAGCACAAATTACTATTTTTAGCAGTTTTTCGGGTCCTGAACTTCTGGAGCTGTTTTGAGGCCCTAAACGATGTTTTTTGGGAAAACCGGGGGCAACATTGGTCCATGGACCATGTTGCTCTTCCCAAAATTGTAGTTCTTGGATGGGTATTTCTAACGAGGTATTGTGCACGTCAAACGAAGATCATATGCCAAAGTTACGACCCGGGGAAGTTGATGTACCAATTTACCCAAATGGGGCCCACAGTTTGGCGTTTCATCTTCTAGGGTTAGGTTTTTGGATGTTTAGGGTTTTCCATTGTTTCTCAACAATAAATAGGCCTTCGAGCCTCATTGTAACATAGTTCAAAGGCATGTAGCCACCACATCTCCTCTCAGAGATAAGCTGCCATCACCCTAGCTGGTTTATTTCCATTTCTATTTGTAAGCATATTTTATTATTTTACATTAATTAAATGAAGTATTATTTCCGCTACATCTCTGTGTTTATGGTTATCTTTGTAGTTTGTTGTGTTCCTATTTAAATCTGGATCAGTGGTATCAGAGCGGTCTGCTTTTTTTCTCTGTTTTTCTTTGCATGTCCCCAACGAGGTCGGGATATAAGGAGTTAGGGCTTGAACTGGTCGAACCTTTGCAAGACCAGCCTCACAAATCCCGACGGCCTCCCATGGCGGATGAAAAGAAAGATGAGGGGGCAGGAGATCTTATTAAAATCTTCCTCGAACAAGCCCTCAAGCGACAAAGGAACGCGATGATGGACAGTTTTGCCCACATCCTTCAGCGGCTACCTAGAGGTGATGCATCGGCTTCCAGCAGCTCCTCTGGAAACGCCACGCCCTTTAAGGTACAAGTTAATTTGGAAATCCCCATCTTCGAGGGTCAAATAGATGTAGATGTCATAGATAAATGGTTAAATTTGCTAGAGGGTTATTTTTCTGTTCATGATTTTTCCAGTGGGGAAAAGATTATTTTCGCTCTTCTCAAAGCAGCCCCCCATGTCAAGGACTGGTGGGAAACCTATTGCGAGCTGAAGGATGAAAGTACAGGCTCACTATTTTTAGACGCACCCACTTGGGATTCATTCTGGGATGCCATCAAGGAACAGTACTACCCTATCAGAAGCTATGAGGATCAATACATAAAGTGGACCACGCTGTGGCAAGGAAGGGACCAAGACGTGCCAGAGTTTACCAATATTTTCCATACCCTTTGCACAAAGTTGGGTATCAAAGATTCAGAGCAGCATTTGGTACTCAAATACCATGGCTGCCTGCACAAGTACATCCAAGAAGAAATATAATTCTTGAACATCCCCTCGCTCGGCACAGCATACCGATATGCTGTCAAGGTCAAGCAAAAGTTTAAACAGAAGAAGTGAGACTTTGGATCTGCGAATTCAAAGCAAGGGAAAGGTGCCCCCAAACCGCAAAACAAAGGACAAAGCCAAGGCGAGACGGCCCAAGACAACCGACCAAACCTGCAAGCAAAGAACAGCACCATGAAGCTGAAAAAGGACACAGGAAAGTGGTGTGAGTTCCATAAGAGCTCCACTCACAACACAAGTGAGTGTTGGGCCAAGCAGTCACTAGTGGCAGAGTTAAAGGTTTCAGAATCAGATGCATGTTCTAACTCTGAGTCAGAACCCGACAAGGGGAATGACAAAGAGAAGCAGATTATCGATGCAGAGCCCAACGCCACCATTGCCACCACGAAGATACAGAAGGAGGAACCCTAAGATCCAGAGGAGGAGGAGTGTCTCTTCCACTTCAAAATGTACGTAAAGGGCTCCCCACTACAATTCATTGTCGACAGCGAGAGCCAAAAGAACCTCATTTCGGTAGAGGTTGTGAAGCGGTTGGGCTTACCGACCACAGCACATCCACAACCATACACCATCGGGTGGCTTCACCAAGGACGAGATCTTCGTGTGAGCTAGCAATGTTGCCTTCCATACAACATCAAACGCTTCACAGATGAGGTATTGTGTGACATTGCTCCCCTTGAAGTTTGTGATGTATTATTAGGACAACCATACTTGTGGAAGCGACATGTTGTGTATGAATCAAGGCCCTGTGTTGTTATTGTTACATTGGGAACTAAGTTGTACAGGATACCGGAGGTAGCACCGCCTATCACCATCTCTTTAGTTACTACAAAACAATGTAGTAAGCTCATTTCTAAAACCGAGATTTTTTTTTCCTGATGATACACCCTTAAGGAAAGAAGAAGACGGTGGCCATGACCTCCAGACAGGGCCCCCCCACACTACAACTACAGATGCACAAGGTTGTGGAGGAGTACGAGGACATCTTCACCTCCCCCGCAGGGGTTCCTCTGCACTGTCAGGTCAAGCACTCCATCAATCTGACCACAGGTGCGCTGCTACCCAATGGCCCAATCTATCACCGCTCTATTCTGTAGAATGATGAAATCAAGAGGCAGATTTAGGAGCTGCTGCAGAAAGGTCACATCCATTCGAGTTCATCGCCCTGTGGGAGCCCGATTGTGTTGGTACAGAAGAAGGATGGGACTTGGAGACTCTGTATTGACTATCGGTCCCTGAACAAGATCACTGTCCGTAATAGGTACTCGATCCCGCGGATTGATGACCTCCTGGACCAACTAAATGGGGCAAAATATTTCAGCAAGATCGATCTAAAGTCAGGATATCACCAGGTACCAATCGAACCCTCTGATGTGTGGAAGACTGCCTTCAAAGCCAAGGAAGGCCTTTTCAAATGGTTGGTTATGCCTTTCGGATTGACGAATGCTCCTACAACGTTCATGAGGCTAATGGATGACATCTTGCGGCCATTCACCAACTCATTTGTAGTGGTATACTTGGATGACATCCTGATCTTCAGCTAGAGTTGGAAAGAGCACCTCCACCACATCCGACAGGTTATGCAAACACTGCGGCAACACAAGCTATGTGCCAATTTGGAGAAATTCACTTTTGGCATGACCCAGGTTCAGTATCTGGGATACATTATTGATGAGAAGGGGGTGCATGTGGATCTAGCCAAGATTGAATTCATTCGGGATTGGTCATCTCCAACCACTCTGATAGAGCTCCGCAGCTTTCTAGGTCTTGCCAACTTCTACCGCAAGTTTGTGTTGGGGTTTTCTCATATCACTTGGCCCTTGAGTCAAGTCACCAAGGGAGGAGCGAAAGCAAAATTCTTTTGGACTGAATCTCAATAAAAGGCATTCAAAAAGTTGAAATGTCACCTTTACACGGCACGAGTGGTCGCGTTACCAGATTTGCAACAACCATTTGAGGTCGAGACAGATGCCTCTGACTATGCTATTGGGGCAGTCCTTACTCAACACGGGCATCCAGTGGAATATCACAGTGAGACATTTTCAGACACAGTCCGAAAGTATCCAACTTATGACAAAGAGATGTATACCATTGTGCAGGCCTGCCAACAATGGAAGCATTACATTTTGGGGAAGGAAACGATCATCCACACAGACCACTAACCCCTGCAGCTCATACAGACCCAAGGGAAATTGCAAAATGATTGCCATCAGAAGTGGTCTACATACCTTCAACAATTCCATTTCAATATCAAGTATAAGAAGGGCAGCACCAATAATGTTGCAAGTTGCCTTAGTCGACCACCGATCATGGCGTTAACCACCGTGCTCAACTCTTATGGGCACGAGACTTCTGATTGGCCACTTCTCTACAAAAGCGACCCAAAATTCGGCCACACATACGAAACACTCTTGGAGGGTTGGCATGTTCCAAATTTTCACCTCCACAATGCCCTGTTATGCCACCTGGGTCACCTTTGTGTTCCTTCAAGCGAGCGTGCTAAGATGATTTGGGAAGCACACTACAGTCGGGCTACTAGGCATTTCGGGGTCAAGAAAACAGTGGCAGTATTGAAAAAGTATTTATATTGGCTGAATCTTCGACAAGATGTCGGGAAGTACATCAGATCATGCACTGCCTGTGCCATTGCCAAACCAGCCATCAAGAGGCAAGGCCTCTATACCCCGCTGCCTACCCCTAGTCAACCTTGGGAATCCATCTCCATGGATTACATGTCAGGCCTTCCTTCCACTAAGCATGGAAACGACTGTGTTTTTGTGGTCGTCAACAGGTTCTCGAAGATGGCCATTATGGTGGCCTACAACAAGAATATCACAGCAGAAGCCACTGATAAACTCACCCTTGAACGAGTATGGGTGCACTTTGGGATCCCACAGTCGATCATCTCAGATCGGGACAATCAGTTCCTCAGTACATTTTGGTCCAGTCTCTGGTCGATGCTAGACACCAAACTCACTAAGTCCACAACATTCCACCCTCAAACAGATGGCCAGATAGAGGTTGTCAACAGGATGATTGTACACATTCTGCGCATGTACAACTCAAAGAATCCACACACATGGGACGAGAGCCTCCCCTATGTTCAGCATAGCTACAATCGAGTTCTTCACAGCTCAACTAGCCATAGCCTTTTTTAGGTGGGCTTGGGATTCCGCCACTATGTCCCATTGATGTGGCCATGCCATTTGCAGCTACTCACACAGATTTGGCTCATGTCCAGTCTGAAACAGATAAGGCAACCAGCTTCATTGAGCACATCTAACATATCCACCAGCAGGTCCATGACATTCTGGAGAAATCAAATGCCAAGTACAAGCAACTACATGATCAACATCGGGTACCACACAAGTTTCAGGTGGGCAACAAAGTCTAGTTGCACTTGCAAATGAAACTCCTTACTGGAGCCTATCAGAAACTGAGGCCACTCCGATATGGTCCTTACACCATTACCAAGGCTGTGGGAGACAATTCATTTGACCTTAGCATTCCCCTATTCCTTGGCCTGCACCCAGTGTTCAATGTGGACCCCCTTCGTCCATACTTCCCACCATTACTAGACACATCCGACATTGCAGAACAGCTCACACCCACAGAATTAAATCCAGATTGCATGGAATAAGCTGCAACTGATCGGATAATGGACACACAGATCAAGCACACTCGCCAATAGAATATCCAACTATATCGAGTTGTCAAAGCGGGCCAACTCCTTCACCAAGAACAAACTAGTGTGAGTGTGAGTGTTATAGTTGCAGAGTATTGATGCTATTTTGGTTTGAGTAGACAAGCAAGTTATTACTAGTTGTAGATATCTAGTTGTGTGAGGGAGAAGTGTGTTTTGGTTTGGAGTGAAGCCTAAAGGGAAGAGCTTTAAAACTATTGTTGTTTGAAGCCATCGTGGAATACTAGCAAAAGTGTGTGGGAACCTGGTCTTGTTAGAGGAAGACTACAATGTCAAGACAAATGGTTTTAATCTCTCTTTGATAGTAATATATGTAACTATCAATTGATCTCCTACATGTTTTGTAATATTACATATTCATGGCTTAATGTTTCTTGACTTATTAAGTAGGTTGAATTGCAATTTGATTATTATGTTTGTGTGTTGGTGTTGTTTACTTGTTTCAGGAGCTTGACGAAAAAAGCAAGAGATAGCTGGAGCGAGCAAGCGAGGACATCATCAAGTAGGATAAGCAACCAAGAAGTAGGCCCTCTTGATTGATTCTAACCTAAAGAAATATTCCATAGAATATATCCGTTGTGGCTAGACCCATTGCTGGGCTAGAAGAATTCGTTCGTGTCCACACTTATAATTTTACTTCACCACAAATTGGCAACTCCATTGGGGATCCCAATCCTTTTGTTTGTCTTGGATTTCATGATTTCGTGAGAACTTTTCTAGTTTCACATTTTCCCCTTGGTTCTGTTTCTTTTCTTCTGCTTACTGGCTTGATCCTAAAATTCATAGTAGCAGATCTGGTCCCTGTTTTGAAATTGTTTTTATTTTTCCTTAGCTACATCGGCCAACGCACTTAATCCACTGACAGTCGTGCCGACCAGTGTGAATTGCTAAGGAACAGTCGCGCCGACCAGCCTCTAGGGCTTGTTGTTAGTTAGGGAGTTACACCAATGCCTGTAAGTGAAGATTAGAACTTGATCCCAATCTCGGTCAGTGTGTTCTACTCTTGTAATTTTGACCCTGTAAGTTTTTGGACCATTTTCTCCATGATTAGAAAGCTACTTTTCATTTGGTTTTGTTTGCTTGTTGGATTGTCATCTTTCCATTTGATTGATTGAGTCATTGAGTGGCCAGCGACACTAGGGCATCTAGTTGGTCGCCCATTTAACAGTTTGTGAACTCAATAAATCGGGTTGTAGGTGTGTTTGCTCTTTACATTTTGTTTTTGGTCCTTTTTGCGACTTTGACCTCTTTTTGCACAAGTTTGAAAAAGTTTCGTTTACTTTCCTAAATGTTTCTTTCTCGACATAGATTACATTGTTGGCCTTGTGTTTGGTAAAGTCGGTGTTTCATTGATCTGAATGAAATTCTCTTTTCATGTTTTCATCTACTTGAAGCACTTATTGTCTCGAAATTTTTTTCACTAAAAGATTGTATGCGAAAGTTTGTTTCGTCATTTCATGAAAAAGTATGAAATTCTAGCTTGTTGCATCATTATGTTACAATAATTTGCATCTTTTAAAAGACTAGAATTGCATCAGCATTTGAAAAAGGAAGAGAATTTTTTGTTTTTGAAAGGACTAATAGATAAGTGCTTGTCAGGAAATTAGGAATTGGAATGCATTTTTCATTAGTTTATTTTTTGAAAAAGTAAGGTGGTGAAAGATCATTTCGTTTTTAGTTGCTTCATTGTTTGCATTTGATTGAGTAGTTTCTACTCTCTCTAGTGTAGGCATTTCATCAAATTGAAAGGGTCTTGTCTCATTTAGTTGCATTTGAGGTTTTTTTAGTAGCATCGCTAAGACCTGAAAACTAAAACTTAACTCAAGATCAACTTTAAAATGAATTCAATTAACCTAAGGCGCATTTGACATTAACGATCATATCTAGAAGGTCTAGGCTAGAGACGTGTTCCGACGTCTTTAAACCTAGCAATTGTCATTAGCTTCGGCATTAGTCAGTGCCAGTACGGATTTTTTCTCCCCGTACCATCGACTATATAACGAGAGACCCCACTAGGCTGCAATACTTTTATCCTTAGGAAGCCGAGTTGGCTGCCTTGCAAACGTGATACATCAAACACAACATTCGGGGAGATTTCCTACGCGTACTTCTTGGTTCGCCAGGAGGTATTCTGCAGTTCACGCTTGCCTGGTAATCCTGTTTACCTTGATCATCCAAAGTAGTCATTTGATATTTTTGACTCATTAAACTTAAAAGGTCATTCAAGCACTTGTCCTCTCGAGCTCGTTTCCATTCGAAAGTGATAGAGTCATCTTTGTTTCTTTCTTGACTCTTTAAAAATGAAAGAACATCAGTCTTTTATGCATCTTAATAATTGATTGCCCACAATCCAAAACATCTTATTAGTCCTTTTGACCAAATCGTCAGTTCCCTTAAAAGGAAATTTTAAAGCCTTGAAGTTATTTGTTCTGTCGACTAAGACAAGGTCATCATGGCTAAACCATCTGGTTCACCCAATTTTTATCTATTTAAAAGATTGTTTGAGGAGCCAATTCCTGAGTTATCGGAGTCACCCGAGGACCAAAATTTTGAACTCACAATTGTTTTGAGTTTTAAACCATTGTCATCTCGTCCTCTACCTACTTTCGATACAGGGTCATCTGCTGATCTTGGCCCGGAATCTCTGGACAATCCCATTCAAACTCCAGAGAACTTGTTGAATACTAATGGTTAGCTTATACTAGTTATCTATCCTCCAAACCCTCTGTTTGACATTGTTGAGATATCACTGTAGTGTCCTTACATTTCGTACAACCAGCCGGGTGTTCCTTTGGAAATATCCCCCAGTACACATTTGGCCATTCGTCGTCATTTGTTTTCAAACATGGAACCCGAAGGCGATGCTCCAGTCACATCTCCGGATGAGTCTGAAGTTTCTACTTCACACACTGTTGAAGGGGAAGAATTGCAATTACAATTTCCTCTCGAGGGTTTCCCTTTTTCGAAAGTTATTCCTGCCAGTTTTCCACCCAACTATGTGTCTTTGGAGCACTTGGTTTCAAGTACACCTAGTGCCTCATCACTTTACCATAATCTTGTATGGGCATTGGGCATTAGGCCTACGTTAGGTCCATTTATCATGAACACGACTTCCCAATAGGCTGTTACTTCAGTCCCAATGCAACCCACCATTCCAAATACTCTTGTATCGTCGATCCCAGTTACACGTCAGTCACAATCGGTAGTTTCAAAGATTGTCTCTGTCAATTCCTCCATCCCGCTAGTCAGTGTCCATATTGTGCCACCAGTTGGGGGGTAGAACCTGAATGTTTCTATGGTGTCAGGTGCCACTAATGTGAGCGGCTCACAAGCTCACATGCTTGGTATAAACCAACCCTCTTCTGGTATTATTTATAACCCTACTGATCCTACTGGATCAAGCAATGTCCAGTACCAACAGGTTCAGAATCCCATTGGTTTGTCTAGATCAAGCAATGTTCAGTATCAGCAGCCCTATGGGGCTCAGGTCCAATACCAAAATCCTTACGTTCCATATGGTTCTCAAGGATTGGTTAATCAACCTTACACCCTCTAATCTGGGCAGTACATCCAGCCTAGCTATGGCCAGATTTAGTTCGGTAATTTCCTGGGCACTGTTCAAGTACCCTTGCAACAGCAAGGAAAACCTTTACAACAACTAAGGTAGCCTTTGTTACCGCAAGGGAAACCTTTTTTTTAGCAAGGGCTCTCCGTGCAACAACAATGGCAAATTATCCCGCAGCAAGGTCACCTGCAACAACCACAAGGTCAATGCTTACAACAGTTGAAGCAAGTTGTGCAACAGTAGATGCAATATGATCCACATGCCTCTCAACCCATACCCTCGCAGGGACAACCTCTGTAACCCCGGGGACAAATTTTGCAACCGCAAGGTCAACCCTTGCAACAAAAAAAACAATTAGGGCAACAACAACCCTTGTATACATATCAACAAGGTCGTCCCTTGCAGGGGCAGGGTCAAGGTCAAGTCCTATAGCAGCAGGCCCAAAACCCTCTTGTCCTAGGTCAACAGGTTCAAAATCCTACCGGCCAAGGGCACCAGGTACAAAACCCCTATGTCCAAGGGCAACAAGTGTATCAACCTTATGCCCAAGGACTGCAGGTCCAAAATCCTCTTGTTCAGGGACAACAGGTTCATCAGCCCTATGTTCCAGGACAACAAGTCTCGTATTCATATGTCCCAGGTGAATGGCTCAATAGAATTTTAACCCATACGTTTCTTATCAGCAACCTATGCCTGGACAGTTTCAAGGTATTCAAGGTCAAAATCCTCCCTATGGTCAAGGTAATCCGCAATGGGGGCAGCCTCAGATGCCATATGGCCAAAATCCCCCACTGTGGGGCCAAAATCCTTACCAGCAGGGATGGGCTCCTCCCTATGGTCTCGCTTATCAACCTCCCATGCCTTTTAACACTCAATTACATTTCTTGGCTACACTTGAGTTGCCAGATGTATCACGCCTTACAAATGATCTGATCCTTCATTCACAGTACTAGCCTCCGGTGCCGTCCAAGATACCAAGTGATTGCCCAAAGTTTGATGGAAAATCTAAAGAAGATCCTTAGGCCCGTGTGATGACATATCACCTCTGGTGCTCCTCAAACTCGTACGTGGACAATTCCATTCGTCTTCATCTTTTCTAATGAACCCTCATGGGTGCTGGAGCGAAATGGTATATCGAGCTAACTCGAAGTACTTATCATGACTTTAACTTTTTAGCCATGGCTTTCCTCACTCATTTTCAGTTGCCGACTCGCTATGAAACTAGGACCTATTTGCTCACATCACTTAAGCAAGATATTGTGACGCACATCTCTGATCACATCCATGAATGGAGACATAGACGTCGCCTGATGAAATTCAAGATTGTTGATCAGTTGCTCATTGAATGGTTTATCAAATCATTCATAGCCCCAATTGCTCACGATATAGCTATGGGTGGATGCCTTACTGAAGAGCAGGTCATCGCTCGTGCCCAATACTTGGATCTAGTTTACTCTCAGTATGGCACTTTATACGAGTTATTACCCAATGCTCCATGGCCATCATCTGATCCTACAGCATCAAAGTCACCAGTTGTTCCTCCCGTTGATGGAGTTATTGGTTCAGTATCCCAGACCCCTGCTAAAACTTCTTCCAAACAAAAGTCAGTCTCGAATGCTACTCCTAATAGTTCATCTCAGAATCCACCTGGCCCTGGTAAAACCTCAAAGGTCCATGCTGTCCAGTCTACTATAGTGGAAAAATCCTTGAAAGGAAAAAAGAAAGGCAAAGGCAAAGCTAAAGTCGATGCCCTGAAACAGGGTCCTCCCAAATCGTCTGTTGGCGAATCTTCACAACGGAAACCTAAGTATCCCTGCCTCATTTGCGAGGAGGATCACTACACTAAGGATTGTCCTCGATGATCTAAAGTCAATCGCCTGCTCAAAGGGGCCCCTATTGTCCTCAAAGAACCATCTTTGTCTCAGTAGACCCAAATGGTAGATGAACCCCTATCTACTTCCTCCGGATATCAAGTGTTCATGATGAGCATGCCCATTAATGTGGCTACATGATTGAAATATTATCAAACTCCAACTCTGACAGCTGGGAAAGAGAAAGAAGCTGCACCTTCTTCTTCTACCCCGAGTCTGGCACTCTGCAAATTAAGTACCCTAACCCTGATTCCACTATGCGGTCACCCTCTCGAGGTGTGCTGCGGAAATCCTCATATAATATCAATGCCCAAGCCGCTTAACACTACAATATTGTTGAGGATTTTTCTCAAGCACCATCAGCCATGTCAGCTCTCAAGGTACTCCAAAGCTACCCATCACAGTGGAAATCTTAACTATCAGCTATCGGGGGCATCGATCCCACCGATTCCAATTTGATATGTTTCGATCTGGAGAACCATGTTCCACGACTCCCTCATCAGATTACCTTTCTTATTCAAATAATCATCAATGGGAAGACCATCCATTGCACTGTCATCGATGAAGGTGCTTCCACTTGCATCATGTCAACTGCATGTTGGAAGGCTATTGGTTCCCCTGCACTGAACCAGCCTCCAAACACTTTGGAAGCTTTCGATGGGCGCAATTCATGACCCTTCGGTGTCTTACCTAACCTTGACATCACCCTAGAAGGCAAGACAGTGAAAGTCGAAGTAGAAATTGTCGATGCCAATCTCAATTATAATCTTCTACTTGGCCGATGGCAATGTTCCATACGTTAAGCACTCTGGTGCTCCCTATGAGAGTTTGGGGGAAGGTCACTTCAAAGATTCTTCCTTAATGGGAATTTTTCCATTCCCACCTCCTCAAGTTGCCTCTGTCAACATGATCTCAGTCAAATCTAATCCCTAAGTCATACCTGCACTCGATCTTGTTGATACTTGGGGTGAGGTTATATCGCTTAGTCCCGCCGAAGTCAATTACATGGAAATTGTTTCGGCTTCAAACTTTGCATCCTCTGATTCTCATATGTCAAAGACCTCTTTCGATATGTACTCTCAATCCCCTTGGCTTGCAACTTGGGATCATTTAATCCCTTAGTTGGGACCTTCCTTGCGGATGAAGGTATCATGGAAATCATGTCTCAAGGAACCACCATGGATTGATACTCATCATCGCTCCTCATTCTTGCCTTGCCCGGCGGTCATGTCTACTGCTTTTGAAGGGTCCTCTTCTTCATTGTTTATTGATATGTCAGTTTATCCTGACATAATCAAGATCTTTCAAGTGAGGGCACCTTGATCCCTTTATGGATTCAGGAATTTTCACCCTCCCCGAGTTTTCACCGATTGTCCTCTGACTCGTAACCTTCCCTTACCCAGGGGCCATGGGAACAAAGCCTTATATGAGTTTTACTCCATTATTTGGCCGATTCAATGCTTACTCGTCATGGAAATGTTTAAACTCCGGTGCTCATCCACATTGATTGATTACCTGAGTCCCAGCATGGACTCTCTCAAAAAGTACTATGACTAGGTCATCTTGCATGGTTACTTATGTACATTAGTGTGTGATTCATTTTGTACAGCATGGTTTTTTTTGATAGTTTTCAAACAGATTTCCTATTTACTATGCTTTTCTTGCTTTGTAGATGTATGCGACTCCTCACGTTGGTTTTGCTGATGGTGCTTGTCGTAGTACCCAGAACCTATCATCCGTGGCATGAGCTGTTTATGACCCTAACGGTGATTTGATTAACCTTCAAGGTATCTACCTAGGTCGTACAACCAATAAGATTGTTGAATACAGTGTGGTCATTGAACTATTGTTAGAAGCCATATCTCTGGGAATCAGAGAATTGGTTGTAAACCTGGATTCACAGCTTGTCGTCCTTCAACTCAACGGGAAATATTCTATCAGGAACCCTCAAATATTGAGAATGTATCTTCATATCCATCTATTGGAAAGGAATTTTGATTATATCACATATCATCATATTCCTAGACGCATGAATAGATTGACAAATGCATTAGCTAATTACGCATTGGATAGACATTTACGAAACATGTAAAATATAAGACAAACCATTCTACCATAATAGAGAGGAAAATACAACATACATACATATCTATATATATATATATGGTGAGAATGTTTGATACATCAGAACCCCAACAAATAATTTGTGTGTCTAAAATAACATCGGCGGCTCGAAGGCCTCATACATCCGTGGCACGCAAGCCTCAAAAAATATGTAAGTGCTGAACCTAGGAACTAATCAACATGGTAGTCATGGTAGCATGAGATGACTCGTGCAACACGACTCAGCAATCGACGAATCCGATCTAAGACTCCCACCGTGTGTCTCTGGTACCGATGGGGCATGTCTCCTATCTGAGCATACATCGGGATACCATGAGTTAACCCCTCAAGGTTCCTCGTGATCTCCTCCTTGTTATCACTCCCTTCCTGATAAGGGGCGACAGCATCAATAGGGCAGGGGACACACTTGGCTATTGAGGACATCCTGGCTAGCCACTCTGGTCCAACATCTGCATAAACAAGAGAAATGGTATAAGCACGCATATACCAAAAACAATTAAAAAATATCAAAATTAAAAAATCGTTTTTTCACCTTCATCATCGAAGTCCTCTCCATCTGGTAACGGCATGTCTAGATCTCCATGGAAATCAATGCCACTGTATGGCTATTCCTCCATGATGATCTTATGTCATCTCAACCATGAAAAGAATGCAGGTCGATATGACATGTGATGACCCCCAGTGATCTTGGGCATCAAACAACTCCAACAGGCCATCCACGGATCGTGTGGTGTAGGAGGATCTACCTCAGTCAACTGATACTGGAATAGTGGCACTCGTTCTAGGAATAAGGTCACAAGTACAGATCTGAAGCCAAATTGCTTTAGATTCCCTGCCTTGGCCTTGGAAAACTGGCACTTGATGTTCATCTTCATGGCCTCTGCCCAGTTGAATATCATAGGAGTTGTGCAGTCAATAACATAAAGGAACTTCGACTTGTTAGTCTCATGTTCCGCCTGAGACCCCGCCACTTTGTTGATAGTCAACAGAAGCATCCTCAGTGTTAGATCCTGCACACTGGAAATCTCTATCTTCCCACTCTTGGATTTTAAGGCCTCAGGGAAGTGTTCAGCAAGCAGGGAAGATATGCTTGCCTCGATCAGACGTGACCCATACAAGTTCACTGGCTCACCTCTGCGAGACAGTCCAGTGATGAAGTAGATATCTGAAGTTGTCAACTCTAGCTCCTGGTCACCAATGACAAAAATCTCCCAATTAATGTCCCAAAGGCTTATCAAGTATCGAAGTAACTCAGGCTGGGCTCGCATCCCTGGTGTAAGGAATAATTTGAGGAGCCCGCAAGCCCTCAAAGCCTCCAGGAAATTTGGGTCATTCATTGCCTGGGTGTCAACATCTTCATGTTCCCGTTCCTTCCAATCCACCATTTTCGGTGATTCTCTCCTGCAAAAGCCATTAATTTGAGTCAATAATCATCATTGGCACATTAAATTCAAAATTAAACGGTCAATTTTTTAGAACATAGGGTTTTTCCCTATCCATGGCATTGGCGCGCCTGTTTTAAAAATAGTTGTGCCAATCGGCGTGGATGGCTTTGCTAATCACCCTCGGCCGGCACGATTCCGTGCCCGGAAATTGTGCCAACCGAGGGCAAAAAATATTTTCAAAAACCTCCCTAAAAATCCAAAAAAATGGTTAAAATCATAAATAAATAGCATGAAAATGGAGCTCAGGGCTTCGATTGTTACCAAGAACTGGCAGCTCATCGATTGACCTCCCAAATATCTCACAATCTACTTCAGAACAACTAGGGAAAAAGTGGGTAAAAAGTCTTCACAACAAAGGTAAAATGGTAAATGGTAAAAATATATTAAATTTTCCCCTTGTTATTCATTTTTTCATGAGAATATCAAGTTTTGTAAATATTTTGACCTATTTTGCCTCAAGGACTCGATAATACACTTTTCCTTACTTGTGCAGCGACAGATGATGGATGTTCGACGATGATGATGAGTCATGTTTCATCTCTTTTCTCAACTTGTTAAACTCATATGAAAAGATTGCCGAGTATTTTTTCCCTTTTTGACTCGTTAAAGAAAATAAAAATGGGGGGTCCTCTTTCATCTCTTTTCTGACCCTTTAAAAATGAAAATATTACCAAGCCCTTATCGTTTCGAACTTGTTAATGGATGCGAAACGTCGTGTGCCCAGTATAAGCTTACCCCTTTTTTGGGTTGGGAGGCACTATTTACGAAAAAAGGTACTCCTTGACTGAAATGGTCAAGCAGTTCTCTCAAGTATTGTTTTCTACCCTTTAGGGCTCTAGAGACACAAATGTATGAAAAGGGACTGTGATGCAGGAAAGTGTTCCCTCTGCGGACAGAGGCAACCCCTCTAGCCCTAGAGTGGGTCTAGTCACAAACAAGGACAGATCAACAATAGCTTTCCTTAAACAGTCATAGTTGGAGGCCTACCTCAACCGGTGGTCGTTGGAGTTCCGTTGCGCTGCTCCAGCTTCCACTTCCTTCTTCTAATGAGTGATCAACCTGAAACAATGCAAAGGAAATACAACAAAGCACGTAACCAGAACAATAATGATCTATTTACTCACAAAGTCAAGAAGTCATGAGATATCAAGTACATTACATAAAAGACATAGGAAAACATCATTGATTGCATTAATAATGAAATAAGAGTAAGCTTACAACCAAAGTATTGACATCACAAGCCTTCTCAGAGGGATCCAGCCAACATGTTCCTCAAGCATTCACTCTTTGAAGATGGATCTCCCAACATACAAGTCTCTCTCACTCACAAGTTTTACACAAGAATAAGGGCACTTCACAACCTTCTTCAAGCTATCAACATTCCCACACTTGTCACACTCACACCAGCTATCTAGCAAACTCACAAATACTAACAGCACTATCAGCAACCACTCCAAAGACTAAGAACTCCAAAAACTAGCAGCACATAGCAATGGTGGGAGTTTAAATAGGAGAAGGAGTCTCCATGAAAGGTGGGAGAATGAGCTTATCTCCAAGGAAGGTAGCACAAATGACGGAACAGCCACGCCAGAGAAAGGAGGGCAACATAAACTAGGCCAACAACTAGGTTTGGAGTCATCTGGAAGGCCGACTGTTGGAACAAATTCGCCCAATCTAGATCATCGCAGGCACATAACTGGCCTTCCGCACTGACATCGCTATTGAATAACGTAGCTAGTTAGATCATCGCAGAAGATTACAAGCGACAGTTGCGTTGGCACATAAAATCCGACCATCGCGGGAATCAGGTGTACTTCTGCAATGGTAGCGCTTCTGGGCTGTTTTGGAGTGCCCTTCAGCGTGTTTATTTGGCCAACAGACGCGATGAGGCAGAAACCTTTGGAAAAGTGGGTCATTTGGCAACATCAGAGAGCATTTTTCTAATATTAGCATGTACAACTTGGACACATGACACAGTAGGAAGACTGGAGTGAAGACAGTGACAAATTACTGTGTAACAAATGCCCCCTAAAGTATGAAGCCCGAGAGAGAGGGAGGGGTGAAATGCTTTACGAAACTGACTGAACTGGAACACCATCTGGAAGAACCTGCACGCAAGTACAACTGATATCTCTGATAATGAAGTACATGTAGTCTAGGCATGGGCGCAGCCATCCAAAAGACATATGAAATAGGTCTGTGGTATGGACGCAGCCATCCAGCTAATGAGACCATGATGATGATAAAGGTATGGTCACAGCCATCCATGAAGACTCAGGCATGGTCGTAGCCATCCATCAATGAGTCATGTAATCATAAAACCAATCCACGCAGCCCGAACATGTGTAATCTGAGTTCAGGGTCTTGAACCCATCCAAACATAGTACAAATTCTAACATGCAAACAGATGTGCTGAGGTCGAGCATGATAGAACATCACTTGATTACCGGTTAATGATGAAAACCATTAACAAGCGCGAGAGAAACCACCAATAATGCCAATGGCTCTCAAGGTACTGTCTAGCACAATCCACGAAGTGTGAAGAAGGAGCTGAAGTCGAACACTCGTGGAATCACTCAATCGATGACCAATGATGAAAGTCGACCATCAGGTGCGAAGAACTTGCCATTGAGGCATGCAAGCTCCAAGGTACCAAAGGGGATCTCTAAATCAATCTCCTG
Organism: Pinus tabuliformis; assembly: GCA_031772625.1. NCBI lineage: Eukaryota > Viridiplantae > Streptophyta > Pinopsida > Pinales > Pinaceae > Pinus > Pinus tabuliformis. Next base: position 1,223,167,234 of record CM062820.1, read on the forward strand.
GATAATGAGCTAATGTCGACAGGAGACGACCCGTCGCAGGAGGGCCATAATGTTTCCCCCATCAACGACATGAGATAAGGAACAAGCGGTAGATGGCGAAACAAAGTATCAGAGGAGAAGACGAGGGTGTAAACTGTAGAAGGATTATGCTCTTGAACATGTCAGCGACATGACTCTGGAGGGTGGCAGCATTCAGGCATCAAGGAATCAAAGGCTCGAAGGAGACGGCATGAATCAAATGGAATGAGGCTAGAATGATAACCCAAACCCACGGAAGGCCAAATGACAATGTATGGATGTCCCAACCCATCAAGAAGCAAAAGTGTCGATGTTCAAGGGTGACTAGCTACCATAGACAATCAATGATAAACCTGTTATTGAGTCCAACCTAGTAATAGTTTAACGAGCCCTAGGAAGGAGAAGCTCGAGTCTCGTCATGGTGACGAGTCCAATGTCGTCAGGGTTTAACGAGTCTAACATAGGTAAAACTCGGAGGCTTTTTCATGTTTAGAGAGTTTGAAAAAGACACGGAAAAGAAAACTCCAGGGGGGTCCTTTTTCGTAGATTTGTGTCTCTCGAGCCCGAAAAATTATAAAACGATACTCGAAAGAACCGCTTGACCATTACGATCAAGGAGTACGTTTTGTGATTAGTGACCTCGACCCGAAATAGTATAAAAGCGATCAAAACCACATCATTTCGTAACCAGTAACGAACCTGAAAAGACAAAAGCCCGACAATCTTTTCATGTTTACATGGTCGGAAAAGAGCTTAAAGCAGACCGCCTCTTTAATTCCATTTAACGAGTCAAAAAGGGATAACTCGGAAATATTTTCATATTTTATGAGTCAGAAAAGAGCTCAAAGGTGACTCGTCCTAGAGGAACGAGTGGTATCAAGGGTAGCAACTGGTTCCGGCAATGGTGAAACTGCTCAAAACATGTAATGGTCAAGAGGCTGGCTAATAAAACCACTCATCGCTGCGGTTCCTTAGGAAAGGAAAAACAACCAAGTGAAAGCATATGATTGGCCAAAGAGATGGTGGCAATGGAATTAAATAACCAAGGTTCATGTAGAAAAATTTAGCAGATAAAAACGACAATCACGAGATGTAAATCAGGTATGGGTTCATTTTTACACAAGCTTGAACCATGGAGAACTCTGCTTAGATTCGGTTTCATGTTTACACAAGCTTGAAACGAAAAACTATGCTTGTTATAAATTTGCATGCCCCTAGCATAATGACACAAATCGAGGTACATGCCCCCAAGCTTCATTGCATTCAACGAGGTGGATGGAATGAAGGTTCACTTTCAAGATCTTGGAAAGACTCGACTTTGGATTTTACGAGATCTTGATCAAATACTCGATTTGGAAAGGGAGTTGTTTCATTTTTTAATGAGGTTGAAACAGTGAAAAAGAACTATCCTCATAACCCTTGTTTCATTTTTTAACGAGGTTGACATAAGATCAAGAAACTATCCTCGGGCACCTTGTTTCATTTTTTAATGAGGTTGAGATAGGAACAAACTATCCTCGTTACTCCGTTCATGGGCTAGATGAGAACATGGCTCCCAAGAGATCTTCGCAGGATGGAAGAAACACACTCTGGGAGGAATACATGTCATGATGCACAAATGATAGATCGGGTTCCGATGCCCCCAGTACATGATGTACCAGGCCATCTACATGATCATCAACAGAGGCGGAGACAGAATGGGTAGCCACATAATTGACCTGTGGCAAGGAAAGTACTACTTGCGAGGAAGAACCAAGAGGGGATGACAGCTATGCAGGAGGCACCAGGGGACAAAAGAACGATAATTGATCTATGGTCACCATTCTTCCGTCGTGTGGAAAACAAACCACACAGAAAAGTGAAGAGACGAGGGCCCCCATGGCATAAACATAGTCACGGCCAAGGAGAAGACTGAAATCTAAAGCACCTTGGACAACCATTACATCTATATAGATGGTTTTGCCCCCCAAAGTAACAGGGAACTTCGGAAGGATCCCTAATGGTTGACTGGTTCCTCCATCAAATGCCAACAGATTCTGTGTGACAGGCACAAGCTGTGGGGAGCCCAAAGCTTGCCAAGTAGTGGAAGGCATAAGACTGACAGATGCACCCTCATCCAAGATAGTGCTAGGTACTGCCTTATCATAAGCATGTATTGTAATCTAGAAAGGCACATAGGATGGAAGGGGGAAGGCAGTCAAATGACTCCAGTCGAAGGAAATGACTAAACTACTTGGTGGGGGAATCGTATGATTGCCCCCCTGCTCTACAGGAACCGAAGAAGGATGCTCATGATCAGCAGGGATAGGAGGGTCATTCTCAGACTCAAGAGAATCTGATGAGGCGAGAAGAACATGAGCATGACATTCTTCTGAAACAGAGTGATCAACAGGTGGTGAACCTAAGTTGACACTCTCCCTGACCAATGGTTGGTCTGGAATAGGCTTAGCATAGCCAGGCTCGGAAGGAGGAGGACAGACAAGCGAAGAATCTAAGTCAATCTCTTTGTCAATGGGGAGAGGGTCTGAAGAGAGCCTTTGATAACCAATGGGAAGTTGGGGTGAAGAAGCTGTAAGACTTTCCAAAGTGATGGAAGCTTTATCCATGAGCGGACAAAGGTGAAGGGGATGGTTGCCTTCACATAGCCTACAGGGGAATCGAATGTTCCCTTCCTTCTTACTGTTGCCAGTTGATAAGGTAGCATCATCATGAGCTTTAGAGGATGATGAGGGACGAGTCGGATCGCGAGACCATACTTCTAAGATCCTAGGGATGCCGGGACAATCACGAAGAAGATGGTCACCCTTGCACAATTTACAAGGAAACTTAACCTTCCGCGGAGGAGCAGAAGGTGGTCCGACCTAAGATGTACTCGGAGCAATAGCTACACAGGTGGCCTTGCGTTTATCGGACTTCTTCTTCTTCATCATCTTCTTCTTCTTCTTCTTAGTCTCCTGGTTACTAGATGTGAAACTTTCACCAGGCGAAGGAGGAGAGGAGGAGGAAGAAACAGGGGAAGAAGGCGTAGGCTCAACCTTGGAATCATCGTGTCGTGATTCAGATGAAGGAGACGGTGGAACAGGATTCATGACACTTGGGACCACCGAGGTTGGAAATAACCACACGGGCAAACCGATGGTCAACCCAGGTAAAGACAATTTTGCCATATACGGAGCACTGGCATTTCCAAATGGAGGAAACGGACCAGGATTTCCATCCGGGGGAAGACCTTGGCCGGTAGACTCAGGGAATGTTGCCATCAAGAACGAGCCTAAAAAACACTCTTATCACAACCAAGAACTCAAACTTTTACCAAGAATATTTCGAGGGAAGTAAATTTTATGATGCAGGAACAAAACTTGACCTTTTCATCTTTAAAGAGTCGAGAAAAGGACCAAAAGATGACTCTAGTCGCCTTCGAATATTTAATAAGCCTGAAGTGACAAGTGCTCAGATCAACCTTTTCTTTTAGAGAGTCCGAAAAGGAATGAAAGTGAATACTTTGGAGAACTAGGAAAAAGGTTTACCAGACAAATCCGTAAAACTGCATATACAACTTGGCAGTCATATGAAAACCAAGGACTTTCCATACGATAGTCAATCTTCCCGAATGCTATGTTCGGTGCGTTACGGCTTGTAAGGCGGCAAACATGGCTTCCTATGGATAAAGGATGATAACCTAGTGGGGTCTCCCAGCATATACTCGACGGTACATGGGAGAACAGTTCTGTGCTAGACCACTAATGAGTCACAGAAGGAGGAATCACCCAACCTTGAGTGAAAGCAAAAGTGACTAGGTTTAATGACGCCAGAGCACGTCTCTAGCCTAGACCTCTAAATGTGTGCGTTATGTTCCAATGCGTTGTTAGATTTATTCAGTTCATTTTAGAGTTGATCTTCGATTATGTTTCAGTTTTCAGGCCTTACCGTATGTATATAACAAATCCTAGGATACAGCTAGAATGAGTAAAACATCTTTCATTTCGATGAACACCTACTTACAGAAAGGTAGAGAGTTCATTCCCAAACCAAGACAAGCGAATGCAAACACTAATAAACACAATGCATCTGTTGGAAATAATACTGAGAGGGGGGGGTGAATCAGTATTATCTAATCAGTTGAACTTTTCAATTTCATACTCAGATTCATATACGCTACTTCAGTTAAGTATACCCGCGTATATACGCGACTGTGTCTATTGCAACTAGCGTATAACCATTAAACTCATGATTCAGTTATGTGATCTTCAATGGATGCATCAGAACATTATTAGCCATATTAACAGTCAACAGTAGCAGTAAAACAGATAGATCAACACACATAAGCAACACACATGAACACCATGATATAAGGTGGAAACCCAATGTGGGTGAAAACCACCTACTGCAATTCGTTTCTATCTTCCTTTATTAAGAAACTTCTTTTACAATGTACTGGTGCAGTCCTTTACCAGCACGCAAGCTACAACCTGCAGAAGGCTACAACCTTCTCTCGTTCTCCAGACTCTCCTGGAAGGGAGCTCCAACCCCCTTTGCTCTTGTACTAGCTAAGATACTAGTACGTAGGCGCCAGCCTACAATCTTCTCTCCTCCAGGTACCACGTTTCATACATTTTCAGACTGGATACTCCTGAAGCACAACACATAATCTGAAAGGCCACGTTTCATCCAATTTTCATACTGGACCCATAACTATCATTGAAGCTCAAAACAATCACTACTAGCATCATCAATCTCTGAATCACTGAAATACTGAAACCCTGTCAATGACACAATCACCAGAATACAGAGCAGACTACAGAACTCTGCCATAACAGTCAGACCCATCTGCAACTTTAAATATTATACTTCATAATGTATACACTACTACGATGAATCAAACCCGCGTACATACGTGCTTTTGCCAAAGACAACCCGCGTACAGATCTAAAAATATTTTCTTATAACTTTGCAGTTGTACCAGACATCAATCATACTCATAACATTTATAGTATATTACATGCGTCAGTATGCAGATCTAGAATAAGCATCATAAAGATAGTTCATTTCAAACCATTTGATCCCGATCTCTCCTTAGATCTTGTTCTCCATCAACCGGTGAGATCCCTCCTTAGCTCAGATCAAGCAATGCATCATCAACCCATAACCTACATCCTGGATCTCATACTTCTTCAAATATTCTAGACCTTTCCAGATGCCTTTGCCTAATGATCTTCCTCTCCTTTTATAGTCTTAGGCCTTGCTCAATACCACGGACCAAAACCATAATAAAACAATATCGTCGACCCAATACTTGGGATCAACACTTATGGGTGCAATACCACGAACCAAAACCATAGGTCTAAATACCACGGACCCAAAAATAAGCTTTCCGACATGTACGCGCTTTTCCATGCATGAAACTGCGTGTATACCCTACTTGGTATATAGCGAACCTGTGTATACGCGACTTGGTATGTAGTGAACCTGCGTGTATACCCTACTTGGTATATAGCGAACCTACGTATACGCAACTTGGTATATAGTGAACCTGCGTGTATACCCTACTTGGTATATAGTGAACCTGCGTATATACTCTTCTTTCTTCATTCTTTATAGTCTGATCATCAATTCTTTGCTACTGACCTGCTGCACTATAATTTGTCGTCTGTGTGATTTTCCATCAAGGACAACACTTGTCTCATAATGCCAACAATCTCCCCCTTTGGACTTGATGGCAAAGCTAACTTGTCACACTTAGAACTATCATCTGATTCCTTTGAGCAGTCCTGCATCCCATGCATTCAGTCACATCTGATATCTCTTCTGATGATTCATTAAGTGAGATGTTCTTCTATGAGAGGGTTGCCATCAAGTACAACACATGCATCATAATTCCAACAGCATCAATACACTAATCTCACGATGCATCGATACTACTAATGAAAGATTTAAAATTTTCTTTCCAATTTCTCAAACATGAAAATTCATAATGCAAATGTACTTTTACTTTCGTATGCTAAGTGAATGCAAAATTTTAATTTTTCTTTTCTTTTTGTGAATTCAAAGAGACAAACAAGCAAGTGTGAACTGATACAAACAATTGTGATCTATGCTTGGTAGTGAAGAAATCGAATCAACATAAAAAATTGGTTCAATAATCGACACTAAAAATCAACCAGCAAGAAAACAAGCAGTGAAAAAGCCTCAAGCAAATCAATAAGACGGTTGTGGATGAACCTTGAATAGACAAGTAACCCAAGCAAACGGTTTCTCAACGAAACTTCTAAAGGGCTAGGTCACATGGTCTAAAAAACACAAGACTCACTCAAATGAAATCAAAGAGACAGTACCCTAACCAAAAGCATTTAAAACAAGCTAATGAGAGACAAGAAACAACAGGGGATAAGCAAGATTGATGAATTCAGGAGGTAAAGTTATAAAAACAACTTTTCAGGAATCATCGCAAGTTGTACACTGACAACTAGAGATGTCATCGCTAGTTTAGATACCATCGCTAGTGATGGACAGACAACTAGAGATGTCAGCGCAAATTTTACACAGACAACCCGAGATGATCACGGAAAAACACCTATTTTCTGCGATGATGCGATTTAAAGAGTCGTCGCGGGAATTAAGCTAGTAACCAAGATCATCACGGGTACAAAGCTACAAAGTGGCGATGACATCGCGGCTATTAGGATTTTTTCCGCGATGATGCAAAAAACAATGACAAATGAACAAAAACTCCTGAACCAAAACCAGTCAACCCTTCAATCAAAAAGGGGTATTTCCTAGATCAACCCAGGAAACTCAAAAGAGACCAAATCAAAAATCAAAACAAGAGCAAACAAAGGAAGAACAAAGGCCAAGCTCCCCAGCGAAGTCGCCAATTTGTGATGCAGGAAAGTGTTCCCTCTGCGGACAAAGGCAACCCCTCTAGCCCTAGAGTGGGTCTAGTCACAAACAAGGACAGATCAACAATAGCTTTCCTTAAACAGTCATAGTTGGAGGCCTACCTCAACCAGTGGTCGATGGAGTTTCGTTGCGCTGCTCCAGCTTCCGCTTCCTTCTTCTAATGAGTGATCAACCTGAAACAATGCAAAGGAAATACAACAAAGCACATAACCGGAACAACAATGATCTATTTACTCACAAAGTCAAGAAGTCATGAGCTATCATGTACATTACATACAAGACATAGGAAAACATCATTGATTGCATTAATAATGAAATAAGAGTAAGCTTACAACCAAAGTCTTAACGTCACAAGCCTTCTTAGAGGGATCCAGCCAACATGTTCCTCAAGCATTCACTCTTTGAAGATGGATCTCCCAACATACAAGTCTCTCTCACTCACAAGTTTTACACAAGAATAAGGGAACTTCACAACCTTCCTCAAGCTATCAACAATCCCACACTTTTCACACTCACACCAGCTATCTAGCAAACTCACAAATACTAACAACACTATCAGTAACCACTCCAAAGACTAAGAACTCCAAAAACTAGCAGCACATAGCAATGGTGGGAGTTTAAATAGGAGAAGGAGTCTCCATGAAAAGTGGGAGAATGAGCATATCTCCAAGGAAGGTAGCACAAATGACGGAACAGCCACGCCAGAGAAAGGAGGGTGACATAAACTAGGCCAACAACCAGGTCTGGAGTCATCTGGAAGGCCGACTGTTGGAACAAATTCGCCCAATCTAGATCATCACGGGCACATAACTGGCCTTCTGCTCTGACATCGCTATTGAATAACGTAGCTAGTCAGGTCATCACGGAAGATTACAAGCGACAGTTGCACTGGCACATAAAATCTGACCATCATGGGAATCAGGTGTACTTCCGCGATGGTAGCGCTTCTGGGCTGTTTTGGAGCGCCCTTCAGCGCGTTTATTTGGCCAACAGACGCGATGAGGAAGAAACCTTTGGAAAAGTGGGTCATTTGGCAACACCAGAGAGCATTTGTCTAATATTAGCATGTACAACTTGAACACATGACAGAGTAGGAAGACTGGATTGAAGACAGTGACAAATTACTGTGTGACAGGGACCATGTGGATTTTTCTTTTACGTGTTTTTTTAACTCTCTAAACATGAGGAAAAAACCGAGTTACACCATTGTCGGACTCGTTAAACTATCAAATGACATCAAATTCGTCACCATAACAAACATGAGCTTCTCCGTCCTAGGGCTTGTTAAACTTACTAGGTCGGATCCGTACAAAGGATGAACTTACAGTGCAAACGTATGCTATCCCCTTCAAGCTTGTGATTAAAAAATAACTGGGGTACTTGCCAGAAATGGTGGGGGAAAATTTGGAAATCTATCAGTAGCTCACTCTTGAACATGACACTCTATGATTCATGTCAAGTTGGGACATCCTCCCTTGTATCACTGAACTTCCTAGGTTTTGGGCCGTTCATTTTGCCTTCCATCTGATCTTTGCTACATCATCATGACCACCGATCCTATGGATCCAAAAGCTGCCAAACTTCCAGTTGTGTCACTGATATGTTCAAGAGTTGTCCTTCTGCAGTTACACTTACCTCTGATTCTTTGTATCATCCAAAATCATTTTTCATCCTCTCGTCTCACGTCGATGATGTGGGATTCATTATGGCCCTCCTTCAACACAGTTTCTTTCCATTGACTTCGATTCATTATCTGGGAAGTTGACCGAGAGACTCCCTTCCAGTACCTTAGAGCTTGCATGCCCTAATGGCAAGTTCTTCACACTCAACGACAAAGTTCACATGATTGGCTTTTGATCGAGTAATTTCACAGGCATTCGACTTAAGTTCCTGTATTCACATTTCGTGAATCATGCTGATAGTACCTTGAGGACCATTGTCATTATTGGTGGTTTCTCTTGTGCTTGTTAACAGTTTACATCATTGACTGGTAATCAAGTGACTTTCTAGCATGTTCGACGTCAACACATTTATTCGCATGCTAGGATCTGTACTTTGACCAGGTCATGTTGGAGTGCAAGACCCTGGACTCAGATCACCAATATCCAGGTTGTGAAGTGATGTGACATGATTATGATGATATGCATGTCTCTTTCCGATGGTTGGCTGCGACCAGACCATGAGTTATCATATGTGATCCTTCTGATTATTGGATGGCTGCGACCATACCGTGGTTTCATTATGATCCTCTTTAACGAATGGTTGCGCCCATACCTGGATCCATTTACATGATCTTTCTCTAGATGGCTGCGTCCATGCCACGATTCATGTATCATTTGACAGAGATCTAAGTTTATGTATATGTATATGTACTTTCTTGCAGGTTTTACGATGGCATACCGACTCCCCGCACTGATTTATAAAGTATTTCATCCCTCACTCTAATTCGGCCTTCACACTTTAGGGGTTATCTGTTACACAAAATTTTATCAATGTCCATGTACTCCCCATTCCTTGATCCTGGAGGACCTCTACTATAAACCCTGAATGCTTTTCCTTCATGAATAAAATCCCATTGTGTCCATCTTCGTGAGCAGATCAATTCCCTTTTGCACCATTTCCCCTGAAACTTTTGTTTTGCCCAGTTTACAAGACCAGCGCTAATGGCCTTTGTCTTCCCCATGTCGATGTGCATAGATTATCACTACTCCTCACGCTAATCGGAATGACTGAGCTGTGTTTTAGTCACGTCATTCCTATTATGGAAAGTTTTTTAAATTAGAGCCGAAGATTCCAGCTCTAGAAGCTCCGTAACAAAAGTCTGGTAAATGGTTTGGCCAGATGGGGTCAAGGATGACAGTTTGGCTCCTTTCCCTTATAATGATGGAACTACCTCGAGGGATAAGTCCTTCTCCCATGAGAAGAGGATCTATCTTCCATCCATATTTCCTATATAAACATCCCTTCTTCCCAAGCACAAACTAGTGTGAGTGTGAGTGTTATAGTTGCAGAGTATTGATGCTATTTTGGTTTGAGTAGACAAGCAAGCTATTACTAGTTGTAGCTATCTAGTTGTGTGAGGGAGAAGACTATTTTGGTTTGGATTGAATCCTAAAGCGAAGAGCTTCAAAACTATTGTTGTTTGAAGCCATCGTGGAATGCTAGAAGAAGTGTGTGTGAACCTGGACTTATCAGAGGAAGATTGCAACGTCAAGGAAAATGGTTGTAATCTCTCTTTGATATTAATATATGCAACTATCAATTGATTTCCTACATATTTTGTAATATTACATATTCATGGCTTAATGTTTCATGACTTGTTAAGTAGGTTGAATTGCAATTTTTCTATTATTATGTTTGTGTGTTGTTGTTGTTTACTTGTTTTAGGAGCTTGACGAAAGAAGCGAGAGATAACTGGAGTGAGCAAGCGAGGACATCATCAAGTAGGATAAGCAACCAAGAGGTAGGCCCTCTTGATTGATTCTAACCTAAGGAAATCTTCCATAGAATGTGTCTGTTGTGGCTAGACCCATTTTTGGGCTAGAGGGATTCGTTCGTGTCCGCACTTATAATTTTACTTCACCACAGAGCCTCTTCTCGAACTCTTGCAATCACTCGAGGATCAAGGTGTTGAATTTGGAATTTTTCTGAGTATTCAACCTTTTTCATCTCCTCTTCCCCCATAAGATATTGGGTCACCTTACGAATATGGCCCAAAATCTTTGTATAATCTTATCCAGACTCCCGAGAGTTTGCTGACCCCTAAAGGTCAACAAGGATTGGTTGTTTTCCCTCTGAATCCTTTGTTCAATCCTATTGTGATATCACCTCAGCATCTGTATAGTCTGTATGATCAACCGGGTATTCCTTTGGAATTATCCCCTCGAACATCTTCGGTTATCTGTCCTCATTTGTTTCCACCCATGGAATCAAAAGGCGATATTCGAGTCTCCTCTCTGGGTCACTCGGAGGTTTCTGTGACACAAACTCCTCACGTTGTTGATGAATAGAGATATTGATTCCCTCTTGAAGGTTTCCCTTACATGGGAAGCATTCCGACCAGCATTTACCATGAGATTAGTGGGCCTTTTTTGCCGCATGGTTATACCTCTTTGGCTCAGCTGGTGTCGGGCACTCCTAGCGCTTTGTCATTGTATCACAACCCTATCTAGTCATCTGGCACTATGCCTACCTCAGGTCCGTTCATTCAGAACCCAAAATCTCAACCTAATGTGCATACTACAGTCACTTCAGTTATGGTGCAACCCACCATTCCGAATCCACTCGTTTTGTCGTTTCAACTGACTCTTCCAGTTCAACCCACGGTCTTGAGTCAAGTCTTTGTAAGTTCTTCGAACCCTCCAATAAGTAGACATGATGTACCAATGCTTGGGCGGAAAGATCCTAATATCTCCATAATGTCTGGCGCAACCAATGTGAGTGGCTCACAAACTCACATGGTTGGAATGAATCAGCCCTCTTACAGTGTTATTTTGAACCCTGCTGGTCCTTCTGGATTGAGTAATGTCCAATACCAGCAGCCAAACCCTGTTGTTCCGTCTGGGTCAAGTAACATCTAGTACCAACAACCATATGTGGCTAAGGGTCCATTAAAACCTCCTCATGTTCCATATGGTTCACAAGCAATGGTGAATCCACCTTACGTCCCTCAAGCTGGACCTTATGTTTATCTTGGTCTGTCTGTCGTGCCTGGTGGATATGGCCAGATCCAATTCGGGAACTTTCAAGGTATTGCTCCAGGAACTATCCAAGTACCCTTGCCACAGCAAGGGAAACCTTCGCAGCTACAAGGGCCATCTTTGCAGCAGCAAGGGAAACCTTCACAGCTACAAGGGCCATCTTTGTAGCAGCAAGGGCAGACACTACAGCAGCAAGTCCAACTACAGCAACCGTAGGGGCAACCCTTGCAACAACTGCAACAAACTTTGCAGCCGCAAGCGCAGTTTGTTCACCAAGCTTCCCAACCTATTCCTTTGCATGGTCAAGCTCTGAGGCCGCAAGGACAACCTTTACAGCAGCAAGGCCAACCCTTACAGCAACAAGGTTAACCTGGGCAGCAGCAACCCTTGTATTCATATCAACAGGGTCAACCTTTGCAAGGCCAAGGTCAAGTCATGCAACAACAAGCTCAAAATCCTTATGTCTAAGGGCAACAGGTTCAGAATCCTTATGTCCAAGGGCAATAGGTTCAGAGCCCTTATGTCCAGGGGTAACAGGTGCAAAATCCATATGTCTAAGGCCAACAGGCTCAACAACCTTTTAACCCATATGTTTCTTATCAGCAGCCTATGGCCAGACAGTATCAAGGCTACCCAGGTTAGAATCCTCCCTATGGGCAAGGTAACCTACAGTGGGGGAAAAATCAAATGACACATGGACAAAATCCTTACAAAAAAGGATGGGTTCTGCAGTCCGGGCCTGCTCAAAGGCCCCAAATGCCTTTTAATACACAATTTCCATTCTTGGCCACATTGGAGCTACCAGATGTTTCTAGACTCATGAATGATCCCATTCTTCATTCGCCATACTGGCCTCCAGTTCCGTCCAAGATTCTGAGCGATTTTTTGAAGTTTGAGGGAAAAGTGAAGGAGGATCTACGAGCCCACATGATGACATATCACCTTTAGTGCTCCTCCAATTCCTACGTTGATGATTCTATTCGTCTTCGACTTTTTCAACAAACTCTCACAGGTGTTGTAGCCAAATGGTACATAGAATTACCTCCAGGTAACTACAATGACTTTAACACTCTTGTTATGGCTTTCCTCACACATTTTCAACTACCATTTCACTATGAAACTAGCACCCATCTGCTTACGTCCCTTAAGCAAGACACTGCAACCCATATCTCCGATCACATCCATGAATGGAGGCGTCAGCGTCACCTGATCAAGTTTGAAATTGTTGATCAGTTGTTGACCAAATGGTTTACCAAGTCATTCGTCAGCAAAATTGCTGAGGACATAGCTATGGGTGGGTGTGTCACTAAGGAGCAAGCCATCGCTCATGCCCAGTATTTAGACCTCGTCTACTCGTAATCTGGCACGTTATATGATATGTTACCCGATGCTCCAAGACCATCATCCAATCTAACAGCATCGAAGTCTCTGGCTACCCCACCTGTTGATGGAGTGATTGGTTCTGTGTCTCAGACCCCCACGAAATCTTCTTCCAAGTAGAAGGCGGTCTCAAACACTGGTTCCAATGATCCCTCTCAAAATTCACCTGGTCCTGGTAAAACCTCTGAGGTTCACACTATTCATTCTACTGCAACGGACAAATCCTCTAAAGGTAAAAGGAAAGGCAAAGGCGAGTCTAAAGTCGATGCCCCAAAATAGGGCCCTCCTAAGTCGTCTGCTGGTGATGCTTCTCAAAGGAAGCCCAAGTATCCATGCCTCATCTGTGAGGAGGATCACTATACTAAAGATTGTCCCCAGTGATCTGAAGTTAGTCTCTTACTCAAAGGGACCCTAGCTATCTTGAAAGAGCCATTTCCTTCCTAGCAGACCCAAATGGTAGACCAACCTCAATCTTCTGCTTCCTCAGGTTCCCAAGTTTTTATGATGAGTATGCTTGTAAATGTGGCTACTAGATCGAAAGATTATCAAACACCTACCCCGATAGCAAGGAAAGATAAAGAAGGTGCCCCTTCCTCCTCTATCCCATCTTCCTCTGGTGCTCTCCATATAGAGCGACCTAATCATGATTCTGTTATTCGATCACCCTCTCGAGGTGTGTTTCGAAAGTCCTCGTATAATTCAAATGCTCAAGCCGCTCAACATTATAACATTGTTGAGGATTTGGCTCAAGAGCCATCATCTATGTCTGCTCTCAAGGGCCTTGAAAGTTTCCTTTCTCAACAGAAAGCGTTACTGTCGGCTATTGGAGGTATTGACCCATATAACTCCAATCTCATTTGTTTTGATCTGGAAAACCACATTCCACGCTTACCTCATCAAATTGCTTTCCTAATTCAAGTCATCATTAATGAGAAGACAATTCACAAGACCATCATTGATGAAGGTGCTTCCACATGCATCATGTCCATCTATTATTGGAAGGCAATTGGTTCTCCTACCTTGAACCAATCACCTAACAATTTGGAAGCTTTTGATGGGCATGATTCTCGACCATTCAGTGTCCTTCTGAATCTTACCATTACCTTGGAAGGCAAGACAGTACATGTCGAAGTAGAAATTGTGGATGCCAATCTTAATTATAATCTTCTACTCGGACGGAGTTGGACCCATGCTATGCATGATGTGGCCTCTTCTCTATTTTGCGTGCTCTATTTTTCCCATCAAGGGAAAATTGTCACAGTCGACCAGTTGTCTTTCTTCACTTCCTCTTCCTTGGATGGCAATGTTCTGTACGTGAAGCATATCGTTTATCCTTATGAGAGTGTGGGAGCTAGACTTTTTAAAGATCCCACCGTGATGGGTATTTTTCCTCTCCCACCTCCACATTTTGCCTCAATCAACATGATCTCGGTTAAGTCTGATACTTGGGTCATTCCCTCTCCTAATATTGTTGATACATGGGGTGATGTCATGCCATTAAGCCTTGTCGAGATCAATTATGTGGAGATTGTTTCAGCTTCAGCTTCGATACCTACTGATCATAACATTTCGAGTGCCTCTCTTGACACGTATTCTCAATCCCCATGGCTTGGTTCTTCGGATTCCCCCAATCCCTTAACCAATACTTTTCCCTCTGACGAGAGTATCATGGAAATAATGTCTCTGGAGGAAGCACCATGGAATGATACTCATCATCGTTCCTCATTCTTGCCTAGCCGGACAGTCATATCTACCTGCCTTGAGAAGCTCTCTTCTCGTTTCCCGACCTAACCACTTCAAATGCCTATTATGACTCATGAAGTTTGGATGGAAGGAAACAAGGGTAATATTACCCGAACGATGCCCATTGACATTTCTGTTAAGCCGGGTGTCATTGAAAACATTCATATTGGGGTGAATTGTTCTCCTAATGAGATCAAGCTCTATACTCATCTTTTTCAAGAATTTTGAGACGTTTTTGCATGGTCATATGAAGAAATGCCCAGCATTGACCCAAGTATAGTCGTGCACGAGATTCTGACTTATCCTAACACGAAGCCCGTTTGACAATGACTTCATCTAGTGCACCCTAGAAAAGCAGCCGCCATTAAAGGGGAAGTTGAAAAACTTCTTAAAGTTGGATTTATTTATCCTATCCCTCTGACAGATTGGGTGTCGAATATCGTACTGGTGACAAAGAAGCAGGGCACCATTCAGGTCTGTGTTGATTACCGTGACCTAAATTGTGCATGTCCAAAGGATAATTACCCCACTCCTTTTATAGACCAGATCATCAATGAATGTGTTGGGAGTGAGATCTTTTCCTTTATGGACGGTTTTTCTAGTTATAACCAAATAAACATTGCACCATCTTATCTACATAAGACTACCTTTTTCTGTCCGTGGAGGACTTTTTCATATAAAAAGCTCCCTTTTGGCCTTAAGAATGCTGGGGAAACTTTTCAAAGAGTGATGTCATATGCTTTCCATGACATTAAAAACATCATTCAGCCTTATTTGGATGATCTTCCTGCTCATTCACATAAGCACCATGACCATCCCGACCATCTTCAACAAATTTTTCTTTGCTATAGACACTACAACATTCGGTCGAATCCACATAAATGTGTTTTCTACGTTGAATCCAGGCGCTTGCTCGGTTTTATTGTTTCAAAAGATGGAATTCATCTTGATCCTCTTAAATTCGAGGCTATTGTCAATCTACCCCCTCCCTCTTCGTTGCATCAATTACAGAGTCTACAAGGGAAAGCAAATTTCCTTCGTCGTTTTGTGCCTAACTATGCTGAGCTAGCTTCAGGGTTCACCCAGTTGCTTAGGCAAGGGATTCCATTCATTTGGGATGAGGCTGCCCAAAAATATTTCGATGACTTAAAAGTTGTCCTCATTAATGCTCCTTTGTTGCACCCTCCGAACTATCATCGCGATTATTTTCTCTATCTAGCTGCAGCCTCTAGCACCATTGCTATGGTGTTGGTGCAAGACGATGATGAAGGCCATGAACATGTTATTTACTACCTCAGCCGCAATCTCCTCGATCCTAAGACGGTTATGCTCATGTCGAGAAGTTGGCTTTGGCTGTCATTCAGGCTGTTCAGTGCTTTTGGCATTATATTCTCCTCCGCACTACAACCATGATTTCTGAGTGTAACCCCATGACTTACATCCTGACTCGTCAGTTACTTGGGGGCAAGTATTCCAAGTGGATTGTCATCCTCCAGGAATTTGATTTGGTGTTTACTACTGCCAAATCCAAGAAATCACTTGTATTTTCTGAGTTGATTTTCTCTCTTCCCTCTGCTTCTCTTCCTACTAGTGCTGATGAGCAGCTCCCAGATGAGACTCTTTTTCTGATTAGCACTCTCGACCCTTGGTACGGTGATATCATCATGTATCTCCAAACATCTACCTTCTGGTCTACATTGACCAAGGATGATCGTCGATGCATTCAACATCAATCCCAACCTTACCACATCATTGGGGATACTTTATACCACGTTGGTGTTGATTCAATTCTTCACCAATGTTTAACTCTTTAGGAGGTTGAAAGAGTCTTGAATGACTGTCATCTTAGCACATGTGGCGGTCATCTGTCTTGCTATGTCACTGCTCAAAAGATACTCTGCACTGGTTACTTCTGGCCCTCTATCTTCAAGGATTGCATCCTTGTTGTTCACAAGTGCCATGAGTGCCAGATTTATCAAAGGAAAAATGTGCACCCCACTCGCTCTCCTTCACCCCATTATTACCATTGGTCCTATTAGCGCAAGGAGTTACTCCTAGACTACAAAATCAATAAGCCTTACACATCATGATTTCATTTCAAAATTTAAAAGGGTTTTTTGAGTGGTAGGATGGCTTCTGAAGGAGCTTTGAAATGATTGTGTTCATATTTAACTTTCATATATTTGGAAGGCTATGGCAAGCATAAATTGTGTGGTTAAGTGAGTAATATAGGGGAGAAAAGGAAAGAGAACAAGTAGCTGGTAAATATCCTAAGAAAACTGAGTATCTTAAGACAGTCACTTCAACTACATAAACAACCTTGTAACAAACTCTGTTTCTTGCAAAGGAAAATAACAGTTAGAAAGTAAGAAAAATGTATAAAGTATTTCACAAATCCTTTTTGAAACCTTCACTAACAATTTCTACTTGAATTGATATTATGATTTATAGAAAACTAGATAGTAGATAAGTCATCATTAGATCCTCTTAATGATTTCTCACTCATACTATACTAGCTATTGTATTTTATCATTTAAAATATTAAAATAGGCTTGACAAGGAAAAAAAAAACTAGAAAGTAAAAATATGTATAAAGTATCCCAAAAATCCTTTTTGAAACCTTCACTAATAAGTTTTACTTGAACAAATATTATAATTTATAGAAAACTGGATAGTAGATAAGTCATCATCAGATCCTCTTAATGATTCTCACTCATACTATACTTGGCTATTGCAAATTTATAATTCAGAAAGTTGAAACAAGGAAATAGACAAACCACACATTAGATATAACTTGAATCAAAAAATCCTCCAGCATGAAGTGCAAAAAAAGCTATTTTATTAAGCTGAGTCTTCAGGTGAACCAAAATCCAACCCTGAAATGATATTTACAAAAGATATATAGAGAGAGAGGCACCAACTCCAACTCTCCTAAATTGGTGGTTCCACTATTTCCTTGTTACATAGGTGTCTTTAGATATTAAAATCATCTCCCATTGAATTGCAACAGAAAGTACAGGTGTAGATGAGAAGTAGAGGAAAAATGACACTTGGTTGCTAGAAAAATTGACTGGCTGCCCCTTTTGTTGCTGGTTTTTCTCTTTATGGTCATAACTATATCATATCCATCATTTTCCTTATCCATATTGTTATGGGTTGTTGTCTTTCCAAAACTGGCATGGAGGTTTTCTGCTAATAGTTGTATATTTTTGTTGAAACAAGTGCTACCGGAAATTCCGGTAATACCTGTAATAGTGAAAAAACTGGAAAGACTTCCATGATTTCCGATAGGATAATGTTTTCACTTCAACATTTTAAAAGAAAATACTTTGAAACACTTGTATATTCTTGGATATTCTGAGCTTTAATCTTCACATTCAAAACTTTGACTTAATATGAAAAAAGGTATTTTTTAAGGAAAATTACCCTTTCATTTCAAATGAACTGTAGCCTCTGCAAGTTTATCCAAGTTTGTTTTATTTCTAGCAGCAGATTTTGACCTTGTCATTTTGGTTGTGTCTTCTTTGATGATGGTCTCTTTCTTTTCTGCTTCTTTTTGGACCTTTCTTCTTTTGGAAGCTCTGATGGCTGGTCCATGGGAGCTTTACCTCTTTGCTTCTTCAAAGATCTTCTTATTTCTGCAATGGAAGGATCCTCTGTCTGCAACTCTGTATGTTCTTCTATGACTATTACTTCAGTCAGTAAACTAGGATTATTTAGGGCTTTTCATTTCAGTCTGTATGTGTTTCTTTCCTTAGTATGTCTCCTCCTAGCTACAACAACTAGTTTTATTTTTTATTTCTTGTTTTTACTAGTCCTTTTATACCCTGCTTCCCTCAGTAATTCCTCATTAGAATCAATAGGTTGGTTTTCTTTTTGATGTTCATATGCTTCCGGAATTTTAGGAAACACCTGTGCTTTAGATTTCTCTTTAGCTATAAGTTTTCCTCTCCGAGTTCTTGTGTAAACCTTAGGAAAAGGTCTAGCACGAGGAACCATTTTCATGCTTTTTGTTTTCTGGGTAGAATAGCTTTCACCTTGCTCTTTCTCTTTTCAGATTCAGCAGCTAAAGGCTTCTCTTTGCTACTTTTGGTACCTCTGCTTGCACTTTCCTTTTTTGCCTTTCTTTTGGAACTTCCTTCAGCTGATGTAGTTGATGTCCTTTCTGTCTGAACCTGTGTTGAAGAAGATTTAGCAATTTCTTGGGGTTTTGGTGCAAGTTGGCCTGCCCTGTAAAACAAGAAATGTTCCCAAGTTTGGTTTCTCTTTTTCAGTTCTTCTTCAACCAAAACCTTGATAATTTCCTGATGATACAGGCTATATTCTGATGCTTCATGGTGTGTTTGAATTTTGGCTGCCATTTTGGTCAGGCTCTTCAATATGAAATAGGGTATATTAAGAGTCCTCATACCTACAAAATAAAAAAGAAACCTCATATGGTAAAGAAATACTACTATATACCTTCTCTCACAAGTGAGAAAAATCTTAACCAATTTGACTGTTTCTTCCCATTCCTTCTTAAGATAATTGCTAGGAATTCCTTTGGCCTAGTTAGGATCTCTGTATTCATCTCTAATAAAAGCATTGAGATCTCCTCCTATAATTAATTGTCCCTTAAACCACTTTTCTCCTTCCTGGGGAAGGTTAAAAGCTTCTACAATTGACTGTTCTGAAACCTGCAATTTGAAACCAAAGATGGTAGCTTCCTGTCCATTGAAAGTTTGAGAAAACTCTTGGGCTACACCTTGATGTGAGCCTCCTAACCTAGTGTAGAGTGGATACCAACCTACCTGAATAAACAATCTTCTAACACTTGGATTAGCATCAACTAGCTCAACTCCTTGAGGTTCGATTCTCTTAATCTTTCCACCTTTCCTAGACTTTGATGCCATGGATATCTGCTTGCTTGTTATGAAGAATAGGTGTCAAAGTATGGAAGCTTACCCAATAGATGTTGCAATTAGCTTGAATTAGGCTGCCTGAAAAACTGGGATGTGTTCTTAACCACCTCAATCACTGTCTCCTTTGTTGCACTTCAGAAATTCGAAATGGTGAAATTTCCTCCATTTTCGAATATTTGAGATAAAGTTTTGGTTCAATCTCCTATGCATATGATCCTTCATGATTAAATGAGATTTCATGTCATAATATACATCATGTAATAATAATGATGAAGTTGATTTTCTTTGGAGAGTCCAGCTAATCTGCTATAGGTGGTTGTACAATATTTTTTGCAAATCTCGCAATTTTCCTACTTTAATTTGGACTGGCTAGAGATTTCAATAGTGCATTACACGAAACAGAAAGAACGACCGTTGGAATTTAAACATATGGCTAAGACTGACGCTACAGACACGTTTTAATTTTGGAAACACAGGTTTATTTAAGATTAGTGGGGTAGGCAACAGTTGGCTATGGCTGTGACTGAAACCTAGCTAATACGATCAACCAAATCGATTAACCACTACCACTTGACTTGACTTAAAGTTTGTGACCTATCCAATCACAAAATCTCATGATTTGGATTAAACATTTCTCCATTATGACACGTGGACAATCAAAAATGGTCGCGTTTTCGCCTTTATTTTTTTAAAACGGGAGGATCTACCAGAAATTCCGGTAGCATCGAAAAAAAATATGTCCGAAAAACAAGGGAGACTGTCTAAACAAGAAAATCGGGCGCTACCGGAAATTCCAGTAGAATTTTTTTTTACAAAATTAATCCTAAAAAATTAAAAAATTAAAACCTACGCATGACTTAGCCTAGAACTATGCTAACATTGGCTCCACAGGGGATAGATCTCTCCCGGCAAGGCTCTAAGATTTTTTTTTTTGTAGTTTCGGTACCTTGTCATTGGGCTATGGAGTCTTATTATGAAATCACACCGGTATTTACAGTGAAATTAGGCTACCAACAACATTAGTAAGAGAATTTTTTGAGAAAACATCCATTAAATGGGCCTCCATACAGTTCTGTCCCATCAAGATGCTGCAACTCAAAGGTATTGTTTGCGAGACATTTGAGATTTTGAAAGGACCAAGCCAAAAAGCATCAAATTTTGAATGCTTACCTGGATCTTGGTGCTGTGCATCCAAATTCAACACCAGATCTCCAATTTGAAAATCTTCTTTTTTAGTCCCTTTACCAAAGACTTCCTTTACAGCTTGATGATATTTTCTTACCAAATCATATTGTTGTTCTCTCTTTTGTTGCACTTCTATGATCTAAAAAATTCTTCTAGTCATGCCATTTGGTATAGCTTCATGATCTTGCAGTAGTTTGGCTATAGGAATAGCTAATTGGACTGGAAAAACAACATCAATCCCATAAACCATTTGAAAAGGTGATGTATTAATAGACTTTTTGATTGTCACCCTATCAGCCGATAAAGCAAATTTGAGTTTTGAGTCCCAAGATTTCTTGCTTTTCTCCAGCAATTTGGTGACAATTCTTACCAAACTTTTATTAGATGATTTAACTAAACCATTCCCTTGTGGATAGTAAGCTGCAGAATGAGTTAGCTGAATGCCATAATCTTCACAGAAATTTACCAATGGTGTGGCTTTAAAAGCAGCTGCATTATCTGCTACTAGTCTTGATGGACATCCAACTCTGGTTATGATTCCTTCCAGAAAGTTAATGATAACTTTATGAGGGGCATTCCTGGTAGGTATTTCTTCAATCCATTTGGTGAAGTAATGAGTAGCAAAAAGAATCCAGCGATGCTGCCCACTTGAAGGTGGATGAATTTCACCAATGAAATCTAATCCCCACTGCTGGAAAGGTTCAGAAACAAATAAGGGCTTGATAGGTAAAGACTTCAAATTCTTTTTACCAGTGAACCTTTGACATTTTTCACATGCTCTCACCTCAACACATACATTAGAAAATAAGCTAGGCCAAAAATAGCCAGCTCTCAATATTTTGTATGCAGTAGTTCTCCAATAATGATGACCTCCACAAACACTACTATGCATTTCAAATATGACCTTTTTAGATTCCTCTGGATCAATGCATCTCAACAAAACTCATGTAGGATCTTTCCAATACAAACAATTATCCTTGATGCAATACTTAATGGTTTTCAACTTCAAAGATCTCACTCTGCTTTTATCATAATCTAGAGGAGGTTTAAAATATTTCAGAAAATAAATAACATCTTTGTACCAGCTACACTCAGCAAGCTTTGAATCTACTGTCATATTGTCAACAAGTTCTGAAATTTTCCCTTCTAGATTATCATCCATGAAATTCAAACCCAACACTTTACAATTTTCTTCAGCAAGTAGTTTAGCTAATCCTTGACCTTTGATTAGTTTAGTAGGCTTTATCTGTAAATCAAATTCAAGAAATTTAGTCATCCATTTACTTCTCTTTCCATCAATATCAGGCTAAACCAGTATCTCACTAACAGCAGATGAAGGGACATAGGCTATCACTTGAGCATGGAGAATATACACTCTAAAAGCTTTTAGAGTTTTAACTAATGCATAAGCATGCTTTTCCAACATTTCATATTTTAATTCTTCATCTCTAAGAGCTCTGCTGAAAAATTCTATGGGCGCTTCTTTATTTTTTGAATCGTTTTGTGACAAAACAACAACAATGGTGTCTTGAGAAGAAAATAAGAAGATTAAGAAAGGTTTTGAATATTCAGGACTTACCAATTGAGGTTCTCCAATGATAGCATTTTTTATCTACTCAAATTAATTTCTAGATTCAACTGTCCACTTGACTTCTTTATCCTTCCTTAGCATACAAGTAATATGTTTCACCACTTCAGCAAAATTTGGGATAAATCTTCTGAGAAAATTGATCTTACCAAGGAAAGATTGAATCTCTTTCTTGGATCTTGGAAGTGTTAAATCTTGAATTGCAATCACTCTTTTTGGATCAACCTTCACTCCAATTTTAGAAACTATGTAACCTAGCATCTTACCTTCTTTGAGAGAAAAATGAGAGTCTTCTTCACATTCAAGGATATGCCATATTTTCTGCATTTAACAAATACTTGTCTCAAGTGTTGAAGGTGTTCTTGATTTGAAGCTGAAAAAACAATAATGTCATCCAAATAGATGACCAATAACTTGTCCTTTTCTCTAATGAATGCAAAGTCCATATCAAATTGGAAAGTAGCTGAGCTGACTTCTACGTTGGGCTTGTGTCACGATGGCTTAACCCTGTATTACCCTCAGGCCAATGGCCAAGTTGAAGCTGTAAACAAGGTTTTAGTTACGATGCTTCAGCGCACCATTGGGATGCACAAATAAAATTGGCATCTCATGCTTTTTTCAGCTCTTTGGGCTTATCGAAACTCGACCAAATACGCAAATGGATTCACACCTTTCCAACTCGTCTATGGTCTACAAGCAACTATCCCGATTGAGTGTGAAATTCTCTCACTCAAATTGGTTGTCGAACTACTCCCCAAAACCTTGCCTCAAGAAGAGCACCTCTTGTATTTGGAATAACTGGATGAAACCCATCGTCTCGTTGCTTTAGTCATTGAAGCACAGAAAAAGTGGGTTAAGTCCCATTTTGATCAGTCGGCTTCTCCTCATACTTTTTTTGAGGGTGATTTGATCCTGCTATATGACCAAGATAATGATAAGCTCGGGGTAGGTAAATTTGAACCCATGTGGCATGGGCCCTATATTGTCAAACGTGTGTTACAAAAAGGGGCCTATGAGCTGATTGATTATGAGGGAAATCCCTTAGACAAGCCTCGTAATGGGTTGTATCTCAAGAAGTACTATGCATGAGTCATCTCGCATGGCTACTTTTGTACATAAGTGTGTTATTCATTTTTGTGCAAGTTTGGTTTAGTGTGTTTTTTCAAGCATCTTTCTTGCTTATTATGTCTTCACATGATTTGCAGATGTCTCTGACTCCTTACATCAGTTTCACTAATGGTTCTTGCCGTAGTACCTGGAATATATCTTCCGCTGCATGGGTTATCTATGCTCCTAATGGTGAGTTGATTTATCTTCAAGGTATTTGTTTGGGTCAAACAACTAATAACATTGTTGAGTATAGCGCAGTTATCAAACTCTTGTCAGAAGCTATCACTCTTGACATTCGAGAAATGGTTGTTAACCTTGATTCACAACTTGTTATTCTTCAACTCAATGGGCAATATTCCGTCAGACACCCTCACATATTAAGAATGTATTTGCGTATTCGTCTATTAGAAAGAAATTTTGATTACATTACATATCATCATATTCCTAGGCATATGAATACATTAACATATGCATTAGCTAATTATGTGTTAGACTAACATTTACGCAACATGTGAAATAACAAAACATTGTGTCATAGTAAATAGGAAATATAGCATATGTGTGTGTGTGTGTGTGTGTGTTGATAATGTTTGAGTGTCATACATCAAAACCCCAAAAAATAATATATGTATTCAGTACATCCGTGGCTCGCAGGCCTCAAAAATGTAAATGGTAAAACAATGGACTACTCGGCATGGTGCTCATGAGAGCACGTCACTTCTCATACTACTTGAGTCAGTGAACGGCGGATCTAATCTGACACCCCCACTATGTGCCGCTAATACTGGTGTGGGATATCACCCACCCCGACATACTTTGGGATGCCTCTAGTTAAGTTGTCAAGGTTCCATGCAATCTCCTCCTCGTTATCGACTCCTTCCTGATAAGAAGCAATCTCAAACTGCCAAGAAACATGCCTAGCGATCGGGGACATCCCAAATGGTCGCTCTGGTCCTACATCTGCAATTACGGAATTGAAACTTCACGGATACATATATTTCAAAAACAATAAAAAATCAAAAACTTAAAATTGTTTTTCTTACCTGCATCATCAAAATCTTCTCCCTCTAGGAGCAGCATGTCAGGATCACCATGGAAGTCAGTATCACTGTATGGCTAATCCTCTACCATGATCAGCTGATGCCTCAGCCACGAAAAGAAAGTGGGCTTGTATGACATATGCTGGCTCCCGCCGGTTCTGGGCATCAGTTCACTCCATCAGACCATCCATGGGTCTTGTGGAAATGGGTGGTTCACCTATGCCAGCTAATAGTGAAATAGTGGGAACCACACCAAAAAGAAAGTCACCAACATAGAACCATATCCAAACTATTACAGGCTCCCTGACTTGGCTTTAGATAACTAGCACTTCATGTTTACCTTCATGGCTTCCGCCCAATTGAAGAAAGTCTGGTAAATGGTTGGGCTAGATAAAGCCGATGAAGTCTGCTTGGGCTCCTTTCCCCTATAAATATGGAACAAACCAAAGAGATAAACCCTCTCCCACCATAAGAGGAACCATCTCCCTTCCATCAAAGCTATATAAATTCCTCCTTTTCCAAGTTGAACTGGTCTTTTTTGGAGCTTGAATAACCAACAAGATATCTATAGATTTTTTCCTTCTAGTTTATGTGTGTAAAGGGAGAATAGTGTGTTTGGTTTAGTTTGGAACTAGAGGGAAGAAGCCTTAAACTTCCATTGTTGAGGATAACCATGATATGCTAGAAGTGGTGTTGGAACCCAGATATGTCAAAGGAGGCCTGCAACGTCAAGGCTTTGGTTGTATCTCTTTCTGAGCTTTATATCAATACAACTAATGATTTATTTCCTAAATTGAGTGTCATATTACATTTGACTGCTTAAGATTCCTTGACTTTTTAATTAAATTGAATGTGATTGTATGATATTACGTTTGTTGTTGTCTCTTGTGTATTTGCTTCAAGTATTTGAAGGAGGAGAATGAAAAGAAGCTGGAGCAAAGGAGTGAGGTCACCATCAAGCATATTAGCATTCTAAGAGGTAGACCCTCTTATTCAATTCTAGTTTAAGGAAGTTTTCATTAGGTTGTTCTGTTTACGGCTAGACCCACTCTAGGGCTAGAGGGATCACCTCTATCCACAGAGGAGATTTACCTACTCCACACTCCCATCAACCATTAATTACATATTAGGAATAGTCATATATGACTAATTAATAGCAAGAAATATTCAATGGGAAAAGGTCATTGCACCATGACATGATTTTATGAAAGTCAACACCATATGATGAGAAAATTGACTGAGGTAGATCTAAATAAGTTGATAGCTCCAATCAAATATGATGAGTTTTATAAATGGAGCATTATAGTTCTATCCAAGGGATTAATGATGAATAACTAAAAATCCAAGTGGGTGTGTTATATTTGGATAGAGATAATTGGTGATGGTAATGGAATAAAAAGGAATATGAAGAGTACACTACTTTGGGACTATTTTGTGAAGATTTTTGATACTCATATTTTGGTGATTATAACCAAGTCATGCCAAACCATCACAGTGGAAGATTTTAGTGTTTCCATTAAGTGGTTGATAGTGACAATAGAAGGCGTGATTGATGGTTCTTAAAGGAGTGTTTTATCAATGGTATCAAGGAAGAGAGAAAAGTAAAATCCTTGACATCCCACCCAACTACTTGGTTAGAGGCCTCCAACCTAGAAAGAAAGGCAGAGGTATTGGTAGTCATTGCCTACAACAAATTAACTAATTCTATTCCACAAAAACACCCCCCTTATATAACTCCTCCACATCACTTTCAACACCTTCAAGTCCACAAGTTAACCCCAACAAAATGAATAGAACATCAACTTCTTAATCTATACTACCATTGTTGATGCAAAATTTGTCAAAAGGCTTGAATTTAAGGAACCTAAGTTATTTGTCATAGATATCACTCGATTGTGCTCGTTTGAGGAAATATTAGAGGAAGGCATCACCAAGCTAGATCTAGCAGTGACTAGATCTATTGACATACCCACTTAGGAACCCCCTTCCAAGAAGGCCAACATTTCCCTCCATGCTTTATAAGGAATCATGGTTTCCTTGACCTCAAATTTTTATTGGATCATTCATCATTTAATAGTAGAAGAAATACATTATTATGTTCATATAATACATAATTTTCAAATCATGATGGCTAATGGAGATATCATGAAATGTGCTAATTAATGTGAGAATAGGAAACTCCGAATTGAAATCTCTTTCATCAAATAAAACACAATTTCCAATAAATTAGGAGGTTGTGATGTTTGGACCTTATTATAATCAATTTCAAGGAATTATACACTTATTTCACTAAGAAGGTACATAAGAATACATTGAAAGGTATCCATATGTGTTCACTACAAGAAAACTCAAGAAAAGGTGAGCATTTCCAATTCAACACCAGCATAGATCCATTTTAAGTATGGATCTAACTTGAGCCCAAAGGGATCAAATTTCTTCAAGTGCAAGTTTCTTTAAAGTGAAAAATAAAATGTGTAACTTTTCATTGTTTAAATTGTATTTTTGAATGCCATATATAGTATATATAGGAACAAATAAACATTTTAACCATAATTTTTTTTTCATTATATATACATAATTTTTTTTAAATGATATATAATATATACATAATTGACATTAAAATACTTTACATAACCTGCAACATTTTATCAACACAAATTAAAATGAATTTTTTTATTATTAATATATTTTGAAGTATATTTCAATATTAATTTGTATTAAAATATTTTATTATAACTCACATTGAATATTTTTTTATATACCACATTAAAATATTTTATTTTAACATTTTTTTTACATATAAATATAGGAGTTGTCTTTAGTGCGACTTTTTGGAAGCTTTTACGGTGGGTTTTTCCGGTCAAATTTCTCTAAAATCCGGCAAGAATTTATTGAAATCACAAGCTTGATGGGTAATCCTGTGCAATCCAAGTGCCCTAGGGGTTTTCCAAGGTTTTGAATCCATATATATAGTCAAAAAACTAGTTTAAATAAAACAAATCAAGATTTCATCTCAAATTTTTCCATTTGATTCCCGGAAAATCCAAAAAGTCACACTAAAGACAACTCCATAGATATATATGAAGTTGATATCTACATAGATTAGTTAACATAGATCTTCAAATAGTTTATTTAAATCTCCTGTTCAAATATTTTTCAAACTTATAAGGTTTAAATATCTTACTCACACATTTTCTTTATACTTCTAATTACTTTATAACATATTCATTTTTTTATTATAGTGGACAATATTTTTCTATTTAGAACATAATTTATTTTTATTTTAAAGGGGCACATGTCAACATACTTACAGATCCCCCTCATATTACACATTCCCCTCATATTGGGCTATATAATGAGCCTCTGGGCTCAATAAGCCTCTCAGCTCAATAATTAAATTAAACATTAAACATTTTGATTGAGAATGTCTTTTAGATTAATCACATCATTAGTTGTTGGTGGACTTTTGGAACTATCTAATGTAGTTAGATGGTTACCAACAACTAATGATGTGATCTAATGTAATTAGATGGTTACCAACAACTAATGATGTGAGTAATCTGAAAGACATTCTCAATAATAAAGATCCATCTTAAGCACGGATCTAACATGAGCCTAGAGGGATCAAATTTCTTCAGGTGCAAAGTTATTTTAGAGTGCAAAAAATAATGTGTAATTTTTTATTGTTTAAATTGTATTTTTGAATGTTATAGAGACTACATAACATGCGTATTGAAGCATATTTTATTAGCTTACATTACACTGGTTTTTTTGTGTTATTAATATATTTTTAAATATACATCAATATGAATTCACATTAAAATATTTTATCCATATCTCATATTGGATATTTTATTTTATATAACATTAAAATAATTTTTTTTTTACATTTTTTTTCTATATATACATATTTATAAAGATATTAGGTCTTAAAATATTTTTGAAAATTATAAGGTTTAAACATTTTTTTATTACTTTACGTAAAATTATATTTTTTTTTGTTTTTCTAGGTAAAGTCTACTTCTATATTAAAGTAAGAAAAATATTTACATGGTTTACATCATCCGAGGGGGCCGTGGCCCGCCCTCTAACAGTAACGACCTGGACAGACTATCGATCCACTGAGACAGAGTTACAAAAACTTGTCCATTTGAGTTCCTTGGACAGCAGACATTTTGAACATGGACAGACAAAATACAGACCCTTTTTACTTCATTGACTCTAACCTTTAACGGGTTAACTATACTGACTAGAAGCAAACAACCATGGTAAGGCTGAGAACTAGGACTGAAAATAACCGAAATGTGAACCAACAAAGACATTAACAACTGTGCAAAAACCTTGAGAAGAGCACCCGAGTAGGTTCAAGTTGGGTGGCTGGGCGACGCTGGCGGCTTCCCCTGCTGCGGACTGGGCGGATCGAACCATATAACGAACTCATCACCAATCTGAAGTTGCCCATCCGAACCCGGTTGAATGGAGTCATGTCCCTCGTCTCTGCCCTGAGCACGATTGAACGTTGGCGGAATTTCTTGCACTGACTCGGCTTGGGCCGAGTCCTCCTGAACCTGAACTTGCTGAGGCTGAACAATCTGCTCTATGGCATCCAGGGGACGGGGCGCACGATAAACCTTGCCATGCATGTCCCCCAGGAGTATATCGCTGCCCTGGATGCTTGCTGAGGCAGGGGAAGACGAGGAGGGGTCTTCAGGAGCCGCTTCCGAAAGATAAACTGAGAAATTGACAATTACATCAGACTGGATGAGTCTTATAGGAATTCTGAGGCGGAATGTCTGGTATGTATCCTACAAAACCAGAAACTCCTCCTCAGAACTGGATGACGAGGGGGACACAGCAGCCATGGGAGCGATTGGGTGCGGCTCCTCCATTTCATTTGCAATTCGAGTCCCTGATCTACCGCCTCGTCGAGGCACACCTTTGCTACGCATCATAGCTCCTAACGCAAGGGCTTTGAGGCGCTGCTCAACCACCTTGATTCGGCACTCCGGAGAATTCCCTTGCCAATTTCCAGCGTCGAGTGGCTTGCCCTGTACATTGCAAGTCTGGGCATTCCTACTAAATAACAAATTCCTTGCAGTCACCGTGGCCAGAGGGCATGGCTCCATCATGCCTGAGCGCATCGAGTCCAGAGCAGCCTCGCTCGGTTTGAATGCGTCGTCCTCCTTGTTCTGAACCAAGTTAATACCGTTTGCCATGAACATTGAATTAAATCCTGTCTTCATCACTGGAATGTACATACCTGTCCTCTCGGCCTTGTCACAGATGTTGAGGCGAGTGCTTGCCTTAATGGCACGTAATGACACCCGCATCCGGGTTACATAAAATTATATTAAGTCATATGAATAAACTAATTAAATATGCATAGCATATATATATATATATATATATATATATATATAGATAAACATTGCTTTTCTATTTAGAGAATATTTTATTTTTATAGACATATTTGTACATCATACTTACATATAGCCTTCACGCTAGGTTATAGAATAAACCTCTAGGATCAATAAAAAAGCAATTACTCTAATATTATTTTCCAATTCAACACCATTCAATTTATTGGTTTTGGAAAAATAGCCCATATACATCCATGACTTACTATCACGCCCCTACACCTGCGGTAGTCTTCCAACCGCTTATAGCGAGGTGCGGCACCACCGAACGCTTTCTTTTCACCAATACTAACATTCGTGGACTACGCCTACTTTCACATTAACATTACTTAGCTTGTGTTTCGCAACCAAGTAAACATGCAATTATCCTTTATACTTAATGAAGCCCATACTCATTCATTATCCATAGCAATTATAACAAGAACATCAACAATTGCAACAAGTATAAAGGGGAGGGGCAACTCCCGAACAAGTCTGCCCGACAATATATTATAATCAGTCTTTCTTCAATAATACAATACAAGTAATGCTTGGCAAGCTCCAAGCCAATACTTAGAATATTTTACAACATAGGCAAATCAGCCTTTACAATCACATGTGCACACCTTGCACAAAGGATGAGTGCCCCCTGGGTCACCAAGACATCCTTGTCAAGTCCAACACAATTCTGCACATCCACCGAACCCCGGGCACACCTTGCCCACACTTCGACCGGCTTAAGACAACCTCCAAGTGCACCTCCAAGTAGTGCGCATGAGCTATGCGCAGCTCTACCCAAAACTGCGCACTTCTTGTTTACTTCTCAAGCTATGCGTAGATGAGTGAGTTCGAATTGATGAGAATGAGCTCCAACGCTCATATACTTATACCCTTTCTGCGTGGGTTACATGTGGGTGGTAGCCCCTTGGCCGACCCCCAAAATAGTCACAATGCACCCCTAAAGGTCTCTTTCCAAGTCGGCTTGCCCTCACCGCAAGCTCCCTTCCAATCGTTGTATAAAGCGCTCAACACTTCATCGCATTTCAAAAGTGTCGCACCATCGTTCACGGTTTCGTCGCATATGACTCGCACAAACGTCGCATTTCTTCCGCACATTGTCGCACGCCCGTTCGTCGCGCGCCCGTCGTGCGCCCGCGCGCCCGCCCGCGCCCTCGTGCACGGCGACTTCGCCCGGCGCCCGTCGCACAATCGCCCGGAGGCCTTACATCCTCCTCCACCTGAAATCGTTGTCATCCTCGACAACATACCATCCCGGTAGCCATCCACCAAGATCATCACTCATCCATGATGTCGACCTCTCCACATAAGGCAAACATCCCTGCAACATATGTAGAGCCTCATCTCCATCATGCCTCGACTTAGTGACCAACTGCCACCAAGCTCACCATACCAAGGTATGCACCTCAACGGTATGCTCTCCATCAGATGTCATCTTGATCCATGATCATCGACCCCTCTGCCACAATCTCCACTGCAACATCTCGTGTCGACCTCATCATGTGAACCTCTGTCATGATACTCCAGCACAATGCTAACATATCTCTGTACACTTCCGGACCCCATGTTTGAACTAGTTGGGTAGCTAATCCAACCATCACGCTCAATCCATGAGAGTGAACATCCTCATGCCATCATCAGCTGTTCCTCAAACTTCTGCCACATCCTTGACTCATCAAGAATCTATTTCCATAATCCATGCTCAGGTCCATAGAAACTCCATCCATCTCATCTGCAACATGTCATGATGCTCAAGCCATCCCTGCACCATCAGTCATACCTGCTCCATATGCTTTGAGGGCTCACTGCCATGAGCAGCTAACAATGAGCCCATCTTCTTATCCATCTAAGAAGATGTAGAGGGAGTAGAGCCTGAAGGCTCTCCCTCACTAATCAACTCAATCCATCTGTCAGGATCCTCAATCTCCATCCTTTGTAGATAAGCAACCCAGTCTTCCTTCTGGACATCCGGCCTCACATATACCTCCTCATCATCATCATCATCCTCAACCAACTCTAGCCTTCTTGACAAATCCAAGATGTTATCTGAAAGTGATCTAATGACCAATGACTGCTCCACAAGATTTGTCTCAACAGTAGACAACCGCTTGTTCACCTTCTCCTTATCCTCCATTTGCATCACTCCCAATTTACAATCAGGCCTTGTCACACCAATGGTTGGCACACCAATGGGCACATCTTCCCTTCCTTCATAAATGTAGAGCTTCTTCAAATGTGGAACAATCATAGCATCAAATTGTTTCATGAATGCCATTCCCAATATAGCTTTGTAGTCATCAATCCGCACTATAGTGAAGTCCACCTTCCCTGTCCATTCACCAAGTGTAGTGTCCAACCTCTCAGCTATACCAAGAATCTCAATAGGAGGAGAATTCACTGTCTTCATTTGTGCCTTTGCCAGTACAAATTTCAGCCCAATCCTTCTCGCAGTATCTTCACCCATGAAGTTGTGAGAAGCCCCATTATCCACCATAGTGAGTACATCAGCACCTCCAACCTTCATTCGAACATACTCCAATTTGTTCCTCTCAGGATCTCTCCTAGAGACCACCTCCGTAGTAGCAGAAGCACCAAGTATCTACATCATCCCCACATAAGCACCTTCATTCTTCACATCAGATTGTGCAATAGCAGCCACCTTTGGTTTAGAAGGACAATTCTTCACCGTGTGTGGTCCAGCACATATCCAACACTTCAAGGCTTTCTTCGTCTTCGAGCTATCATCCGATTTCGAAGCATCATCCTTCTTCTTATCTTTTGGTTTATCGGACTTCTTCTTCTTATCATCAGAAGTCTCATCATAATGCTCCACCAACCTGTCAACAGCAGCAAAAGCTTCTTCAAGTGTCCTAATCTTTTGCCTCTTCACTTCATTGCGTGCCCAAGGCTTCAACCCAATAATGAAGTTGAACACCTTGTCCCTCTCCGCCATGTCAGGAAGTCCCAGAGATGCACTTGCAAACTCCCGCTGATATGCTTGTAGGCTTCCGGTCTGCTTTATGTACTTAATCTTCGTCCTTGCTTCCCATGTTTCATCCTGAGGACTAAAATGAGTCTGCAAAGCCTTCTTCATGTCATCCCATGAAGTAATGTCATCAGCACTGCCATTGGAAATCCGGTCCATCCTCCTTCGCCACCATGTCTTAGCATCCTTTGTTAAGAACTAAGCAGCTACCTTGACCTTTGTCTCATCATCAGATAGACCCAACCATTCCAAGTATTGCTCCATGTCCCATAGAAAGTTGCCAAGAGTCTTTGCATTCCTTGTGCCATCATAAGATTCCGGTTCCTTGACCTTCACATGAGGCACTCCTCCACCTGAGTTATGCCTCACGGCCTTCTTCAACACCGCGATCTCATCCTTGGCTTCGTCAAGAGTTTTCTTCAAGTTCACGATCTCTGCAAGACCCTGATCCCTTGCTTCTTCAACCTCCTTGACCCTTACTTCAAGTTGTGTACACATAAGATCAGTGTACTCATATTGTGTCCGGAGTTCATCGTGTTGTGTTCGGAGTTCATCGAGCTCTTCCTTCATCTTCGAATTGGCCTCTTGTTCCTTAGCGAACAAGTCCATCTTCTTATCCCAAGAAGTCTCCATATCCTCCATCTTTTCCAACACCTTTTCAATGAACCCAATAGTAGTATCTTTCACAACATGACTAGACCCAGCGTGAGATTCAACTGCCATCTCTAACAGCTTCTTCCTCCTTTGCAATCTAGTTTCGACCATCCAACAGCTTCACCAAGTCACCTGCAATTAGAACCAACCCTTGTTCCACTTGTGTGAAACGGCTTCCTTCACCTGCAAGCACCCTTTCCACTATCACGAGCAACCCTGCTCTACGGCTTTAAACCGAAGTCTTGTTCTCACCTGTCAAGTATATACCGGCTTCAATGCTTCAACACCTGAACCTGTTCACAAGCTTCAAACCTTCACGAGCAATCCTTGCTCTGATACCAACTGTCACGCCCCTACACCTGCGGTAGTTTTCCAACCGCTTATAGCGAGGTGCGGCACCACTGAACGCTTTCTTTTCACCAATACTAACATTCGTGGACTACGCCTACTTTCACATTAACATTACTTAGCTTGTGTTTCGCAACCAAGTAAACATGCAATTATCCTTTATACTTAATGAAGCCCATACTCATTCATTATCCATAGCAATTATAACAAGAACATCAACAATTGCAACAAGTATAAAGGGGAGGGGCAACTCCCGAACAAGTCTGCCCAACAATATATTATAATCAATCTTTCTTCAATAATACAGTACAAGTAATGCTTGGCAAGCTCCAAGCCAATACTTAGAATATTTTACAACATAGGCAAAATCAGCCTTTTACAATCACATGTGCACACCTTGCACAAAGGATGAGTGCCCACCTAGGTCACCAAGACATTCTTGTCAAGTCCAACACAATTCTGCACATCCACCGAACCCCGGGCACACCTTGCCCACACTTCGACCGGCTTAAGACAACCTCCAAGTGCACCTCCAAGTAGTGTGCATGAGCTATGCACAGCTCTACCCAAAACTGCGCACTTCTTGTTTACTTCTCAAGCTATGCGTAGATGAGTGAGTTCGAATTGATGAGAATGAGCTCCAACGCTCATATACTTATACCCTTTCTGCGTGGGTTACATGTGGGTGGTAGCCCCTTGGACGACCCCCAAAATAGTCACAACGCACCCCTAAAGGTCTCTTTCCAAGTCGGCTTGCCCTCACCGCAAGCTCCCTTCCAATCGTTGTATAAAGCGCTCAACACTTCATCGCATTTCAAAAGTGTCGCACCATCGTTCACGGTTTCGTCGCATGTGACTCGCACAAACGTCGCATTTCTTTCGCACATTGTCGCACGCCCGTGCGCCCGCGTGCCCGCCCGCACCCTCGTGCACGGCAACTTCGCCCGGCGCCCATCGCACCATCGCCGCACCATCGCCGGAGGCCTTACACTTACCCTCCCATAAAAATCATCACACTGAAATCCCATTAATTCCACGTAACTTGTTCCCAAATGCACATCCT
Source organism: Pinus tabuliformis (assembly GCA_031772625.1). NCBI lineage: Eukaryota > Viridiplantae > Streptophyta > Pinopsida > Pinales > Pinaceae > Pinus > Pinus tabuliformis. The sequence goes on from CM062820.1 coordinate 1,223,202,261, forward strand.
TATTGTAATCGATGGAAGTCAGAGACATATCAGAATTGATGGAAGTCAGAGACATATATTTGTCACATGTCCTAACCCTTCGTCGTCCTTGGTGCTCATGGCTTTTAAGAGAGATGGAAATTGGAGCATGTGTCTGGATTTCATAGGAATTTTTATTGCGTAGCAGAAGCCTGAAGAACGCCGATCGATCTCAGTCCGCGTTAAAATTAACAAACAAAATCCTTTCGCTTTCGCTCGCCTTGGGAAGAAGTACAGGTGATTTGGCGTGGGCGTTTTGATGGACTCATATTCTCTTAACGTTATTTGTAAAAAAAAATATTGTTTATAGTGCCGAATGCTATAAAAGCAAGACACGCGAGCGGATCTTCGTACCTACCCACGATCATTTTGCCGTATTTGGCTTTGCTTGCAGAATGGGATCTTCGGCTCGACCGACAGGACAAATTTTAATATTTTGTCCCTGAAGTGTAAACATTTTGGCAAATTTTATTCACTTCTAAACTGCTAGTGTGAGATGTTTGTTTGAGTATTACATTGGTTGAAAAACTAAATGTAACTCTTAAACTTTTTGCAGTACATAATATTGGTTTATTGATTTTTTTTTGGTTATTGTTGCAACGGCGATGAAACGGAATTGGAGGTTGATCATTCAATCGTGCATAACTGCTAGAGCTTATCCCTCCCTGGCAGACGCTCATCTCTACGTCTTCAATAACGGCACTTCCACTGTCACTGCCAGTAAACTAACTGCATGAGAAATGGCTTCCTCCAATCACTGTAATCTGCAATAAATAAATGTGTTCGTTTTATAATATCTGCTTACTGTAACTATGCAATTGCAATTTGTAAACAATCTGCAGCAGAGATTTTCGTTGTGTCCTGTAGATATCAGTCGGTGCTGAGCTTTCGAACGGCTATTATTATCAGTTGCTCGGTTTTCCATGCGGAAAACAAGTTGTCTGTTGCAGATAAAGTGGCGTAGAATCTGCGTCCATAATGAGGTGATCAGTTCATCGTTCACGATCCATGGTGACGCAGTCTTGAATGGTAAAACAATAATCCAGTTAGGAATAATGAACGCGCCAAAAATATTTGGAAAAAAATAGTTGTCTGAATAAAGATAAAACCGATATCAATGATTCATCACATAAAGCAGTGGCTCTCCATTTATAATATAATATAGCGCAACCCTTCCTTTCCTTCCATCCCATAAAAGTAGTGGAAGTTAAATATGGTGTAATGCAGTGTAAGTTAAATATTTTAAACAAAATAAAAATAGAAATAGAAATGATATTTTTATAAAAATAGAAATAGAAATGAATCATGGTATTGAGGGTTTATGATATTAACTTATAATATTTATGTGAAATATAAATTATTTAAAGGGAAATTAAATTAAAAAATCATTGAAACTATTTTTTATTGGAAAGCATAATATTTATGTGAAATATAAATTATTTAAGGAGAAATTAAATTAAAAGATTATTCAAACTATGCCTTAATGGAAAAAAAATTTAATTTAATTTAAAGAGCATTGTTCGATAAGCAAAATGTGCTTGGGAATGCTTTAATTTACCTGTGTGGATTTAGATTTCATTATTTTCTCTATCTTATTTAGGAAATTATAGGAAATGGATCAAATTTAATCAAATTGAATCTTTCAAATTATAGGAAATTAAATACATTTAGGTATAATCAATGAAACAATGCATTATATACATGAAATAGTATCACTTTAATTTAAAGGGAAAGTCTTCATTCAATTATCATAGACATAATACTATTAGTTATGATTTAATTTACTAATTTGGATTTGAATTTTTATTGTTTTGTTTAATCTTATTTAGGAATAAAGGTTTTGCAAATGGAGTGTCAAGCATTATAAAATTTGTTTTTTTTTTTATCTTTTTTTTTCTTTTTTTCTTTTTTTTTATTGTGCTAAGAGACACTCTTTAGTTCAATATGGAAAAGATGTTGTAAAGCTTTGTTCTATCTTGTCTTGTCATGTTAAACATTTTGACTAAGTCAAATTACATAATAAAAAATAAAAATAAAAATATAAGAAATAAAAAAAATCATAAATTATAATCATTAATAAAATATTTTGATTGGGTCAAATAAAAATTAAAAAGTGTTCTCCATTGTAGAGATGGTTTAAAGTAATGTAATGTATGATAAACATTTTAGCTTATTTAAGGGGGGAATTATGTAAGGGGCAAATTAAACTAGATGGATTTCTACTCCATTTAGTGATGTAACCAAATGTGAAATATAACCTATTTAAGGGGGGAATTAAACTAGGTGGATTTCTAGATACCCTATTTAAGGGGGGAATTCAACTAGATGGATTTTTACTCCATTTAGTGATGTAAGCAAATGCCTTTGGACATGATTTAATTTACCTCTGCTCATTTAGTTGTTACTATTTTCTATATCTTAACTAGGGATTTTAATCAATTTGAGTCTTCCAAATTACATGTTTGAAGGAAATTATATCACTTTAATTTAAAGGTAGGTCTCCATTCAATAATCATAGCAAAAATGTAGTTGGCTATCATTTCATTTACTTTTTTGAATTTCAATTCCATTGTTTTGTCTAATACTATTTAGGAATAAATTTTATTTTTTATTTTTTAATTATAACCTAAAAATGTTGTTACAAAACCTCTAGAAGTGCAAATTTTTTTTAGGTTTTACACTCAAAAAAAACCTTACACAACCACCTAGACCTGGATTAGATAAGTGAAAAAGATGAAAAATCGATCAATAGACGATAACATTAAGCTCTTGGACTTATGAAATTTCCTCAAGGAAAGCTTCGCAGATGTGGAGCGCTACTAGATGTTGATACAATTCACCCTTCAATAAAAACTACATGAATGACAAGAACTTGATCAAGGCAAAAAAACACTCTCCATGAATGCATCGAAGCCATGAAGAAGAAGGATGAAGATCTTGATAGATAATGGCAGCAGAGATGAATTCCTTCTAGGGCTCTAGGAACTCTGTAAGCGTTTTGAATTGATATGAACTGGATCTTTCTGTTAAAGTTATTGTTAGTTACTTCTCATTGAGGAAAAACATCCTTGATGACCTATAATGTATCATCAGAAGGAGATCATGTATTTATGGAACTGTATAGATAAGAGATTTACTGATTTTACTGATATCCAGAATGGAAACTAAAGAATGGTAAAAATACATTATAACAAAACTCTGCTTCAAGTACCAAGTTTCTTGTTGAGGGAAAGGGTTCTTGATGAGATGGTTTGATTTAAGGATGATCCTGACAGTTTAGGCGATTTTCACTTTGTGGAATCAGTTACTATTGTAAACCAGATGCCTGAATAGAGTATTTGGAAGCTGGTGGTTTTTTGGGAGTCAACATCTCATTCATCACAAATAATTACAAAAATATGATGGTACATTTCATGAAACAAGATTCTGTGTTCAACTCGTTTCGAGTTCGCAATGTTAAGCACTATGTATAGACAACCTCTTTAGCATCGGATGGCTCTCTTAACAATAGCTTTCAGAAATGTAGGGCGTATTGTAATTTGAAACATTAAAAAAATTTGTGTTGTAATTCCAGTTAAAATTTTGCTTTCTTGTTTGAATTGTTGAGTTTTAGAATGACATTTCCATCGATGTTTAAATGCTTGTCTTTTTTGACCTTTAGGTTGAGTTTCTGCAATTAAATGAGATAGTTATCTTTCTGAAGTTAATGTGATGTTTGGTTTGAAATATTTCACTAATGTTCTGGAAATGATCTTATATCAAGGTGTAAGTTGCTAGGCCTAGTTCGTAGGAAAATTGAGTCATGTGGCTATTCTCACAAGGTTAATTCATTGTTAAACTTAATGGGGATGTTATAATTGCATAATGAGATCAGTTATGTTTCTGAATTTAATGTGATGTTTTCTTTGATATAATTTACTTAATAATTTGGAAAATTATTATCTTGTATCATCTTAAGGTGTAAGCTGCTAGGCCTTGTTCATATGGAAAATGAGTCCTCTAGTTGTTGTTACAAGGTTAATCCTTTATTAAACATAACAAACATGCCATATGGTATTTTTTAATCTTTATTCAAGTGATTTCTCCTCTTACTTTCAGATTTGGTTTTTACAGTTAAAATGAGATCAATTATCTTTCTGAAATTATTGTGATCTTTGCTTTGATATTTTTCACTTAATGTTATGGTTAAATCATCCCAAAGTGTGAGATGCCAAACCTTGTTCCTAGGGAAAATTAATGCTGTGGTTACTATCACAAGGTTAATTCTAAGGGAAACATAGTAGGCATGCCACATTAGCATTTTCGATCTTTGTTCAAGTGATTGTCTTTCTCACCTTTAGGTTTAGTTTTTTTAATTAAGATGAGATCAATTATATTTTTGAAGTTAAAGCGATGTTTGCTTTGATATATTTCACTTAATGTGGTGGAAAATTATGTTATATCATCCAAAAATATGATGTTAGGCTTTATTCCTAGGAAATATGAGTAATGTGGTTACTCTCACAAGGTTAATCCTTGATTAAACATAAATGGCATGCAAATTTGCACCCTCTATGATTCTAAATGCTTAACCATCTCACTTCCCAAATTTAGGGAATTTTTTTCCTAATTTCATATATTTGTACTTAGATTTCATCTATTATTAATATTTATCTTATACATTTTTATTAGTATTTTAGGTTTCACAGTGAGCGGTGGGATGATCAAAGTTGTATTTCTGGAAACAGTTTAAGTAAAATATTGGAAGTTTTTCAAAATATTTATAATATAAATATGTTATTTGACAATGATGGGATGAATAGGTTAAGCCTTGGCATGCATCAAAGTTGAGTCCTTCACAACCATGTAATGCGACAAAGTTACGTAGTGTGAGTGTGAAAATAATAATTCAATAAACGTATTGGTATTGTTACCTTGAATTCAAGGCATGCAGGCGATATTAACATGTCGAAGAACAAATACCTAGAATCTATTGTTTATCATTATATATGTATTCAATTCTTATAGTATACTTACTTATGGTTTGAGCAATAATGTGTGCCATACTCTATAATTATTTGATCTTTAGTCATTTTATACGGGAGAAACTCTATTTTGAAAGTGCTTTTGTATGTTCTCCAAAACTTGTAGTTATAAGTTTTCGCGAGCACCTTTTAAAGTTGTAGGGACGCCTTGTGTATATTTTTTGGTTATTTTTTATTTAGTCTTGCGCACATTAAAAAACCCTTTATCAAATTTTACAATTTGTAATGTCTAATTAAAATTATTTAAATATTTTATTTGATTTTTATGATAAAATATATATATATTTTTATGTATTTATTTGAATGTAGGTAACATAGTTATTATATTTATTAAACTTTTCTCTATATGTTACATGGTGTTATTTGAAAAGAAATTGAAGAATACAAAGCAAATATTGGAGTTCACTATTAATTTGAAATATTTATTATGTAGATTTATATTTTCTACCTTGAAGATGGAAAAACGTGGTTTTCAATGGCAATGCAATGGATCCTAAAAACTGTGGTAGATGAAGTTTGTGAACTCACTCGTGATCTTGTGATCTGGTGGATTAATGTGTAACCTATGTGTCTTTTTACTTATTTAAAAATAGATAACTTTAATGAATCTTGTATGGGAAATGTTAACTCACATGATAAGAGAAACTACTAGAAATGTGGTGGATTATTGTGTAACTTATGTGTTTTTTTATTTATTTAAAAATAAATAACTTTAATGAATCTCGTATAGGAAATGTTAACTCACATGATAGCCTAAATTAAATGTAGAGAAACCATATATAGACTATATCATTGGTTTAAGAGTTTACACTTATATTCAATTATATGTATATTTATTTATAAAAATAAGTAATGCATGAATGAACGAAGGATCACTTATATTCAATTACATGTGTCTATTTATTTATAAAGTAAGCAATGCATGAATGAACATTTTAGTTGAGAATAACAAAAATCCATTTCAACGTGGAATACTTCTAAAGAAGTTTGAGTAGAAACCATCTCTCATTTTAAATGGTTTGAAAGAATTTTGTAATGTTGAATTTAGTTTATATTAAAAAAAAATTAAAGTGAATGTTAAGTTTTGTAAATAGCAAGTTGGTTATATATATATATTATCGTACGGGACAAATTTGGTGATGGAAACTTAGATTATATTAAAAGAAACCTTTCCAAATTTTGAATACCCATGTCCACATTTTTTGTATTGAATGATTCCATTATATTAATGGAAATCATTCCAGAACTTCAATAACACACGTCCACGTTTTTAGTATTGAGTGATTTCGTGCCAAGGGGCTTATGTTGGGACAGCAGTGCTCAGGGTTGGAATTTGATGGCCATTTTGCTTGTAATAGTTCATTTTTCCTGTTTAATACGCTTAAAATTTTTGTATGCCTCTTTTTTATTTTATAATGTGTTTGGATACGTGAAAAACCTATTTTTGATGGTTTACTTTTTTCTGAAAACGTCACTAATGCCCTGTTTTATATTTTTTTATGGTTTACATTTTTGGAAAACATGATTAATACCCTATTTTAACTTGGATTTGAAAGGTACCGCAGATCCTAAGTCTAGCAATGGAAATTTCATTTCAGTTTTTCAACTTCAATCTGCACAATATCTCCCCCAATCGAAACAGATATCTGGGACACAATAGATTTCTTTAACTATGCTTTTTTGAGATCAGACTGTCAGGCCACCATTTATGATAATCAACTCGTACAATATGTCACTATTGCTATTAAAACTCTACCTACTCAGTAGGTGCCAAGTTTCCAATTGACTAGGGCGAAGGGCCCTAGACTTGGATCCTAAGACTGCTTCCAACCTATGACTTGACATACTGATCTTCATTTCTGCCAACGACGTATCTCCCGACATAGCGATTCAAACCACAAGGAGGATATTGATACCCTACTCTTCATATTTTCTAGCGATCCACTCGTCTCTTTAGTTGTTTTTTGGTGGCACTATCATATGATTTGATTTCCAGTTTGGTTTCGACAATGATTAGGCTCAGTTTGAATTTAAATTTTTTTATGAAATTTTGATGATTAGGTCTATTTGAGTTCAATTTTTTGATGAGATTTGGATGAGGTTTGATAATGATTAGGTTTGGTTTGAGTTCAAATTTTTTGATGAGATTCCAATCAGGTTCACCATTAAGTTTATATATATAATGAATTATAGAATAAAATAATAAGAAATCAATCTTATAATTGTCATGAAAACTGTAAAAATAAATTACAAACTTGAGTTGTGACATAAATTTAGGAATGTTGATATATGGACTTAGTCAATGACTATAAAATTCTGATGTTCATCCAATTTCAAAAAAAAATTCAAGTTCCCCAAAATTAAAACCCAAAGTTAAAATTGGAAGAACCTTGTAACATAGCCTAACAACACCATAAAGAATGAAAAGCTCCCCATTGTTTTGAATACAAATAAGTATTATCATTTTCTACATAGAATTTTAGTTTTGAAATGATTCCTTTAAGATTTATTTCCATGGAAGATTTAATAGCTCAAGATATATTTACAAAAGCATCATATTCACATAAATCACCTTTACCGCCAATAAAAAGGTAGAGCTTCTCACAGGTTGGTATTGGGCTTCAAGCTAATCCCCAAATGACTTTAGACTATTTTAAGAACCTGGCCTGTCCATAAATTCTAGAATATATAGCCACTCTTTATCTCGATCTCAATTCAGTCGTACACTGCGGTTAAATTGTTTTTGATGATATCTTCTTGAACTCTAACTTTGGCTGGTAAGACGAGGATCGAGAAACAATATCATGCACCCAATCTCCAGTCCCGCAATCCTATCCCTATGCTTATAGAGTTCTTGATGAACCCTCGCTAGCTCCTCGTCACTCACTATGGGAATAGATGTGCAAGGACTCTTTGAGATGCCTTCTGATGAGGCCCTCATAGAGGCTAAAATGATAAGTAATTTGAGTGCCATCAAAGTATGCAGACATTCCTGTTAGAGTGAGATGTCACATAATTTATTTTTTAAGAAATAACAGTATTTATTTTCACTACTTTCTTGTTACGCATATCACTAAGGAATTTTGTGTTAAAGCAAGATCATGAGTCATTATTAGTCCCTGCCTTCATTAGGGTTATAGTGATCGCTAGTATTAATTCAGTTTTTGACCTATTTTATTTTTTGCTTTCTTGCATTTTAACCAAAGTTTACTGCTCCCAATTTCATTCAAAGAAGTTTTAAACAAAGTTTTTGGGTTGGAACACATTCTACCTCTTATTACAGCCTTCACTTGGCCCGATGCAGAAAGATTGCAGCAATATCGTTTTATCTAAATTTTGGTGGATGTAGAAAGATTGCGGCAATATGTTTTATCCAAAGTTTGGTGGTTGAGGCAAAGTTTGCTTATATTTAAAGTTTTGTATCGAATTCTTATACACAAGTTTAATAGATTTCAAGTAACACTGGCACTTGTTTCACTCCATTATTTCTTAATGCCAGTTATCATCCACGCATCATGTTTCCCTATATCACACTACCCTCCTTGTCTTCCTGTAGAAACAATACATTCTTTGTCTTCCTGTAGAAACAATTCATTAGCCTTTGCCTTGTTCTCTTGCAGAAATATCTTGTTCTCTTCCTGCAGAAATAATTCTTTCACAAGGAAAAACTAAAAATTCCTAACATTGGTATTCAACCTGAGGTGCAAACCCTTACGACAAGCTGGCACAAAAAAATTGGTTAGAGGCTGTAATGAACTGGAACGGATGGATTCAAGCGGACGCTAATTCAATATGGAATGGAATAGGTTCATGGCTATTGCAGTGCTTTCCCGAATGCGTGACTCACTTGGTGAATCTTAGAAGACTCCATGTTTCTTCAAATCGGCTCAAATCTCTCCCTAGTTCTATCGATGGATTCATGAACATTAAAGCCCTAAATATTTATGAGAATGTGCTCATTACTTTTCAGAGTATACAAAATTGCAAGCAAGTTCATCATTTTTTTTTATATTGAATTACTTAGTTTTTATTGGGTTATGGATATGCAAGTTAATACAGTTATATGATATGAATTTAACAGCGCGTTGGAAGCGCTAATTGCGAATTTCAAATTTCAACCATTTGAAGGCACCACTAGGTACGTTGGGTTTGAATTTGATGAATCTAAAGAAGTTATCTATACATTGAAATAATATAACTTCTCTTCTGCCATCGATCTCCTACATGAGATCTATGTGTACTCGATGTCCATTTGAACAAACTCAAGCATCTCCTTGAAGACATTCGTCATCTTAAAAACCTAGAAGTCCTGAAGGTGAGCAAGAAATTTCACCATCTGGTGGATACAACAGAATCGATAGGCCATCTGGCTTGCCTGATGGAGTTAGACGTGATTTACAACAAGATCTCCCATCTTGCTTGGCTCGATTGAGGCTTTGCAAAATTGCAAAGACTAGGGTTAGAATGGAACCCTATGGTTTTTCCTCTGCCTGAAATAGTAGAGCACAACGTAGAAGCGGTCAAGCATTAGCTGGGCAAGTGATTAATGAAAAATAATCATATCAAGGGGCAGATGGAATTACATTTAGAATTATCTAGTTTCAAAAAGTTTTCCATACCTTGGAAACATCTTTTAAGCATCTTTTCTAGTATAGCTCTTAAAGGGATTGAAGCGTCTAGAATTTCCAAGACCTTTGGAAATTTCGAGTTCGTTTATCACCAGAGCCATTCATGAGCACAATGAAATAGAGATAGATCAGAGCAAGCAAAATCCTTTCCAAACCAAACCAACGCCTTGCATCCCGAGACTTATTTTTCACAAAATTCTGATTATTCATTATGTATTTCATTGTTGTGTATATAAATGACAGTCCCTATCATAACTGCACCATCTTGATCACTAGAAAGGGAATGTGCCTATACCTGCAGAGTCGGAGGACCAAAAGAGTTCTTGTTTTGCTATGCAAATTCTTGCAGCCATTATCCTTCACTGATTTCCACTGCAACAATGATTTCCACTGTAGCAATGACCTTCATGGGCATGGACCATCCTATGAACTTTTAAAAAAAGGTCTGTGGTCATGTTGTATATTCCTGGGACTCTTACCTAATGTGCCACTCTAAATTTCCGAGGTAAGGAATTAGGCAACACTCCTTTAAAATTATGTTTATCTTCAATACAACTTTTTTCCTAATTTATTTTTCCCTTTCCAAAAGATGAAGTGAAACTGGAGAAAACTCTACAATGCAAAAATCACTGGAATTGTTAAGGCTTTATCCCACAGAATCTTTAACAAAAAGAAAGCAAGAACTCCACTGAATTAATGGACAAAGATCAGCATGAAAAAATGCGAAGAGATCAACATAATCTCTTCTAATTCAAGCCAAAAGTATTCGAATACATAGGGCTTAATTTGGCTCAGAACCACGTAGAGTCTTACCATAAATACAAGCTCAATGGTAAAAAAATTCAGAAATTGATTATGTCAAGCATATCTTAATAGTGTCAAGTAGAGCACGATTGCAAGTGGTAGCTCACTAAATAAAAGCGTGTTTTTTTTTCTAATTTTCATAGAACGCTTGGTTTCTTTCTCTATTTTCACGAAATAAACACGTGGTTTTTTTTTTCTAATTTTCAGAGAACCCGTGGTTTCATTCTCTATTTTCACGAAATAAACGCGTGGTTTTTTTTTTTTTTTAATTTTCAGTAAAAGCGTGGTTTTGTTTTCTATTTTCATAAAATAGACGTGTTGGTTTTTTTCTTAATTTTCACTAAATGCGTGCTTTCTTTTTCTATTTTCAATCAATGGGTGGTTATATTTTTAGAGTTTTAAAAATATTATAGGTATAAAAATAGAATCATAATTAAACACTTTGGACTTCAAAATAAAATCATAATTACTTACTAGTTCATCTACATAACCAAGGCTAGGCACAAATATGTGAAAACAAGATTTATCTACAGCTGACATGTCCTATTATACTCTATTTCACTCTTTTTATTGATTTTGATACCTTACTCCAACTTATATTCAAAGTCATTTTTTATTTTGAAGATTGGCATTTCAAAAAGTTAAAAGTTTCACATGTATAGGTGAGATGCTCGGCTTATGCTTGAGATGCCCCATTGGCCTCACTAGGGTTGCTGCCATTACGGTTTAACAGTTAACAAAGGAAGGATTGAACAACTGGCGGTAGTGCTCTTCCAGGTAATTTTCCCTTTTAGTGTTTCTTTTGTCATTATTATTATTTTGCCAAACTACATGGTAGGGATTTATCCCAAATACCAATTTTTTGTAATCTTGCAGGTATTACTTTATGTGTTTACTCTTTTTTTTTTTTCCTAGTGTGGCCAATTGTGAGTCCTCCTCAAATTAATTTGTACCTTTTTCCGTTCCCAGGTACCACACTCCGCCTTACGAAACCAGGATTCTAACGTCACCTTTTGCATAATGGAGTTTCGTTATATGCATTTATACATATTCATTTCCTTTCGGGCTTGCATGCCTCAGAGTCATGGCTCCTATAGATCCTTGGACTCCATCTCTTGCTTTCAAAATTACCCCTATGGTTATTATCTAGAAGAGAGGGAATATATTTATTTCATGAACATGTGAGAATACTCAAAAAAAAAAAAAATATTCTCGATATCCCTTTCATTATTAAGGGATTCGTTTGTATTATTAAGAAGAAATGTATGAAATTAAAATTTGTGTTGGATTCAAGTGTTTTAACTCGAAATATCAAGCTAAACTGGTGTACTGTTGTTGTCTTATGATATAGTGCACTTGACTGTGTTGTGGCTCCAGCAAGTATGCATATGTATTATGTATGCTTTTGTTTACAATATGTTAGAAAGTGAGATAAATATCTTCCATTAATAATAATTACTGTTTCATTCAGAATTGGTTTTGTCCTCATGATTTGTCCAGGATTTCTACAGCTATCCGTCGCAGTCTTCCTGTTTAACCATACTTGGAATTGTTTTTAATTAATTATTTTCCTCTATGGAAACAATTATACATTCTTTATAACATGTAGACATTCTTCCTCTAAAATCTAGGGTTATGTTCTTTATGTGATATACATGTGCATCCATATATATGTTGCTCTTTCAGTAGAGTCCAAAAATATTTCTTTTTTTTTTTTTCATCTCTATTTCATAACAATTTTGTTTTATTTCGTACTTATTTTCCTTTGTTAGCTAATAGATCTATTGGAAGTATGGCTGGCTATTTTTATAAGTTTGGATGCCCCTGGGTGGGCCTATTTCTTAGGGCTTGTTCAACATTCCAGTCCTCTATCAGCTACCCATTTAGCTGCCTATTTCCTAGGGCCTGCTCAACATTCCAGTCCTCTACCAAGTAGGGCCTACTCAACATTCCAGTCCTCTATCAGAAGAATTTAGTTATACAATTGTTTTTGTTTCTGTGAAAATATGAATTTAAATATATAAATATATTTAGTGTCATTGATTTTTTAGAGTATTGAGATTATGCAGATTTTACAACTCATTCCCACAACTCCATAGGGTTGTTCTTTGTTTTTGTGAAAATATGAATTTAAATATATAAATATATTTAGTGTCATTGATTTTTTCTAGAGTATTGAGATTATGCAGATTTTACAACTCATTCCCGCAACTCCACAGGGTTGTTCTTAGCATTTGGCGTTTTCCTCTGGGCAGGATAGGCAACTCTCTCAGTCACTGGGATAAGTTTTACACCTGAAAAATAAATTATGTCAACCTCATTCATTATACTAAGCATTTTACTTGAAGTGGTTGCTTGCCAAAAACAAGCTTCCCTCCCATTATTAGTTGTGCCTTAGGTAGCTCTTCCTTTCTTTCTTTGCCTATGGCCTTGAGCCTAGCAAGCCCCAAAAAGGCTTGTTCCACGAGGTTCTACAAACTACACCAACCATCAACAAACTAGATTTTATGACACCTTTGCTAATTGTCAAAAGTTCATCATGCTTTCTACCAGCTAAGCCATTTTTACATAAAGACATCCATTACCCATTGTCTTTCAATCTTTTCAACTAATTGCTTCTTGCTTATAGCTAAATATTCCCAAAAACTCAGTTCCATTCACACTTAAAACCAACTTGCAAACACCTTGAACTTTTCTATAAATTGGCAAAAGCAATGCTCAGCGTCTCACTCCCCTGGAAGACAAAACTTCCTTCTGCACCTATATATTGACATACATCCATCTGCTTCATATAACATAGCCTCAATCTGAATACCATTTCTGATCAATGTAGTAACAAGCTACATGGAATCCATTAGCCTAACCGAACTTACTCAACTGACGGGGTTGTTTCTTTTAGCACTTGTTCTCATGACTCTTCTAATTATGGACATCCTAAAAGTAGAAGCACAAAGGAAAAGGAAACCAAGAAACAACCACTAACAATAACATCTCAAACAGGAACCCCAGCTATCAATCATGGGGAGCATAGGAATCTACGACAAGTCCTCGGCTATTAGACTATCCATCCAGTGCTTCTACTTCTAAGAGCATCCATGCCAGGTAATAGAAATCCTTAGAAAATTTCTACATAGTCATCAGCTTTTACCTTAACACAAGTAAATTTATCATGCATTGCACATGGGGGCCACAACTGCTAGAAAATCATGTAGATTTAGCTAAAGAATCTGTCGGTTGGAGATGCTATTACTGTTGGATTTGGTGTAGTTTATGTTGGTGCAAAATTTGTCATTACTTTAATGAATATTGCCTTGAAGCCTATTAAGAAAAATAGTGCATATCAGACTAATTATACTATTTTTTAGTATATTTACTATCATTGATTAATTCATATATGGCACTGTTCATTAATCAGGCCTTAAAGTTCTTAATTCATGCTTCTAACACCTCTATCGGCAGGGACTACCACTCCGATAGTCACTCTCTTGTTTGTATTGGAAACATGTGTGAGACATGCTTTACATGTATTTACAACTCATCACCTTCGATAGGTGTTATAAATAGCAAAGGGTGACAAGTGAAGGGAGGAAGAATTCTAGTGAAAGTGTATACAATGATAACATCAACAAGCTATTAGAATGAATATTAGCTCAGCAGGGAATATTCTTCACAAGCTAGTTGGAGAGAAGCCCAAGCAGTGGGATTTGATCTAAACTCGCGCAATATAGATGGCTGACACCACCTATTTCCACCTATTTGCAGGAAGATGATTGAAAAGAATAGTGATTGGAGTGGTATTGGCCCAACCAAGAGAGAGAAATATATATAATCCAATAACGTTTTTCCAGCAAGGTGTTACAAGATGCAGAGAGAAATTACACCATGACCGAATGATAAGGACTTGCCACATGATTTAAGAAAATTCAGACACTATAGGGCATACGTATAGTGAGGCATCTTCTATCTTAATTAACTATATCCCCATAAATAAGAGTTTAAAAACTTGGATTTTTGTGATTGATTATGTTGAGAAAATCCAGAATTTGGTTTCCTATGCCATAGTTTCTAAAATTCAAATTAGTTTTTTGGTACAACATGGGATGATTTCGGAGTACCTCAAACTTTTTGCAGAATTTAACAAAAAGTGGCCAAAATCTACGTTTATATAAACACTACAGTGTTTTCCTAGATTGTTTATGTAAAGAAGGGTACAATGAGAAGGCTATTGATTTTTTCAATGAGATAAAGTATAGAGGTTTTCTATGAAGGAAGGATATGTACATTGTGCTCATCGATAAGCTTAGAAGACTAGGGAGAAGGATAGAGAAAAGGATTTCCTCATATGGATTATTGACACAGTTATAGAACTACAACTCACTTATGATTTTTGATCTATGGATATTGCAAGAAAGATATAAATATTCTTCAATATTTTGGCCTCTGTGATAATATGGTAGAGAGAAACCTCACACTCATGCATTTACTTACAATTTATTAATTCAGGGACTTTACAGGAAATCCATGATTGAGGAGGGAGAGAATGTGTTTTGGGAACTATTGGACAAAGTCTTATTGCTAATTTACAAAATTGTAACACTTTGATCATTGAACATTCTAAGGAGGGTGATATGCAATGAACCTTGTAATTGTGGGATGAGTGCAACAAAAAGGTCTTTGTCCCAACACTTTTACTTATTTTTCAATGGTTTGTGCACTTTATAAGTCCCAACGCTATTGTCTTTAACATTTCAAATAATGGCTACTGTAAGGAAGGTAGAATGCAAGATTCTTTTAAACTTCTTAATAAGATAGTGCATGTTCCTCGCCAATCAGATAGTATTGCGTATGATGAAATCATTAATGATATTTGCAACAACATGCTGAAAGAAACAAACTATCTATGAGTGGAAATGATCACGAAAGGTTTGTTTCTTAATTCTTTGACTTAAAACTGTTGAAAATAGCAACAAGAAATGCTAAAATTAGAATTGTTAAAAATAGAACTGCTATAAATAGCAGTTCAACCAGTGTTGATCTTAGCAACAATGGATGGAAAAATGGAAGTGCTAAAAATAGCATTCTATAAGTAGTATTTTGGGATACCTTCCTATTTTAGTCAATCCCTAAACTAAAATAGCGAAGTAAAATTCGAATTTGATCTTAACAGCAGTTTGTAAATTAATTAATTAGCTCATCCTGAGTTAATTAGTTAAGGAAAATCAAACTTGAAGTCTATGTGGGGACATGCAACATTTTCTCCATTAATTGAGGAATTTATCCATCAGTTAAAGAGATAAGGATGAATTGTAATATTGAGTTGTAATTAGTTGACTTAGTTAACTGAGTCAAGTCCAGTTAGATTAATTCAAACAATTTGTTGAATTAATGTAATCTCAGTTAGTTAATGCTTGCATGCATGTAACTACTGCACTTCAGATAATTGAGTATTCTCTCATAAATAACTCATGCATGTCAGTTCAAACAGAGACCCAATTGAGATCAGATGGAGGGGCAGAATATTCCATTGTGAATAATCCTTGCATGCAGAAGGAATTCTTTCCTTGAGGATTGTGCAGTTACTTCTTCAGGTTTAGTGAGTGTGATGAGGCCAATTCACACATGTGGCTTCACTGGACCCCAAGAAAAACTGCGCAAGGAAATAGAAGGCTTGGAGGGCTTGAGGAGGACATATACTATGTTTATTCAGTCAATGAGTTATACTGTTTGATTGCAGAGAGAGCAGGATAACTTGAGAGCTGATTCTTTTTGTAACTTGAACAAGATTTCCACTTGTATGATAATACAGAGATTTGGGTTTTAGGCTGAGGCTTTCCCCGGGTTATTTCTTCTGTGTTATGTGTGATTGATTTCTTATTCTCAGTTATATGTGTTCTCTTGATCTTGCTCAATTCGATTAAGCTTCCACAAAGTGTTGTAGAAGTAGATCTTGTATTGTATTTTAGTATATTACATAATGTGTTGATCTACAGTGGGAATTTCTACATGGTATTAGAGAAAAGGTGATCAAGGCGAAGAACGATATACAGGAAGGAGAAGTTCGAAGTTTGGTTCCTGAAGATAGAAATCGAGTTCTTATCACAACTCAATTTCACCTATGGCATTCAATGGTTTAAGACTCGAGTATGCCCTTGATGGCAGTTCAAATTATATAGCCTGGAAGGATCGCATGGAGGTAGTATTAGAGGATAATGGTCTAAAGGACTTCATTGATCAAGAAGTCCCCAAGCCGACTGATGCTACTCAACTGGCAGAATGGAAGAAATGTGTGGCTAGAGCAAGGAGAATCCTCCTGGAGCGAGTTCAAGACCACATTGTCTCGAGCCTCCATGGGAAGGAGACTCCGTTTTCGATGTGGAAAACATTGAAAGATTTATATCAAAATAGCAGCAATCAAAGGAAGCTGGCACTGAAAGACAAGCTTCATAAGATCAAGTGTGAAAAGGGTGACATGATCTCTACATATCTGAACAAGCTCACCACCTACATGGATAAGCTTGGAAGTGTAGGGATCACGACCGCTGATGATGACATGGTGAGTCTTTCACTCCTCGGTCTTCTTAAGAGATGGCATAGCTACCAAGACTCAGTTAATGGAAGAGAAAAACTGTCAGATTAGGAACGACTTTGGTCGAATCTGATACAGGAGGAAATAAGAAGAAGCATCAGAGATGGATCCTCATAGAAGCAAGATGATGAGGAAAATCTAGCCTTAGCGAGTAAGGTGAGGAAAGGGAAAGGGAAGGCATCCCATTCCAAATCCGATTCTTCCCATGGTGGGAAGAAGATTGACATATCGAAAGTGCGATGCTTTCATTGTCATGAAGTGGGCCATTATGCTACAAATTATCCACAGAAGAAATCCACGAAGGGTTCCTCAAAGGGATCTGATGGTGAGGCACTGGCCTCACATTTTGAGCTGGATTTCTCACTTGTCTCATGCATGGTTTCATCCATGGTGGGATGTGTGTGGTACCTAGACAGTGGAGCTTCATTCCACATGTCAGGTGACAAGAATCTTTTCAGTACCTTGGAGGATAAGGATCTCCAGATGTGGATCGAGATGGGCGATTGTGGAAAGTACCGTGTTTCAGGTGAAGGTACGGTTGTGTTTCAGAGGGAGCATGGAGCTCCCCACACCCTAACTGATGTAAAGTATGTACCAGGTCTGAAAAAGAATCTTTTGTCTATTTCTATGCTAGAAGATAAAGGCTATGATGTAGTCTTTAGTCAAGAAAAGGTATTCCTGAGGCATATCGGTACTGGACAGACAAAGAAAATAAGGATTTGAGTCAAGAATCTCTACAAGCTAGAGGTAGACAACTGTGTTGCTTTGAGTTCCAAAGCAGAGACGGTGCAGAGCCAAGATGTTGGTGAGCTATGGCATAGAAGACTGGGCCACTTGCACCATGGAGTCCTGAAGATCATGCAACAAATTTCTACCGGATTACCCAAAGGAAAACTTGAGCAGACAAGTACATGCAAAGGTTGTACCTTGGGAAGTATGTGAAATCTTCCTTTCTTAATCGAGACAATAGAGCTTGAGCAATCCTAGAGCGAGTTCACTCAAATGTTTGTAGACCTTTCTCGACAACCTCCACTGCTAAACAAAGGTACTATGTTATTTTTATTGATGATTTTTCTCGTAGATGTTGTATCTAATTTATACAAAAGAAGGATTAGACCTTCTTAAAGTTTTGTGAGTTTAAAGCCTTGGCAGAGAAAGAATCTGGAAAGAAAATAAAAGCCTTGCATAGCAACAATGGTGGAGAGTATGTCTCCCAACAGTTTAAAGACTTTTGCTCTACAGAAGGAATTAAACGGGAACTGACGGCACCCCATAACCCACAGTAGAATGGGGTGGCCGAAAGGAAGAACAGATTGATTGTGGGAGCATCTCGAGCGATGTTGAATGACCAAAGCCTACCACTGCATTTGTGGGCTGAGGCATATAATATAGCAGTATACTTGCAAAACAGAGGCCCGCACCGTATACTGGGGATGAAGACACCTATGGAGACCTATTCTGGGAAGCGACCTGATGTAAGTCACTTCCGAATCTTTGGATCATCATTTTACTATCATGTGACCAAAGATGCTAGGAAGAAGCTAGACCCAACAACTGAGTTGGGAATACTTGTGGGGTACACGGATACACCCCACAACTATCGGGTGTACCTGCCTTCCACTTAGAGGACTATGGTACGCAGGGATCTAAAGTTCAACGAGCAGAAAGCCATGCGCTTATCACTTGAGAGGGAGCTCGAGTTGCATGCAGATGAGGAACTTTCAATTCCTAAGGATGAGGAGCCTCAGATTGATGTGGAGCAGCCACACGCAGAGGATCTGGGAGTGGAGACATCCACTCATGCTAAGACTTCCAAAGATGGGCAGAAACGCTCAAGGGAAGCTGAAAGGTTGATGCTGGATGTGCGAGAGAATGTGGGACAGCGATCTTTTCAGCGTAGACAAAGGATATCACCTAAGCAGTACACTGGGTACATGGCCCTAGTTGGGGAGTGTGTAGATACCGAACCTTCTTCATTCGAGGAGGCAGTGCAACAACCAGTCTAGTTTGATGCAATGGTATAGAAGTACAACTCTATCATTCGGAACAGTGTGTGGGATGTTGTCCCAAGGCCTCAGCGCAAGTCATTGGTAAGTTCCAGATGGCTTTACAAGGTAAAGCAGGCAGCTGATGGCATTGTTGAGAAACATAAGGCAAGGTTTGTTGCCCGGGGTTGCTCACAGGTCGAAGGGATCGACTACGATGAGACCTTTGCTCCCGTAGCTAAGTACTCTTTTATTAGATCGATATTGGCACTATCAGCTCAGATGGGGTGGAAGATCCACCAGATGGATGTGAAAACAACATTCCTCAATGGGAATATTGAGGAGGAGGTGTACATTGAGCAGCCAGAGGGTTTCAAAACCTTCGATCGTGAGTTGCATGTGTGCAAACTCAAGAGGGCTTTGTATGGGCTGAAGCAAGCACCCCATGCTTGGTACACCGGGATCGATAGCTATTTCAGTGGATGCGAACCATTACCACATCATGGTAGAAGGTAAACCATTGATCATTATTCTTTATGTCGATGATCTAATTTTGACAGGTGATGATCAGCTAATACAGTCTTGCAAGGAGGACCTTGCAAGAGAATTTGAGATGAAGGACATGGCCCTTATGCACTACTTTCTAGGAATGGAGGTGTGGCAGAAAGATGGGGAAGTATTTGTGCCTCAAGGCAAGTATGCCAATGAGATACTCAGGTGCTTTCACATGGAGAAGTGCAAGCCCATGCAGACTTCTCTAGCTGGGAACTGGAGGAAGAAGGATGCTACTTCAGGTGAGGTAGTAGCTGCTACTGTTTATTGGCAGCTAGTGGGTTTACTTATGTATCTGGTGAGCACACGACCCGACTTATGCTTTGCGGTGAACCAGCTGAGTCAAGCTATGGTTCAACCTACCAAGCTGTTTTGGGAGGTAGCAAAGCATGTGCTGAGATAACTCAGAGGCACATCTCAGTTCGGATTGTGGTACAGATGGATAGAGGGAGTGAAGCTGCAGGGCTTCACAGATGCGAATTGGGCAGGGAGTCCATCAGATAGGAAGAGCACTTTTGGATGAATCTTCAACCTTGGTTCAGCTGCAATATCCTGGTACAACAGGAAACAGAGATTAGTTGCACTTAGCTCAGCAGAGGCTGAATACATGGCTGCTAGTCAGGCTGCATGTGAGGCCATTTGGATGTGGAAGATTCTAGTGGGATTATTTTGTCAGGTGATGAATCCTACAATGATCTACTGCGATAACCAGAGTTGTATCAAACTCTCAAAAAATCCAGTTTTCATGACAGGTCCAAGCACATAGATATCCGGTATCACCATCTTCGAAACTGTGTGGTCAAGAGGATCATGTTGTTGTTGTATGTTTCGACCGAGGAACAGGATACAGATATTTTGACTAAGGCATTGTCAAAATGCAAGTTCAAGTTCCACAGAGACAGGATTGGGGTCACTGATAATCTCTTTCTTGTTAAGAGGGAGTGTTGAAAATAGCAACAAGAAATGCTAAAAAAAGAATTGCTAAAAATAACACTGCTATAAATAACAGTTCAGGCAGTGTTGATCTTAGCAAAAACGGATGGAAAAATGGAAGTGCTAAAAATAGCATTTCGAGATA
Source organism: Pinus tabuliformis (assembly GCA_031772625.1). Classification (NCBI taxonomy): domain Eukaryota; kingdom Viridiplantae; phylum Streptophyta; class Pinopsida; order Pinales; family Pinaceae; genus Pinus; species Pinus tabuliformis. The sequence goes on from CM062820.1 coordinate 1,223,222,936, forward strand.
CCTTCCTATTTTAGTCAGTGCCTAAACTAAAATAGTGAAGTAAAATTCGAATTTGATCTTAGCAATAGTTTGTAAATTAATTAATTAATTAATTCATCTTGAGTTAATTAGTTAAGGAAAATCAAACTTGAAGTCTATGTGGGGATATGCAACAGTTTCTCCATTAGTTGAGGAATTTATCCATCAGTTAAAGAGATAAAGATGAGTTGTAATATTGAGTTGTAATTAGTTGACTTAGTTAATTGAGTCAAATCCAGCTAGATTAATTCAAACAGTTTGTTGAATTAATGTAAGTTCAGTTAGTTAATGCTTGCATGCATGTAACTACTGCACTTCAGATAACTAAGTATTCTCTCATAAATAACTCATGCATGTCATGCATGTCAGTTCAGACAAAGACCCAGTTGAGATCACATGGAGGGGCAGTGTACTATCAGTTGCTAGACTATTCCATTGTGAATATTCCTTGCATGCAGAAGGAATTATTTCCTTGAGGATTGCGCAGTTACTTCTTCAAGTTTAGTGAGTGATGAGGCCAATTCACACATGTGGCTTCACTAGACCCCAAAAAAAATTGTGCAAGGAAATAAGAGGCTTGGAGGGCTTGAGGAGAACATATACCATGTCTATTCAGTCTATGAGTTGTATTGTCTAATTGCAGAGAGAGCAGAATAGCTTGAAAGCTGATTCTTTTTGTAACTTGAACAAGATTTCCACTTGTATAATAATACAGAGATTGAGGTTTTAAGCTGTAGCTTTCCCCGGGTTATTTCTTCTGTGTTATGTGTGATTGATTTCTCATTCTCAGTTATATGTGTTCTCTTGATCTTGCTGAATTCGATTAAGCTTTCGCAAAGTGTTGTAGAAGTAGATCTTGTTTTGTATTTTAGTATATTACATAATCTGTTGATCTACAATGGGAATTTCTACAAAAACACCACAATAAATGTGCAATAAATAGACATTTTAAAGGATATGGCATAATCAAAATCTAGTTAGGGAAAAAAACAATAATTAATGGTATGCTTCTATTTTTGTGGGATCATGTATGAACTTTTCCAAATAGGAAAAATGCAAAAATTATGTAATCACAAAATGATAGGCATGGAGATGGTTCGCCTACTTACTCATAAGATACTCTAATAAATCTACTTGGTGAAGAAAGTAATATACAATAAGCCCTTTGTGAAAATTGGATCCGTGCATGGCGCAATTTCTTATGGAAAGTAGATTTAATGGTGTATATATGTGAATAACATATATACGTGGTTAGGATTTTATGGTTATACGCGTGTTGATATATATGGATGTTTAAATTTATTTGTATTTATCCTGGATTTCAAATCTAGTAGGCATGTTTTATTAGACATATAATTACCTCCCAAAAAAATTGATTACATACAAAATTAGATTTGAACAACTAATACATTTCTCTGTTCAATAAAGAATATTATGGCGTGATGTGTGACCTCACGGCTGCTTGCAAGGTTATATACCGATCAACAGAAAACAACTAGAATGCTTCAAATTGCTTGTCTTCTTAAGAAGCACACTCCCTTAAAATAATAAAAGCATGACCTTCAAAATGGTATGGAGTCCGTTAATCAATATGCCAAAATGAGTAAATCGCTGTAAAAGATATTACAGTGTGTCTTATTTTAAGCTTTTGGGTCTCTCGAGTCTCGATCATAAAATTCTAACGTAACACAATTAACTTGAAAAGGTGTAGGGTAAATGTTTTACTATTTGTTTTTGTTTTTTTTTATAAGTTTCATTTACAAAAAGGATATTAAAATAGAAAGTTGAGTTATTAAACTTGTATATATTTAGTATTTTTGAAATTTTCATATGTTTATTAAATTATTCATGCTTTACTTATTTTTTTATTAGTTTTAATTAAAATTTAAAAGAATTATTGGAATGGTAAATTTGAGTTACTAAATACGTTGAGTGTCAATTTTTTTTTGTTTTAATATCATTTATACATTTAAAAATGTATTTTACATCATTAAAAATAACAATTTAGTTCAAAATTGTATAATTAGATTTTTTTTAAACAAAAAAATATAAAACTATTAAAATTTACCTTTAAAAACCCTTCTTATATCATGTCAGTTTTTTTATACAAAATGGAATAAATTTTATAAGTTTATATGTAGTTTTATATCTAAAAGAAGATAATAAATTAATTATTAGGTTTATGGTTCTTAGTTTATAAAAAACTTTAATTAATTAAAAGTAGATATAATTAATTACACATAGATTTAAATGAAAATAAATAGATCTAACAAATTAACTAATTAATTAATTTTTTCCTAACTCTTGGTCCAATCCAATATAGTTGTTGCCCAATCAATTATAGTCATTTCTCTTGGTCAAAAGTAGTTGTTTTCTTCTAGCCATTTGAATGTTCAGTCTCTCTATTTAACTTGTTGCCATGATTTGGTTCTTCATCTTGTAGTGACGATGAACCACACTTGCTGGTTCGAAACACAATCAATTTCAATGTGATTATCACTGAAAACATGTCTCAAAAAGGATAATGATCCAAGAAGCCTTAATTCAATAATATAATATTCTAGTAAACTTAGATTATAACTAGCACAACCACATTAAAAATATATAAATATATAACCATAGAAATAATAATACAAAAAAAATATTGGAATAAAAATTTATTTTTTATCACTAAAATTAATAATAATTATTTAATATTAAATATTATTTAATAATTACATAATAATTATTAACCTATATTAATTAAAAAAACTAATGGAATAAAAATATTATTTTTATCATTATAATTAATAATAATTATTTAATATTAAATGTTATTTAATAATTACATAATAATTATTAACTTATATTAATTATTATTTAATCTTTAATGTTATTCAATATTACATAATAATTGTGTAATATAATGTTGTTTATTTATTATTTAAAATAAATTTTGAAATATAAATTAATTATTTAATAATGTGGTAACCACTTTCAAGATTTGATATACCCCCATTAATACATAGATTCACTCTTTGTGGTTGATTTTCATATTGAGAAAATCTTTGTCACAATATGATGCTGGATCATGGTTGACCATAATTATAAACTCAATGGATTTATATTAAACCCAAAGATTAATATTATAAACCCTATGAATAATATTATGTTCTAGGAATATGAACTCTTAGATTAATAAACCCAAGGAATTGATACTATAAACCAAATGGAATATAAAACCCAAGGGATTAATACTAAAAACGCAAGGGAATAATATTAAACCCAACCTATAAATATTAAAAACCAAAGGTATAAAAATATAAATACAAATATTACTATTAAATGTTATTTAAATTAATTATTTAATAATGTGGTAACCACCTTCAAGATTCATCCCTTGTGGTTGATTTCCATATTGAGAAGACCTTGGACCATAGTTGACCATGATTACAAACTCAAAGAATTTATATTAAATCCAAAGATTAATATTATAAACCCTATGAATAATATTATACCCTAAGAATATAAACCCTTAGATTAATAAACCCAAGGGATTGATATTATAAACCCAAAGGATTCATAGTAAAAACCAAGAGATAAATATTATAAATCCAAAGTATAAAAACCCTAAGAAAAATATCATAGACCTTAAAATAAACATGGTTGACTATGGTTTACCATCATTGATTTTTATACTGAGACAATTTTTGTCAAAATGAAACGTTGGACCATGATTGATTTTCATATTGAGAAAATCTTTGTCGCAATGTGGCATTGGTCCATGGTTGACCATAATTGACCATGGTCAACCATGTTTGACCAATGTTAACCATATTTGACCATCACTGATCATGATTGATTTTCATATTAAGAAAAATTTTGTTACAAACGAAAAGGATTAATATTATAAACCCTAAAATAAAAATTAAACCCTAACATTAATATTATAAATCTCAACATTAATATTGTAAACCCAAGAGATTAATATAAAAAACCCAAAAAATTATAAATATAAGAGAATAAAATTAAACCTTAGTATTAATATTAAAAGGAATCCAACATCTTTTAAAATTTAAATACATTTATATCAACTAGATAACTTAAAATTATAATTTCCTTTTAAATAAAAAAATTTTATATAACAAATTATCTAAACCTAAATCATATTTAATCATACAACCATAATTGACAACCTATATAATATCTAAATCTTTTAACCAACTTTATATGTTTATTTAAAAATCAATAAATTAAATACTTAACTATATTCTATTTTATATTTTATTAATATAAATAACAATTAAATTAAATTAATATTGAGAAAAATATTATAATAATAATTTAAATCAATATGATATTTCTAAAATTAAATTAATATTGAGAAATGAAAATTCTAGGTTGATATTTATTTTAAATTATCTCATATACTAATTTTATAGCGATTGTATTTTTTTTAAATTAAATTAATATTGAAAAATGGAAATTCTAGGTCGTCAGAATTTTGATCTCAATTTTCTAGGATTTGTTAAATTTTTTTTAATTAAATCAATAATGAGAAGGGAGATTTTAAGTTGTTAGAATTTTGATCTCCAATTTGTTATTTTCCAATGTAAGAGTGAGTTGGAGTTGCTATAGAGTTTGTAATTTTCTTAAAATTAAATTAACATTGAGAAATGGAGATTTTAGGTTATTAGAATTTTGATTTCGAATTTGTTATTTTCCAATGTAAGAGTGAGTTGGAGTTGCCTTCTCTGATGTAAGAGTGAGTTGGAGTTGAATGGCAATAAATTTTGATCTCGAATTTGTTATTTTCCATTGTAAGAGTGAGTTGGATTATTTTCCACCATAAGAGTGAGTTGGAGTTGCCACAGAATTTATTATTTTATGATGTTAGAGTGAGTTAGAGTTGAATGGGAGTAAATTTTGATCTCGAATTTGTTAGTTTCCAATGTAAAAGTGAGTTGGAGTTGCCACAGAATTTGTTATTTTCCAATGTAAGAGTGAGTTGGAGTTGAATGGCAGTAAATTTTGATCTTGAATTTGTTATTTTCCAATGTAAAAGTGAGTTAGAATTGCCACAAAATTTGTTATTTTCCAATGTAAGAGTGTAAGAGTGAGTTGGAGTTGCCACAGAATTTGTTATTTTCCAATGTAAGAGTGAGTTGGAGTTGAATGGCAATTCCCATATCTAGAAATTGTTGTGGTTATCTTTTTATTAAACCTATTAATATAAATATAAGATATAATAAATATGAGATTCTTGTGAGTTCTAAAGATAATCTAATTTAATAAATATTGTTGTCTTCGTTTTTCTATTTTTGTATATATCAGAACTATGGATAAGAGTCAAATAAACCCTATGCCACTGGTACTCTAACTTTGTCCGAACATTCATTCAAAACCAGTTTATTCTACATATATATATACTTTGACCTAATGGAAACACGTGTCAGACCTAAAATATATTCTACGATATATGTAAATATTTTGGAACATTCATTCAAAACCAGTTTATTCTACATATATAGATATTTTGACCTAATGGAAACACGTGTCAAACCTAAAATATATTCTACAATATATGTAAATATTTTGACGAAATCAAGCTAAGTAGAAAGAAAATCTCGGGTTAGGATCAACCACGTTATTCTTTAGTTTGTAAAGAGAGAATAACTCATTAAAATAATTGGTTACATTAAAATAAAAGGCCCAAGCTAGCTCTGATGGAAACTGTTGGAATGATGTGATATATATGATATATATGTACAACGCAATGAATGTTTGTGTAGCATATTGTATTATGAGTCACACATTTTATTATTAACCAAGTCTATGAAATATTTTGTAGCGGTTATAATGTATGTACTTGGTAATTCCAAGATTTGGAGTGTGGAATGTAAGCCTAATCTACCTGGAGAACCTTATTGGCTACATTAGAGCCTTCGTGGCTACAGTGCCCAGTGGCAACACAGAGGCTTCAGTGGTCACAGTCTACAAAGCCTTCGTGGCTACAAAACCTGAGCCTCACTACTCACAGTTTCGGAGTTTAGGTGGTCGAGAGTGACATACCTTCCTCACAGGAGAAATTTATTTTCTCATAGGTCTTGGCGTATCTCCAGCATAGCACAAGGCATGGTTGAAAGCGATCCGATAAAACCGAGAACATGGTTACGGGTAATCCGATAAAACCCATGATGATATTGGATGGGGATTTACAAAGACACGTACATGTATGTAATTATAATGGTTGACAGAACCATGTACGCGAAGGACATCCTACAAAACTGGCAGTTGCAGCGGTTGGCACCCATGCATTCCGATGGATGGTTGCTCCTTTATATGGACATCAACATATTCTTTTGTTATGTTTGACAAGAACAAGACTTTGCAGAGACAAGTACTCATTAAGGGATGTGTTGGAATACACAATTCCTACTTATATCAGTTGTGATTCTTTCTATCCAGGGGAGTCTGTTCCTAACTATGTTGCTAGATTTGTGTGTGGTTGAAATATTCTCTCAACCAACAAGATTGTATGTCCAAGATAGTTTTCCTATATTAAAACAATACTCCTGTATATAAATAATATCACATTTGATTAATGGATGATAAGATAATTTGCACTAGATTCTATCAGAAACAGAGTAAAGTTCTTTATCTTCAATGTAAGATTTTAAATCCGGAAACTAGTTCTTTATCTTCAATGTAAGATTTTAAATCCGGAGACTAGTTGTGATTGGGACAACGCTAAATGAAACTGTTACAAAGTTCTTTATCTTCAAAGTAAGATTTTAAATCCCGAGACTAGTTGTGATTGGGACAACGCTAAATGAAACTGTTGGGGCCGATGGAAACAAAGCAATATAAGATTCTAAATCCCCAATGGAAACAAAGCAATGTAAGATTCCAAATCCCTAGACTAGTTGTGATTGGGACAACACTAAATGAAACTGTTGGCTCTGACGGAAAGAAATATCTTGAAACTGTTGGCTCTGACGGAAAGAAATATCTTTATCCTCAATGTAAGCTTTTAAATCCCGAGACTAGTTGTGTTTGGGACAAGGCTCTGACAGAAAGAAAGCTCTTTATCCCCATTGTAAGTTTTTAAATCCTGATACAACGCTAAATGAAAATGTTGTAAACAACGGTAGACTATGTAAAGATAATTTATTTGTTCAAATAGCTTAATCAATTTAAATTTTTAAAGGATAAACTCCACTTATGTGGTAAGTGGTGTTCACTTTTTAAAGTATAAACGCCACTTCTGTGGTAAGTGATGTTCAAGTGAGATATCAATGCATGCATATGCAGAACCAATGAGTTTGCAAATGAACATAAAAGGTGGAAAATGGAAGTATCACAATATCAACACACAACAATATTATTTAAAACAATAAACGTTCAAACTGGATCATCATAAAAAAAAAAAATAATAGATGCATATATTATTAATATTACACAAATGAGATATATAAGCGGTCAAAATATTGTGCATGTAAGCTTTCGGTTGTGTATTGAAGAGCGGTCAAAATATTATACATCTGAGCTTTGGTTGTGTATTGAAACCCCTGTATATTTGACCTCACAAAATAATTATACATCTGAGCTTTGGTTGTGTATTGAAACCACTGTATATTTGACCTCACAAAATAAAGGAAAGGAGGAGAGCGTCACAAAATTACAATCCAAAAGGAGGAGGATAGAGTCATAATCGTACAAATATTATTCCAATAGAAGAAAGAGGAGGGCCTCATAATCCTAGAAATATTATTCCAATACTACAAAAATTCTTAAAACGTAAAAAATTCTCAATGAAGCCTATTATTCCAATAGGGCAAAATTTCTTAAAACGTGAAGAAATTCTCAATGAAGCCTCCTCACTAAAAAGGCAAATTATAATCACTTGAGATTCTATTGAGAAATTTTTTCTTAAGAGGTCAAAAAAGAATTCAAAGAAGCTTAATTGCTTACACTGAAAAAATAAAATAAATTTAAATGGCTTGCATTGAAAAAAGCCCGCATATATATGCTGTAAACTACACAGATATAAACTTCTAACCAGATATAAATTTAAATGTAGTAATAAGTTGGAAAAATGTAAAATTCTCAATTAAGCCTCACTATAATCACTTGAGATTCTATTTGAGAATTTTTCTCTAAAAGGTCAATTTTTTTTTCAAAGAAGCTTAATTGCTTACTCTGAAAAAAATGAAATATATTTAAATGGCTTATCACTTGAGATTCTATTTGAGAATTTTTCTCTAAAAGGTCAATTTTTTTTTCAAAGAAGCTTAATTGCTTACTCTGAAAAAAATGAAATATATTTAAATGGCTTGCTTTGAGAAAACTCCAAAGATATAAACTTAAAATTCACAAACTACACATATAAACTTCTACCCAGATATAAATTTAAAGGCAGTAATAAGTTGGTGGTGGAGTTTTTCATGCAGTCTAAATATTCAATCAATATTTGGTAACAATAAATTTGTAGTTATTTATTGGAATATCAAGTTTGAATTATGAAATATTGATTGGAATTATAAGTTTGAATTATGAAGTTTTTCTTGGCCTCTCCAAGATTCCAGTACTCCAGGATATTTGTACAGTGTTGAATCTAAAAGTTATAAATCTCACTTCTCCATAATAATTCGAGTACTCTACGATATTTGTACGGTGTTGAATCTTAGATATATGTTAATCAAATAAACATTTTAAATAAAAAAATAATCAATCCATATAATCAGACAAGCTTTTTAAAAAACCAAAAATCGTTTCCAAAATTAGCTGGTTTTGAAAAAATACACACATAATAAATTATTGACCCAAGGAAAACCGTCACCAGTAAAGCGCTGGCCAGTAAATTATGAAAATCCAATGTTAAATTATGCAAAACCAAAAAGGACACTGTACAATTTTCTAATCTGTATATGTAACCTGTAAAACGATGTCCTCAAAATGGCGTCACTTTACATACATACATATACATTCTTAGTGCCGTAATCTTCATACATATACATTCTTAGTGCCGTAATCTTCATACATATACATACTTATCGTCGTAAACTTCATATAATCGTCTGCGTAGCGATGGCACTGTCCAATTTCTTAGCCCACCATTCAAAGTCACAATTCAAGGCATGTCTGCTTAAACCAGCTTTCCAAATGTTGTAAATTCCTCTCTGCTCAACCAGTGGGAGGGTTTCACACATATCAATCATTCCTCTCTGCAGTTGTCGATGATAGTATGAAGCCATTTTGTAAGGAAAGCTATGTTACCAGAAACGAGAAACGGGAAACGGAACGAGAAACGACAACGGGACGAGAAACGAATTTTGGAGGTTTCGCATTCAAGAAACGAGGAGAGAGAAAAAACAAAATAATATATGAAAAATATAAAAAATACATTCATCATCAACATTCTCTAATACTATGGTTCATAGTCAGTGGCTCATAAGCTTCAATTGCTTACATGGACCATTTTCGAATACTCATAGTGAGAAACAAAGCTTCAGTGGATCACATGGGCCATTATAGAATATCCATGTTTGATCCTCTAGGATGGAAAATACAATGGTGAAGAAACCCATGGTATTGAATTCAAGCTTGATTTGGCCTTTGCATTTACACTTGATTTGGACCTACTTAGAGTGGGATTTTTTTTAAGGCCAGTTCCCTAAAAACTTCTCGATATATTGTATATATTCTCTAATGTGACTTGAGTGGACTTCAAATTTGGGGTCTATTAGCATTTAGAAGGCATTTAATGGGTTTTCGTTTCCATGGTTTGGTAACAAGATTGTGGAGATTGAGCAGATCTCCATTGGGAATAGAGTTAGAAGTAGAGGATTGTCCGGAACTATTGCCACCTGCAACAAACTTAGTATAAAAAGGAGTGCCACTTTCTCCAGTGCTACAACTAGTGTTTAGAGAGAAAACCTAAACAAAGTTATTAGTAAACTTTCAAAAAATTATTATTAATCCATTATAATAGTAAATTAATTGTTATAAAAATAAAAATAATATATTTTAAAAATATAATTGAACTAGATACTAAATTCAATATTTTATTATTAATCTATTATAATAATGAATTAATCTTTATAATAATAAAAATAATATATTTTAAAAATATAATTGAGATATATAAGATTTTTTTTGAATGAAATTTACTAAATTATTATTTATATTTAATCACTAGTTTATAAAATTATATATAACCTAATTATTATATGTCGCAATATAAAGAAATGGCAATATAAAGCATTCCCCCTCCAGCGAAACTGAAGTCTTCTTCCCCAATAGAAAGTCTTTTTCCCAATCACTGCCACATATATAGCCGATTGATACTGACACCCAGTAAACTTGGATTGCTATATAATATGACTGGCGGTTTCTAAAATAAGATGGCCAAAAGGGGCCAAAGACGACCATGCAACTGCCTTCAAAAACCAACCTCGATACTCACAAAAGAACCAGAACAGCGTTTTGCAAACCATGCAACTGCCTTCGAAAACCAACCTCGGTACATCACAAAAGAACCAGAACAACGTTTCTCAGAAAACTGTATTCGTTTCTGGAGAAACAGTTTCTTGGACCGAGAAACGAAAACGGCCGTACAAAACGCCGTTTTCCGTGCCGTGCCGTTTTGTGTACGTTTTTTTCTGGAAACGAAAGCTCCCGTCCCGTTTCTGGTAACATAGAAGGAAAGCACAACTCACCTCTCTTAAAACATTAATATTATATATTGTCGAGTTGTATAATGTTGCGAAGCAGCAACGACTTAAACAATTTCTTTCAAAGGAAACTAAGAATTTACAGGTAGGGTTTTAAGCCCAGGAAAAACTTAAAAAAAACACTGACGAAAAAAACCCTTTGACTGATCCGTAAGTAGGGTTAGGCCGTGAAATGTCTACCCGGAAATCAAGTTGACCTTAGCAGTGGTGAGGGTCTTACCATGGAATCTTGGTGTACCCTGGCCTGTGAATGAACAGACAATTTATTTTAAAGAAAAATTTCTGCAGAACATATTTTGTCATTAAGAACAAGTGAGAACATATTTGCTATATTTCGTCAGAAAATTCAATGAATTAAGGAAGTTAATAAAAGCAGTCGAGGGCAAGTAGACAAAATTTTAACAGAGGAATTGAAAAATAAAATTGCCGAGTTGTATAATGTTGCGAATCTAGCCTGAACGGCTTAAACAGTTTCTTGCAAAGGAAACTAAGAATTTACAGTTAGGGTTTTAAGCCCAGGAAACAAAAAAACATATTGATGAAAAAAACCTTTTCCCAGATGGGTAAGTAGGGTTAGGCCGTGAAATCCTTACCCCGAACTCCAGTTGACCTTAGCAGTGGTGAGGGTTTTACCCTGGTGAGAGTTAACCCTAAATGAAAATGCCGAAAAACAGAGAATGGTTGGAAAACTTGCAAGTAAATTGTGTAAATTACCTGGGGAAGACAGTCGGGTAAGCCTTCTCTGTTGAGGAAGCGATTGAGTAAGAAAACCAGGGAGCTTCGTTGTCCTCAATACTTGTATAGGTGATAACCAGTCGGAAACACCTATGGAGAAATGGGAGCATTTATCAGTGAAGCAGAGGATACAGAACCGAATCAGAAAAAAACGAAGGGTTTTAACTGCACTAACTCTAAGTAGCTCTCGGCCAAATACCGAGTTATATACACCAAAAGAAATCGCTGCGGGGTTGCAATTTGCCTGTTTGCAATCGTTTGATAGCGAAGAATGTAACCCTCGCCATAGTCGGACAGGGGAGCTTACTGTTGAAATCTAATTTCAACTGCGCATACCAAAACCACCGCAGCAAAACCACAAACCACCTTGATGCATATCGGACCGCTTTTGCGTGAAGGCAGTTTCCTTATGATCGAGCCCGATACAATATAGTGCAGACGCGTGGCTCTCGGCATAGGTAAGCAAGTCTGACTTATCGGGTGTTAATGTTCAGCATAATGAGGCCTTCCGAAATTCTCCACCGCCGTCCGATCGGCCTGATCGATATCCGCCGTCCATCGCTCCTACCTGCGTACAAGCTTGCATTAATTACATAGCGTGGAGTAAAACTTAAGTTTGGTTGACCATACCTTTTATTAATGCATTGTCATAGGTGTAGGTAATGGTTTTAAGTTTTTATATAAGGCATGTATTTATTTTGTAGTTGACCATATATGTTGAAAAACCCACGGTTGTAAATAATGTTTTTTGTATTAAGTTTTTAATATTACGAGCCAAGTAAAAAAAAAATGTGCTCTGTATTTTTTTTGGTTGTTGTATTGGTTGCACACGGGAGAGAGGTAGGCGCAGCAGCGAAAGAGCAGGGAGCAGCATGAAATTTTTATGAAGCAAGGAATTAATTTTGCACAGCAGTGCATAAAAGAAAAGCAGAGGAGCGCATTTGTTTTGTAAGCATGTGTAAATTTTTTTACAGCAGTATGTAAAAGAAGGTTTTTACACCAGTAAGTAAAATGTTTTCACAGCAGTGAATGTAAATGAGAATTTTACCCAGCACAGTAAATTCTCGGGTGGAGACAGAGTTTTGTTGAATGTTTTTTTTTTTGTGGTGAATCCCTCTCAGTAAAAGAGGATGAATATGTATCAGGCTTTATATTTTAATGAATAGAAATCTTTTTATGATGGTGTAATACTCTGTTCTCAGTAAAAAAATTTAAAAAAACTTCCCTGTGCAAAAGGATCCTGGAGTGAAGGAAACAGAGCATTGCCTCTGTGTGTTGAGTTTTTGTTTGTTTTTGGGATTTTACCAGAAAAATCCCCAACAGTGGTATCAGAGCAGGCTTAGGCTCTTTGAAGGTGACAAAGAAGCTGAAGGGAGGAGTCTTTTGTTGCAGCAGTAGATCTTCTCCAGTAGAGTGAAGGCTCAGTCAAGAAAATACTCAGGTATTTCACAAAGTTTTTTTATGTGTTGCTGAAGAAGCAGTCAGTTGTTTTAAAATACACAGTCAAGAAATTGAAGCATAACTAAGGATGCAAGGAATGGCCAGCACAAGCACTGGTATGGGTATGTTTAACACCCAGCTCCCACAGTTTAATGGGAAAAACTATGACTATTGGGCAATAACCATGACAGCCCTGTTTGCCTCTCAAGATTTATGGGAAATAGTTGAAGATGGTTTTGAAGAACCAGCAGATGAAAATGAGTTTAATAGATTAACTCCAGCAGAGAAGGATCTGCTGAAGAGCAATAGGAAGAAGGATTCAAAAGCCCGTGTGTTGTTGTATCTAGCAGTAGACCAGAGTGTGTTTCCAAGGTTAGCAGCAGCTAAGACAGCAAATGAAGCATGGCAAACCCTCAAGACAGCCTATCAAGGCATGGAGAGAGTGAAGACAGCAAAACTACAATTGCTGAGAAAAGATTTTGAGAATCTGAGCATGAAGGAGTCAGATAATATTGACTCATTCTTCACACATGTGATTGGTTTGGTCACACAGATGAGGACTCATGGAGAAACCATTGAAGAAAGGAGGATTGTGGAGAAAATATTGAGGGTCTTACCCTCAAAGTTTGATGCGATTGTCACCACCATAGAGGAGACAAAGGATCTCTCAAACTTTTCAGTTGATGAGCTTCATGCATCACTGATAACACATGAGCAGAGGTTGAGTAGAAATGAAAACTCATCTCTAGAGCAAGCCTTCAAGACCCAGATGTCTTTTGGAAGAGGAAGAGGTCAAGGCAGAGGAAACAAAAGAGGAAGAGGCAGAAGCCAAAATAGAGGTGGAAGGAACAGCCCAGCAAATGCACAAGGAAGAGGCAACAATCCAAATCAGAACCAAGGCCAAGGCAACAGCCAACAAAGAGGACAACATCATGCTCAAGGACAAAGGTATGAAAAATCCAATGTCCAATGCTATTATTGTAAAAAATATGGGCATTATGCTAGTGAATGTAGGAAGAAGCAGCATGATATGAACAATAGATCAAATGCAAATGTCACTAGAGAAAACAACAATCAAGATAATGTGTTGTTAGCTTGTAACATGGCTGAAACAAACAGTGAAGACATATAGTTTTTAGACTCAAGTTGCATCAACCATATGACAGGAAACATAGCCCTCTTTTCTGCTCTAGATCAGAATATGAAATCAGATGTCACACTAGGAACTGATAGCAAAATTTCTATTATGGGAAAAGGAGAGGTAAAAATATTTACAAAGCAAGGAGAAAAGAAAACCATAGCAGATGTCTACTATGTCCCCGGAATGAGATGTAACCTCTTGAGTATTGGACAGCTTGTTCAAAAGGGGTACAATGTTTTCTTTGTGAATGATGTGTGTACCATCATGGATATAGCACCCAGCAAAAGATGCATTGCTGAAGTGAAGATGACAAGGAACAGGATGTTCCCTCTCAGGATCAGGGCAGATTTGAAAAACAAAAATGAAATTGCAGCAGTTACCCAAGAGGCTTTCCAAAGCGTGCCAAAGGATGAAAATTGGTTGTGGCACTTGAGATTTGGACATCTCAATTTTGGAGGTCTAAACTTGTTAAGCAGAAAAGGAATGGTAAGAGGATTACCATTGATAGAGAAACCAGACAGCCTTTGTGAAGGTTGCATTTTGGGGAAACAACATAGAGAAAGTTTTCCATCAGGTAAAAGCATAAGGGCAAAGGCACCCTTAGAGATCATCCACTCAGATTTATGTGGACCGATGCAAGCTCCATCATTAGCAGGCAGCCAATATTTCCTAACATTTATTGATGACTTTACAAGAAAGACTTGGGCTTATTTCCTTAAAAACAAGAGTGAAGTGTTTGAAAAATTCCGAAATTTCAAAGCACTTGTGGAGAACCAAAGCGGGCTGCATATAAAAGTTTTGAGAACTGATAGAGGAGGTGAGTATATCTCCAAGGAGTTTCTACGATTTTGTAGAGAAAATGGAATTAATAAGCAATTTACAGCAAGGTACACTCCGCAACAAAATGGAGTTGCCGAGAGGAAGAACAGGACAATCATGGATATGGCAAGGAGCATGTTGAAGGCAAAGCATTTGCCAAATGATTATTGGGCTGAAGCTGTACATTGTGCAGTGTATATTCTGAACAGGTGTCCTACAAAAGCAGTGATGAACAAGGTGCCGGAAGAAGCATGGAGTGGGAGAAAGCAAGGTGTCACCCACTTGAAAGTTTTTGGATGTGTGGCCTATGCACACATACCAGATCAGCTAAGGAGGAAGTTGGACAGCAAAGGGGAGAAATGTATCTTCATTGGATACAGTGAGGAATCCAAAGCTTACAGGTTGTATATCCCATCCACCAAAAAGTTTTTTGTCAGCAGAGATGTTCAATTCATTGAAGAGGAAGCTTGGGATGGAAGCATAGAGAAAACAGTGAATGTTAAAAACTGTTTGTCTCATGATGAAGATGATGAGGAGGTGGCTGAAATGGATCCCCAAACAACAACGCCAACACAAGGACAGCAAGGGACACCATTGAGGATAAATGAGAGTGCTTCTCCAAGCACACCACAAGGAGGAAATTCAAGTGCATCTTCAAGCACTTGCACACCAAATGAAAGAGGTAAGAAGTTTAGAAATCTAAGTGACATTTATGATGAAGGAATGAATTCCTTATTTGCCTTGTATTGTCATGTTGATGATCCTATTCATTTCGAAGATGCAATCAAAGATAAGAAATGGATAGAAGCTATGGATGAGGAGATGAATGCCATAGAGAGAAACAAAACATGGGATTTGGTTGAGCTACCAAAAGGCAAAGAAGTCATTGGAGTGAAATGGGTCTACAAGACCAAAAGCAATGCTGAAGGCAAGATAGAAAGACACAAGGCAAGGCTGGTTGTCAAAGGGTACAAGCAGCAATATGGGAGAGATTATGAGGAGACTTTCGCCCCGGTTGCAAGAATGGAAACCGTGAGAGCAGTACTGTCCATAGCAGCTCAAAACAAGTGGAAAGTTTACCAAATGGACGTGAAGTCAGCATTCCTAAATGGAGTGTTAATGGAAGAGGTTTACATTGAACAACCTCTAGGCTATGAGAAGAAAGGTGAAGAGCACAAAGTGTGCAGATTGAAGAAAGCTCTTTATGGGCTGAAGCAAGCGCCAAGAGCATGGTACAGCAGGATAGATTCCTATCTATTGGATAATGAATTCGACAAGTGTGAAGGAGAACCCACCGTCTACATCAAAGAAAAAGATGGTAAAATTTTAATTGTTGTCTTATATGTTGATGATGTTATTTTCACAGGTAATGATGATCAGCTTATTGAGAATTTCAAATCAGTCATGAAGGAAGAATTTGAAATGACTGACATGGGTTTCTTGAGATACTTCTTAGGCATAGAAGTAGATCAAAATGAAAAAGGAATTTTTATCTCACAAGCAAGATATGTAAATCAAGTATTGAGCAGATTTAACATGCAAGAATGCAAAGCAGCGATCACTCCCACAGTAATGGGATTAAAACTCAGCAGAAAGGACAGCAGCAAGGATTTTGATCCTAGTTTGTACAAGAGTATTGTTGGCAGCCTTATGTATTTAACAGCAACTAGGCCTGACATTATGTTTGCTGTTAGTTTAATTTCCAGATTCATGGAGAGGCCAAAGGAGGCACATTGGCAGGCAGCAAAAAGAATTTTAAGGTATGTCAAAGGTACCAAAAGGTTTGGAATTTTATATACTACTTCAGAAAGTTCAGAATTAATTGGATACACTGATAGTGATTGGGTTGGAAGTGTAGATGATCGGAAAAGCACTTCCGGTTTTGTCTTTCATATGGGTTCAAGAACCATTTCATGGGCTTCTAAGAAGCAGACCATTGTAGCATTGTCTACAGCAGAGGCTGAATATGTGGCAGCTACAGCAGCATCATGTCAAGCAGTGTGGATGAGAAGAATGTTGAGGTGCTTAGGCCAAGAGCAGGCAAAAGCGACAGTGATTTTTTGTGACAATAGCTCAGCTATTGCATTGTCAAAGAATTCAGTGTTTCATAAGAGAACGAAACACATTGATACAAGGTTTCACTACATCAGAGAATTGGTGAACAATGGAGAAATTGTCTTAGAACATTGCAGGACTCAAGAACAGGTTGCAGACATTTTGACAAAGCCTTTGGATCAGAAAAGCTTTGAATTTTTGAGGAAGTGTTTGGGTATGACTGAATGCCCAGCAGTTGAAATTAAAGGGGATTGTTGAAATCTAATTTCAACTGCGCATCCCAAAACCACCGCAGCAAAACCACAAACCACCTTGATGCATATCGGACCGCTTTTGCGTGAAGGCAGTTTCCGTAT
Organism: Pinus tabuliformis; assembly: GCA_031772625.1. Lineage (NCBI taxonomy): Eukaryota > Viridiplantae > Streptophyta > Pinopsida > Pinales > Pinaceae > Pinus > Pinus tabuliformis. The sequence goes on from CM062820.1 coordinate 1,223,240,215, forward strand.
GATCGAGCCCGATACAATATAGTGCAGACGCGTGGCTCTCGGCATACGTAAGCAAGTCTGACTTATCGGGTGCTAATGTTCAGCATAATGAGGCCTTCCGAAATTCTCCACCGCCGTCCGATCTGCCTGATCGATATCCGCCGTCCATCACTCCTACCTGCGTACAAGCTTGCATTAATTACATAGCGTGGAGTAAAACTTAAGTTTGGTTGACCATACCTTTTATTAATGCATTGTCATAGGTGTAGGTAATGGTTTTAAGTTTTTATATACGGCATGTATTTATTTTGTAGTTGACCATATATGTTGAAAAACCCACGGTTGTAAATAATGTTTTTTGTATTAAGTTTTTAATATTACGAGCCAAGTAAAAAAAAAAAATGTGCTCTGTATTTTTTTTGGTTGTTGTATTGGTTGCACACGGGAGAGAGGTAGGCACAACAGCGAAAGAGCAGGGAGCAGCATGAAATTTTTATGAAGCAAGGAATTAATTTTGCACAGCAGTGCATAAAAGAAAAGCAGAGGAGCGCATTTGTTTTGTAAGCATGTGTAAATTTTTTTACAGCAGTATGTAAAAGAAGTTTTTTACACCAGTAAGTAAAATGTTTTCACAGCAGTGAATGTAAATGAGAATTTTACCCAGCACAGTAAATTCTCTGGTGGAGACAGAGTTTTGTTGAATGTTTTTTTTTTGTGGTGAATCCCTCTCAGTAAAAGAGGATGAATATGTATCAGGCTTTATATTTTAATGAATAGAAATCTTTTTATGATGGTGTAATACTCTGTTCTCAGTAAAAAAATTAAAAAAAACTTCCCTGTGCAAAAGGATCCTGGAGTGAAGGAAACAAAGCATTGCCTCTGTGTGTTGAGTTTTTGTTTGTTTTTGGGATTTTACCAGAAAAATCGCCAACACTTACTGAACAAACCGTCTGTCGAATAAGAGATGCCGCCAGCAAAAGCTTAGGGTGTTCACACACGCGTCACCACGGCAATTTTTTTTCTTCTTTTAAATAGTTTTTCTCGTCCCTTCACACTCCATCGTGCCACAACCGTGGATTGCGACTAAGACGAAGTATCTTTGGGCACATTCGCCTCAGTTGGGCAAATTTTATCGCGCCACAACCGTGGATTGCGACTAAGACAAAGTATATTTGGGCACATTCGCCTCAGTTGGGCAAATTTTATTTACTAGCAATTGTACCCGAGGTGTAAAGGAATGCCGAATAAGTCTATAAAAATTTATTTTTACAAAAAAGAACCTTTTTAGCTTTGTATTCATGCTCTTTTATAACCTTTTGAGTTAATTAGTATGAGGAATTAAAAAAATTAATACACACCTTTTTTATTTATAATTAATTTTTATTTGCGAAATTTTTATTTTTTTACCCTTTTTAAAGCTTTCGGATATATTTTTTTGTTAGATTTTCATTTTCTCGCTCCACATAAAAAGATACCCTACTCAAATTACTTTGCATATCCTTTTTTTGTCCTTCGATCCGTGGAACAATCTTTGTATCTCTCTGCAGCGCCAAACTCAAACATTGTACTAGTTCCGCAAATAGTTTTGTTATTTCACCAACCAGTTCATTACATTGATACAAAAGAAGAATATGACTGCTACTCTTACAATGCTTTGTAAAAGCATAGATGGATTCCACTGTGTCAACTAGGCATTGAAGCGGTGCCTCCAAAGATATGGCATTAATGAAATCTTCTTCCTGTGATAGCTCTTCCAGAAATGATCAGAGATCCAGACGATAATATGCCATCACTAAAAAATTAGCCTTACTTACAGCAATATCATTGACAATTATCTTTGTATCATCAATACATCTATATATCTTATTCAATGACATTGCACTTCCAAAGGCTACAGACATCTTGCAGAATCTATCACTTTGCACACACGAATGGGTCAAACGAATGAGACTATGGAGTTCCATGACCGAACGATTACATCAAAATAAGACTAATTCACTTTGATAAAACCTCAACTACTCTGAAGGAGAGCATTGTTATCAAACCCCAGTTCGATAAATTGCATTCCCTAAAGCTTGAAGCAGAAACCCGCTAGTCAAATTTGGCCCCTAACCCAAAGCCTGGCCATCAAACCCTGAATTCAAAATGCTCAATTGTTTCATGATATTCCTCTGCGAGGGTTCAATTTTCCCACGAGTGTGACATGTTTCGTCTATGACATAGTAGATTTTTTCACAGGGCTCATTTTTTGCATGGGTGGGGTATGTTTTGCCTTATGGAATAGCGGTTTGCAGTGACTATCAAGTTGGGTCAAGTATGGAATTAACCATAATTGTGCAAGATGGTAGTTCTGGGTGCTCGATATTTAAAAGATATAAAGAAGCATCTTCATTGCTCGAGATTACATTTTTTGTTTTTTCATGTCTTATTAAGACATCTGGATTTCTTGGAGCATGCTTATTTCTTGGTTTGATACCCCATTTCATTTGCCCTAAAAAGAATTTGAATTTGGTATGGTTATGCTCTAACCATTCCAGATTAGGTGCTTTGTTGTCGACTTAAACTTTTTGAATTGATTAATAATGGACCAGGACTCATGCATACAGATACAGATATAATTAAGCACAAAATCAATCGATTAAGATCCAGCCATGATTTTGACAAGAAACCCGCTGATTAAAAATGAAATTACAGCAAACTCCAAGGTGACCCTTGCAAGAATTCCTCCACTTCCCGGGGCGTCAAAGGGCTATTGTTCGAATTCATTTCCGACCATGAGAACCTCTTAAACAGCGGTGGTTTTCTCATCTGCGTGGAGGTTTCAACTAGGAAGCTCGGCATTTGACAACGCTCACGACCACAGATTCCTCTCACGTGCAACAAAATCCTCATCAACCCCTGCTAACCCATTGTATCCTTACTATTGTTCTGAGCAGAGATGGGATTTTCTGATAAAATTGTGATTTGCAGGTGACAAGGGGTGGTGTGTTTATGAGGTTTGAACCGGAATGTCGAAGGAGGAGAAAAAGAAGAGTGGCCCATGCAGGAAACATTGACGACATGATTGTAGCTATGTTGAAGCACATGCAGATAAGAATCCCATTGTTTGTTCCTGCTACTTGGATTGACCCAACAAGCTGAAGAATGGATCATGCATGGTTTCTAGAGTTCAAGGGTTCCACTTTTGTTCTTGGGCCTATGCGCAGAAATTCTCACTGTAGATTAAACTAATTATGCAATGTACTAAAGCAAAATACTCAATCTACTTCTACTATGAAACTTGTGGAAGCTTAATCGATTTTGAGCAAGATCAAACAGAACACATATAACAGAAAAGAAGATTCAATCACATGAAACACAGAAGAATACTCTGGGGAAAGCCTCAGCTAAAAACCTCGCTATCTGTATTATCATACAAGGGGAAATATCTCAGGATTACACAAAGCTTTAGCTCTCAAGCTATGCAACTCTCAGTACAATCCCTCACTGCTACTCATAGACAGAATAGACAACACATATGCCTTCTCCTCTGTCCTCCAAGCCTCTTATTTCCTTGCGCAATTTTCCCTGGGTCCTCCAACTATAACCTGAGTGATTCTCACAGTTTTCCTTGGGTCCTCCAACTGTAACCTGAGTGATTCTCACCTCACACACTACTCTGACCTCTGTAGAAACTGCATAATCCTCAAGGAATAAATTCCTTTTGCATGCAAGAGATATTCTCATAGGAATATTCTAGCAACTAATAGTACACTATCCCTACCTTTAATCTCAACTAGGTCTTTGTCTCAACAGACATGCATGAGTTATTTATGAGAGAATATTCATTTATCTAGAGAACAATAGTTGCATGCATGCATGTATTAACTAATTGAACTCACAATTAGTTCCACAAACTTTTTGGAACTAATTTAACTAGACTTAACTCAATTAACTGAGCTAACTAATTACAACTCAAATACAACTCACCATTATCTCCTTAATTAAGGGATAAATTCCTCAATCAAAGGGATAATTGTTGCATGACTTCACAAAGACTTCATGTTTCAATTTCACCAACTAATTAACTCAATATGAATGAATTAATTATTTTTCAAACAGCTAGTGAGACTAAATTCGAATTTTAATTCAAGGACAAATTAAAATTGGAATATATCCTGAAATGTTATCTATAGCAATGCTATTTATAGCATTTCTATTTTTAGCATTTCTTGTTGCTATTTTCAACACTCCCTCTCAACAAGAAAGGGATTATCTGCCACCCCGATCCTGTCTCTATGGAACTCAAATTTACACTTTGACAATGCCTTAGTCAAAATGTTAGCATCTTGCTCCTCGACCGAAATATACTGCAACCACATGATCCTCCTTGTCACACAGTCTCTGAGATGATGATACCGAATGTCAATATGCTTGGACCTGTCATGAAATACTGGATTCTCATAGAGTTTGATACAACTCTAATTATCACAGTAGATCACAATTGAATCCATCCTCTGATCAAACAAACCAACTAGCATTTTCCACATCCAAATGGCCTCACATGTTGCCTGACTTGTAGCCATGTATTCAGCCTTTGCTGAGCTGAGTAAAACTGACCTCTGTTTCCTTTTGTACCAAGAAACTGCAGTTGAACCAAGGTTGAAAATTCCTCCCGATGTTCTCTTCCGATCTGATGGACTCCCTGCCCAATCTGCATCTGTGAAGCCCTATAGCTTCACTCCCTCTGACCATCTGTACCATAATCCATACTGAGATGTGCCTCTAAGGTATCTCAAAACATGCTTCGTTGCCTTCCAAAATAGCTTGGTAGGCTGAACCATTTCTTGACTCAGCTAGTTCACCGCATAGCACAAATATGGTCGTGTGTTCACTAAATACATCAATGAACCCACAAGCTGCCGATACACAGTAGCTTCTACTACTTCTCCTGAAGTAGCATCCTCCTTCCTCTAGTTACCTGCTAGAGGAGTCTACATGGGCTTGCACTTCTCCATGTGGAATCTCCTGAGTATCTCATTGGCATACTTGCCTTGAGACACAAACACTTCTCCATCCTTCTGCCACACTTCCATGCCTAGAAAGTAGTGCATGAGACCCATGTCTTTCATCTCGAACTCTCTTGCAAGGTCCTCCTTGCAAGACATGATCAAATGATGATCACCTATTAATATCAGATCATCAACATAAAGAACAATGATCAACTGCTTACCTTCCACCATGATGTGGTACAAGTTTGCATCCACTTCACTCTTTGTGAAGCCCAACTCGGTGAAGTAGTTGTCGATCTTGGTGTACCAAGCACGAGGTAATTTCTTCAGCTCGTACAAGGCTCTCTTGAGTCGGCACACATGCAACTCATGATCGAACGTCTCAAATCCTTCTAGCTGCTCCATGTACACCTCTTCCTCAATCTTGCCATTGAGGAATGCAGTCTTCACATCCATCTGATGGATCTTCCAACCCATCTCTGATGATAGTGCTAATATCGATCTGATAGATGAGTACCTTGCTACAGGAGCAAAAGTCTCATCATAGTCGATACCCTTGACCTGTGAGAAACCACAGGCAACAAATCTTGCCTTGTGTTTCTCCACACTACCATCAGCAGCTTGCTTTACCTTGTAAAGCCAACGGGAACTCACTACTAACTTGTTCTCAGTCTTGGAACCACATCCCAAACACTGTTCCGAACTATGGAGTCAAACTCCTCCACCATAGCATCAACCCAAATCGGCTGCTGCATTGCTTCCTCAAAGGAAGATGGCTCGGTCTCAACACATTCCCCAACAAGGGCGATGTATCTAGTGTACCTATCAAGTGACCTCCTCTATCTGTGCTGAGAATATTGTTCTCCCTCATTCTCTTTCGCATCCGATGACAATCTATCAGCTTCTCTCATGTGCTTCCGCCCATCTCTGGAAGACTCTGCATGAGTGGATGTCTCCACTTCTAGAACCTTTGCATGCGGCTGCTCCGCATCAATCTAAGTCTCCTCCTCCTTAGGAACCAAAATTTCCTCCACAACCTATAGTTGGAGCCCCCTCTCAAGGGAAACTTGCATGGTCTTCTGCTCATCAAACTCAAGATCTCTGTGAACCACTGTCCTCCAACTGGTAGGCAAATACACCCGATAGTTGTGGGGTGTATCAGTGTACCCCACAAGTATCCCCAACTCTGCTGTCGGCTCAAGTTTCTTCTGGGCATCCTTGGTCACATGGCAATAAACCAATGAGCCAAAGATCCTTAAGTGACCCACATCTAGTCTCTTCTCAGAGAAAGATTCCTCTGGTCTCTTCATCCCAAGTACGCGATGTAGGCTTCTATTCTACAAATAGACCGCTATGTTGCATGCCTTAGCCCACAAATGAAGTGGTAGGCCTTGGTCATGTAGCATTGCCCGAGCTACCCCCACAATCGTTCTGTTCTTCCTCTCAGCCACCCCATTCTGCTGTGGGTTATGGGGTGTCGTCAACTCCTGTTTAATTCCTTCCACTACACAGAAGTCCTTAAACTCTTGAGAGACATACTCTCCACCATTGTCACTTCTTAAGGCCCTCATATTCTTCCTTAATTCTTTCTCAACCAAAGATTTGAACTCACAAGACTTTGAGAAGGTTTGATCCTTCTTCTTCATGAAATAGATCCAGCATTTACAAGAAAAATCATCAATGAAAATCACATAATACCTTTGTTTAACGGTGGAGGCTGTCGAGAATGGTCCACACACATCTGTATGAACTCGCTCCAAGATTGCTTCAGCTCGACTATCTCGATCATGAAAGGAAGATTTTGCATACTTACCCAAGATACAACCTTTGCATGTGTCCACTTGCTCAAGTTTACTTTTGGGAAGTCCGATAGAGATCTGCTGCATTATCTTCAAGGCCCCATGATGCAAGTGGCCCAACCGCCAATGCCATAACTCACCAATATCTTGGCTTTGCACCAATTCTGCTTTGGAACTCAATGCAGCACAGCCATCTACCTCTAGCTTGTAGAGATTCTTCACTTGAATCCCAATCCTCTTGGTCTGACCCATGGCTATGTGTCTTAGCAACACCTTTCCTTTACTAAAGACTACATCATAGCCTTTGTCTTCCAACATCGCGACCGATACCAAGTTTTTCTTCAGTCCAGGCACATACTTTACATAAGTCAAGGTGAGAGGAGCTCCATGCTCCCTCTGAAACACAACCGTACCTTCACCTAAAACATGGTACTTTCCTTCGTCGCCCATCTTAATGTGCATATTGAGGTCTTTCTCTTCCAAGGTACTGAATAAACTCTTATCGCCGGTCATGTGGAATGAGGCTCCACTGTCCAGATACCAAATACAACCCACCATCGATGAAACCATGCATGCAATGAGGGTATCCAATTCGAATTGTGAGGCCAATGCCTCACCTTCTGATCCTTTCGAGGATCCCTTCTTGGATTTCTTCAATGGACAATTAGTTTCATAATGGCCTGCCTCATGACAATTAAATCATCTCACTTTAGATTTGTCAATCTTCTTCCCACCATGGGAAGAACTCGATTTGGAGGGGGAAGCATTCCCTTTCCCTTTCCACACCTTACTTGCTAAGGCTATATTTTCTTCATCATCATGTTTAGATGAAGAACCATCTCTGGTGCTTCTCCTGATCTCCTCCTGCATCAGATACGACTACAATCATTCCCAATCTGGCAGTTTCTCTCTTCCATTCACTGAGTCTTGGTAGCTATGCTAGCTCTTAGGAAGACTGAGGAGAGAAATACTCACCATATCATCATCAGCTGTCGTGATTCCTACACTTCCAAGCTCATCTCTGCAGGTGGTGAACTTGTTCAGATATGTAGACATCGTGTCACCTTCTTCACACTTCATTTTCCGAAGCTTATCCTTTAGCACCAGCTTCCTCTGGTCATTGTTGTTCTAATATAGGTCCTTCAATGTCTTCCACATTGAAAATGGAGTCTCCTCCCCATGGAGACTCGAGACAATATGGTCTCGAACTCCCTCCAGAAGAATCTTCCTCGCTCTCACCACACATTTCTTCCATTCCGCCAATTATTGGGCATTAGCTACTGCTGGCTTGGGAACTTCTTGATCAAAGAAGTCCTTCAAACCCACTTCAAACCATTGTCTTCTAATACCGCTTCCATGCGTTCCTTCCATGATATGTAATTCAAGCTGCCATCTAGGGCATACTCGAGTCTCAAGCCATTGAACGCCATTGGTGAACTTTGAGATGTGATAAAAAATCGATTTTGTACCTACAATCAAGAACTTCAAACTTAGAACTTCGAACTTCTTTGTATATTGTTCTCCGCTTTGATTACCTTTGCTCTGATACCATGTAGAAATTCTCACTGTAGATTAAACTAATTATGCAATGTACTAAAGCAAAATACTCAATCTACTTATACTATCAAACTTGCTGAAGCTTAATCAATTTTGAGCAAGATCAAACAGAATACATATAACAGAGAAAAAGATTCAATCACACATGAAACACATAAGAATACTCTAGGGAAAGCCTCAGCTAAAAACCCCGCTATCTGTATTATCATACAAGTGAAAATATCTCAGGATTACACAAAGCTTTAGCTCTCAAGCTATCTAGCTCTCAGTACAATCCTTCATTGCTTCTCATAGACAGAATAGACAACACATATGCATTATCCTCTTTCCTCCAAGCCTCCTATTTCCTTGCATAGTTTTCCCTGGGTCCTCTAGCTGTAACCTGTGTGATTCTCACCTCACACACTGCTCTGACCTCTATAGAAACTGCGCGTTCCTTCGACATGCAAGAGATATTCTCATAGGAATATTCTAGAAACTGATAGTACACTATCCCTGCCTTTAATCTCAAGTGGAACTTTGTCTGAAATGACATGCATAAGTTATTTATGAGAGAATATTCAGTTATCTAGAGAACACTAGTTGCATGCATGCATGCATTAACTAACTTAACTCACAATTAGTTCCACAAACTGTTTGGAACTAATTTAATTGGACTTAACTCAGTTAACTGAGCTAACTAATCTACAAGGATTGCGGGCCAGGGAAGGGTATAAATAGAGTGCGGCTCTATGAGGGAAAGGTAGTTCTTTTGAGGGATGAAATGTAATGGGTTCTTAAAGAAGATAGTCTGAAAGCATTTGTAAGTCCGAGTCGAGGGTTGGGTAGTAGGTAGAGGCTCTGCAGCTGTGTGCACAAAGGCCTGGAAAGTCCACAGCTATGTGCGTGGACCCCTGCAGCTGAGTGCACAGGGTAGATCTGGATGTATTGGTGGAGAATAATAAAAAAGATAAGTTTGTTTCTGTAAATTCTGTGTTATCGCTCATCTGTCTTTATGGTTTACCTTTCTATATCTGGTTAATGTAAATGTGATAAGTGTATGCGAATCTAGGTTCATTTTGTGCGTGAATCGATTATGTTGGTTAAATGTTTGCTTAAAGACCTTGTTGAATAACTATGAATCATAAGAATAGAATAGCGCAGTAATAAGAAAAATATAATCACTTTGGATTGGTGCGAACAAGTGCGCAAACCTCCTAGACCACACCAAGACATCCCTAGGGTGCAGAAACCTGGTTCTAGCACCCTCCCCTGTTACCTCAGGTGAGACCTTAGTCTGCGCTCCACGGGCTGTTGCCGAAAGGGCCGGTAGCTGTGGGATTTGTTTGGCTAAATAACTCTTCCAAACCTGGGTCAGGCCCATAACAGCCAACAAATGGTTCTGTTGCCGGGACGAGATCTACCTAACGGGTGTTCAGGTGTGGGACACAGGGGCCCTATAGAGAAAGAACGTTGAAAATTCAAGAGGATCGGGGACGGTAATAGATCAAGGGTAACGATGGCGAACACAATTCAGTTACCAGTATTCAAGGGAGCTGGAGGCAAATACCTGGAAAAATTTTGGTTTGTACTAAAATCAGTATGGAATGCGTAGCAAGTCGCAGATGATAACATCAAGAAAGCCATCTTAGTCAGTGCACTGTAGGACCGAGCACTAACATGGTACATGAAGTATTCAAGCATTAACCCAACGGCGGGGATAGCGGACATCCATACTGAATTGAAAAAGGAGTTTAGCCGGCCAAAGACAAAAGCGCAGTTGGTCATAGGATTCAAAGAGATCACGATGATGCCTGGCGAGACCCCATGGGATTTGGATCAAAGGTTGAAAAGCACCATTCGCGAGGCCAACATGACCCTGATAGATGCACAACACTGCGCTTGGTTCATCACATCATTAACGCCATATCTGAAGTCGGCTTTGTCACAACAGAAGATCTCAACCCAAGCGGAAGCGCTGGAAGCAGCAATGCGGTTGCACGAAACCCTGGTACAGGACCCAAGGTTGGGAGTTCAGCAAATCCAAGCGCAAGTCCAAAATTTGTGTTTGGAGATACAAAAGTTAAAGCAAGACTAAACATCATGTTCCGAAATCCAGGAGGAAGTATGGTGTATAAAGTGTAGGGGCCAGGGACACGATAAAGATCACTGTCTGGTCTCAGTGAATTTTGTGGTCACAGGGGGACCGACACCATTGTGACCAAAGGAACAGATAGGGCCGAGCGCGATCGCCCCGCTCTAGTGCACAATCTGTCAAGTAGGAGGAAAGCACAACACGGATAACTATCATCTATTGCCAAAATACAACTAGACCCCTGAGCAGCTCTTTTGCAACTTTTGTAGATTGGTGGGTCACGAAGAAAGAGATTGTCGTAGCTATCAAATGTTGATGGACCAGACACCAGCCTACAGAATGCAGACTGAGGTGCGAGGTCAGGATCCAGCCACAGTGTTTGCACGCGGTGGGTTCACGGGACGCGGTCAAGGATGGGGTAGAATGGGACCAAGAAGGGGTCGCGGGCAGCTAATCTGTTACAACTATGGAGGACCAAGACATTACGCACGGGATTGTACCAATCCAACCTGAGTATCATGTCCTTATTGTGAGCAATTCGATCATGAGCTGCTAGATTGCCCCATGTTGATAGCATAAATTCGTGAAAAGAAGGCAGCACCTCCTACGACAATGCAAAACGTGCAGATGATGTGATCCGAACCCCGCCACAACAAACCCACAGTCAACATGATATTGCGACATGGCACAGCCACAAGAGAAGCCGATAGGAAGACTAATATGGAAGCTGAGGAAAGCTTCACGGGCGTCTCTACTCGAGGTAGTAGGGATCCACCTGAGCCAACTAGGGATCCCTCGATGATGACTACCTTCTTAGAGACATGCATAAAACTGCTTCGCGACAACCGGGCAGTTAGAGGGTTACAGGAAGTAATTAATAGATGCGCAGGTTGGGGTGAACCTCGCACAGTCCAGAAAATAGGAAGACATGCATCACGGACGGGTCAGGAAATGCGGCTAACAGCACAAATTAGCAACTACGAGATGGATCAGGTCATTCTGGACCTAGGTTCTGATGCAAACGTATTGCCTAAATAGACTTGGGAGCGCATGGGTAAGCCTACACTACAATGGTCTCCTATCCAATTGCGGATGGCCAACCAACAGAAGATCTTGCCTATGGGATGGCTACACGGCATTACAGTAGATATTGATGGTGTAAGTACCCGAATAGATTTCGAAGTTATTGAAATCATGGACGAAACTAGTCCATACCCTGCGTTGCTAGGGATAGACTGGGCCATTGATATGAATGGGGTTATTAACCTCAAACAGAGGAAGATGATATTCAAGAAGAAGTCGCTCCAGGTCATTGTTCCGCTGGATCCAACAGACGGACTGTGCTACACAGAACCAGCGCATAGCGAAGAGAGGGGCGATGTATTGGATAGTATCTACAAAATTGCTGCACAGGAGGAGTGGAGATTCTCGCAGGGCTACGCCAGTGATTCAGATGAGGAAGACGAGCGATGGTACAATAGGGTGAGCGAGGCTACCACGTTGCACTGTAATATGATGACGAAATCCCTGTATTGCGTTAAAGTTCAGAACCGCGAACTGCCGATGTATGACGGGCTGACAGTAGTAGAGGATTTCCTGGTTAAATTCGAAAGTGCGGTACCAGAGTACCAACGGTTCGATGCACTCAAATGGGCATTGTGTGCGACACTAGCGTGATGGTGGGATACCCATGAAGGAACCTTCGAAGATTGGTGAAGCTGCAGGCGCATGATGCAGATAAGATTTGGGAAGCCCAAGCTACGAATAACGGAGAAATATGATGGATGGGAGAATCCGCGCATACATCTGAGCAAATGGACCAAAGCTTATGGTATGGAGCCTCAACCAGAATGGGTGCACTTATTTTATCATACCTTGGATGTCATTCCAAGGAACTGGTATACGGAAACAGAGCTCTAGCATGGCACTGGCGAGTGGGATATTCTGCGTGAAGGGTTTTTGTCGACATTTCTCTTTGAAGACCAATGGATGGATACTGTGGATGATGCATTACAGCTAGTAAAGGCCGCCATATTTAGAACACCACCGAGCCAGAAGAAGTCATGCCATTAGACTGGTCGCGACAGTTGAGCCAGGCCTTAGCATGTTACAATGTATAAGTAGAAGATGATGAGGATGACCCGCGTAACATCAATATACCAAAAACCAAAGGGAGTCGTGAGGTGCACGGCCCTGAGATAGAAGATCCAGATATCACGGCGCCACTGAAAACAAAAAAGTTAATATCGGAACAGAGGAAGAGATGAAGTATGCTACACTTGGGGGCTACTGGGACAATGCCACGGTGGAAAAGGTCGTCGAGCTACTCCGAGAATACCGCAATTTATTCCCTACAAAAATGACGGAGCTGAAGGGGATTCTAGGAGACCTAGGGATGATGAAGATAACTTTGAAGCCAGATGTGAAGCCAGTGAAGCAGAGACCCTATCGGTTGAATCCAAAATACGAAGCAAAGGTCCGCGAAGAATTGGATAAGATGTTGGCAGCAGGAATTATTGAACCAGTCGAGGAGTCCGATTGGGTCAGCCCTATGGTCATACAGGAGAAGAAACAGAAGGGGGAGATCTGCATCTACATGGATTTGCGAAAGCTCAATGATGCTTGTGTTAATGATCCGTTTCCAACACCCTTTACAGATGAGGTACTCGAAAATGTGGGCAGGCAGGAAGCATACTCCTTCATAGATGGGTTCTCTGGGTACCATCAGATCAAGATCACGCCAGAGGATTGGAGCAAGACAACGTTCACTACCGAATGGGGTTGTTTTTAGTATACGGTAATGCCCTTTGGATTGAAGAATGCGCCTATGATATTTTCCCGTATTGTGGTAGCCGCATTCAAGGAATTTATCCACAAATTCTTAGAAGTCTACCTGGATGACTGGACCATATTTGGCCTGGTTAAGAAACATGTCGCGAGCTTACGATTGATGTTGGATACCTGCCGACGACACTAGATTGCGCTCAACTTAAAAAAGTGTACTTTCCTCATCCCTTTCAGGAACTTGCTGGGCCATGTGGTTTGTAAGCAAGGACTCATGGTGGATCTGGCAAAGATCGTTGTCATATTGAATCTGCAAGTGTCGCGCAGTGTAAAGTAGCTACGCGCTACGTTGGGACACATGGGCTACTATCGGAAGTTCATCAAAAGCTACGCCTAGATTACGGCTCCGATGGAGCAATTGCTGAAAAAGGATGCTACTTATTGCTAGAATGAGGAGTGCAACAGAAGCCTAGAGATGCTTAAGGAGAAAATGGCTTCAGCCCCTATATTGGTCTTTCCAAAATGGGACATCGAGTTTCATGTGCATGTGGACGCGTCCTATATCGTGCTGGGAGTGGTACTCACTCAACCAGGAGTAGAGGGACTGGACCATCCGATTGCATTCGCAAGTCGCAGGTTGTCCAAAGCAGAGAAGAATTACTCTACTACTGAGCGAGAGGGATTAGCGATGGTATACGCGCTCCAAAAGTTCTGTCACTATCTGCTCGGAGGACATTTTAAGATGTACATAGATCACTCTACACTCAAGTACCTAGTGAATAAGCCTGTGTTGGGGGGGCGCATTTGTCGATGGTTGCTGTTATTTCAAGAATATGATTTTGAGGTTGTTGTAAAGCCAGGATGCCTGAATGCAGGTCTGGATCATCTATCCCGAATTGAGACCGGCGAAGAACCAACAAATCTAGAAGAGGGACTCCTGGATGCCCAGTTATATGCCGTGCACGTTGCAGATGGCCACTTTGAAGATATTATCCACTTTTTAACTATGGGCACTATGCCACAAGGGTATTCTATCCAGCAAAAGAAGGAATTAGTAATACGTGCAGCAGATTTTACCGTAATTGCAGGTCACCTTTACAAGATGGGAAATGATGAAATATTGCGTCGATATGTACCAGAATTCGAGCATGAACAGATCCTGGCCAAAGCACATGGAGGGGTTGCTGGCGAACATTATGTGGGCCAAGCTACAACCCAGAAGATTCTCTGCACCAGATTATGGTGGCCTACTCTACATCAAGATTCGAAAGCATACTGTCGGGCCTGCGATGCATGTCAACGGATGGGCAAACCGTCGCGAAGGGATGAAATGCCACTTCAGCCACAGATAACACTACAGCCATTTGAGAAATGGGCGATCGACTTCATCAGGCCTATCAAACCACGAGGAAAGACGAGTGCGCACTATATCATCACTGCGACTGAATATTTGACCCGATGGGCCGAGGCACAACCGGTTAAAGATTGCATGGCTGCGACAGCAACAAAATTCTTGTTTGAGAACGTACTAACCAGGTTTAGCTACCCCAAAATTCTCATGAGTGATAGCGGAACACATTTTTTGAATGAAACGATCAGTGCACTCCCTAAGGAATTCTAGATCTATCACCAATAGAGCACGCCCTACCATCCACAAGAGAATGGGACCATGGAGGCATTCAACAAAATTCTGGAGACTGCGCTGACAAAGGTCTGCAATGCGCAACGAAATGACTGGGATTTGCGCATTCCTGCCATGTTATGGGCATATAGAACTACATGCAAGAAGCTGACAGGCTAGACACTGTTTCGGTTAGTTTATGGCAAAGAGGCTGTTATTCTTATGGAATATATTGTGCCTAGTCTATGGATTGCAGCAATCACAGGTATGGCAAACCGTGGGGCCCTGGAAGAGCGGCTCGCACAACTAGAAGAATTGGAGGAGGAATGATTTTTGGCTAGATTCCATCAACAGGTCCAAAAACAATGCGAGAAAGCATGGCACGATTGCCATATCAAGGTGCGCACCTTCAAAGAGAACGATCTAGTATTGCTTTATGACAGTAAGTTCGAAAAATTCCCGAGAAAACTCTGCATGCACTAGTTGGGACCCTATGTCATCAAAGAAGTCACCGATGGGGGCGTGGTTTAGCTGGCTAAACTCAATGGAGACCCCTTCTTGGGAAGAGTGAATGGCAGTCGCCTCAAGCTCTACATGGGTGGGCCGACCACCTGACTAACTGTTCAGAAGATAGTCTCACCACTCCACCCAGTTGGAAGAGAGTGGGGGACAATAAAGTAGCCTGGGGGATGGATGCGCGAGTACTATGGTACGCATACATTTGACCATACGCAAGGGTCGCGGTTGCACGAGAAGGCTCACGTAGACACGTTGATAAAAGGAATGATGACCGTTAGATATGACAAGATGGCTGCATCACGGCAAAAGGGAGCTAGCGGCAGGAAATTAAGAGAAACAATATGAGTCAGATATGGAACGAATGACTACAAATTCCACATGGGAAGGTTACATGAATGGGAACGAGCGGCAATCACTGCATTTGAATTTCCCATGACTTATAAAGTACTGAGGGGAGTCCACTAGGTGGCCTACGTTTCAGAAACACAGATGGAGCTGTTCATTATCTATGCAAAAGGTATGCACCTGAAGGTAGTAATCTGACCAATAGAGAGGCAAGACTCTCTAAGGAGTATGTGGGTGACAGTTGTGGGCATCCCACAGGCTACAACATCACCAATAGGAAATGTACCAGAAATAAGGGAACATGAAGCAGAATTGGTCTGGAGGTCGTCGCCTCGCACAGGGGCATGTTGGCGCACTACAACAGAACAACGAAAGGATGAACAGATGGCAACCACTGGTAGATATGTAGTTAATAAGTCGTCTCTAATGTCCCTCGAAGATTGGGATCTTATGGACAGCAGCCAGGGTCTTGCAAAATTGCAACACAAGCTGTAGTAGATGGTGCGAAGGGCAGGTATGAAGGTCGGAAGGAGCTACGGTGGTACTAGGAGGCGGCTCCCTTGCTTATGCTAGAATCCTTGGAGGGGGTGTTCTGGGTTAACCGAGCAGAGCAGAATGAGCATTATCGGTTGTGGCATGTGGTAGAAACATTGAAGCAGAAGACGGCAAAAGCATTGCAGAAGACAAGGAAGGAGCAGCAGGACGATGAGCACCACTTAGAGGGAGGCAAATCGCGAAGCCAAGGCAAACCGTCTAGCCATACTGTCAAGTGACTCGGGACGAGTCATGATGATTTTGTTGGGGGACTGTTGGGTAGCAGAAGTCCCACGTAACGATTTTGGGGCAAAAAGCCCAAGAAGTAGGATTAAAATATTGTAAAAAATAAAAAGTATGCGGAGCGCGAAGTGTAATATATTGAGTCAAAGGGTAGTCCACCGGAAAATAATAAAAAGTAATGTAAATAAAGTCGGCCCAGGCAAGGATCGTGGGCCAGGGAAGGGTATAAATAGAGCACAACTCTATGAGGGAAAGGCAGTTCTTTTGAGGGATGAAATGTAATGGGTTCTTAAAGAAGATAGTCTGAAAGCATCTGTAAGTCCGAGTCGAGGGTTGGGTAGTAGGTAGAGGCTCTGTAGCTGTGTGCGTAGAGGATTGGAAAGTTTGCAGTTGTGTGTGCAAACCCTTGCAGCTGAGTGCGGAGGGTAGATCTAGATGTATTGGTGGAGAATAATAAAAAAGATAAGTTTGTTTCTGTAAATTCTGTGTTATTGCTCATCTGTCTTTATGGTTTACCTTTCTATATCTGGTTAATGTAAATGTGATAAGTGTATGTGAATTTGGGTTCATTTTGTGTGTGAATCAATTATGTTAGTTAAATGTTTTCTTAAAGACCCTGTTGAATAACTCTGAATCATAAGAATACAACAGCGCAGTAATAAGAAAAATATAATCACTCTGGATCGGTGCGAACAAGTGCGCGAACCTCCCAGACCACACCAAGACATCCCTAGGGTGCGGAAACCTGGTTCCAACACCCTCCCCTGCTACCTCGGGTGAGACCTCAGTCCGCTCTCCTCGAGCTGTTGCCGAAAGGGTCAGTAGCTGCGAGATTTGTTTGGCTAAATAACTCTTCCAAACCTGGGTCAGGCCCATAGCAGCCAACACACCCAACCGCCATTTCTTTCACAACTAGTCCAACTCTGAACTTACTTTCCTGCCTACCTACCTAACTTATGAGTTTTGACGCATTACTTGACTGACCAAACTTACCTAGTTCCTAAAAACCCTGAACCCGAAATAATAACATGAAAAATGGGTCTCGATAATAGAAATATAGTAGTAATTCAATATATAGAATAAACATGGAGGTTACTGAATACTACAGCATGATGAGGTTCCATACTAGAATGAGTGTATCAGAGTGATAGTTCTTACATTACTCATACTAGCTCATTGAACTTGTCTCTCTATATTGGTCTTAGGGGCCTGTAGCTTTGTATTGACCCCTCCTGATCCTATGGCGAAAGGTATAAGCCTATCATGGGAGTGTTACACAATATTTTGTCATGCCTCCTGCACTTCCCTGTGACATACCCTGAAGTTCCCGAAACATGATCATTATACAATATACTCATCAACGTATATAGCTCAGATCCCTCCTTTAACCTTGCTTGGAAAATATCTGGAGCTTTTCGTGAAGAAATAGCTCATGAAACCCTAAAATGAGAATCATCGCTCTTATGAAACTCAAAACCGCGATGATCACTTGTTGCACCTTGTTAAGCCAATAATGGCATCGCTCTGTTCTCTCTCATACTTGTCATGGTCTTAAAAAGGAAGTTTTCCCAAAGAGGATGAGAAGCTTCATGATCTAGAAGCTTCCAGAGCAACGAGCTAGAGGTGGTTTCACATAAATGAGGTCGAATCCTCCTAATTTGATCTCTCAATCTCATCCCTATGAGCTACCTCCTTCATATGTGGGCCTAATCCTATCTTTGCAGGAGGTCTAACTCCCTCTCCCAGCCTATAAATTCACCCTCTAGCATTCCCAAATGGTTGATCAATGTCCATTTGCACCCCTATGTTGAGCTTGTGTTTAGAGGTTATTCATTAGACTTGGAGAAGGAGCATTGGAGAGTTTCCTAGCTTGGACTTGGATTACCACTCGAGGATTAACCTTGTCAACAAAATGGTGACTCCACTGGGGAGCCTATGACCCTTTCCTTCCCTTCCTTCACCTTGTCTTTTGATGAGTTGGTCAACCATTGATTTTTAGACTTCATTGCTTGTTTGTAGTCAATGTCATTGTCTCGTAGATGCCTAAAGATTGTTAACTTGAGCTGTTTTCAAAAATTTTGGATTTCTTTGTCCTTTTCCTTGACCATCGCGGATTTCAGCCTAACAGTCATGATGATACCGAGGGTTTTTTAGTTACAGTAGTAATGATCGCTACTTTACTTCTGATAGGTGTGATGATTGCAGAAAATTAAGAAATTTAGGGTTTTATCTCTAATTTTTAGTTCTAATTGTCTTCTCCCTGTGACTTACCAATGTGTTTTTCATTGACTCTCTTTGTCAAATTGCAATTGTATTTTAACTAGGCTTGAGTATCCTTGAATTTTGATTAGCCTTTTAGGGTTCTAGGTCTTCTAGGTCAACCTTTGTACACTCATTGGTATTACCATTAGAGAGAAGAGATCAATTTCCTGTGTTAAAGAGTCTTTGTGCGTTCAGACATATTTTGCAAATCTCTTTTTGGTTCTTTTGCCTTAATTTGTTTTCATTAGTGGATATAGTGAAAGTTACCCAAGCTTCATTTGACAAACAATAGATTACAAATTAGTTGTCTCATTGGAATCAAAAGAAAGTGTTTGCTTTGAAGTTTTTATGTTTCGAATTGAAAGTGAAAGTGCTATTCTTTTCCTAGTTTTCAGAACATTTTGTGTTGCATTCGAATCATTGATGTGAAAGAGATTTTCATACTTCTTGGTTTGCTTGCATTCTCTTTTCCTTTGCACTAGATTACATTAGTTGCATTTTTGAAAAAGAGAAAAATCATCATTACATCTTAAGGAAATTTTGCTTTAAGATTTGTTTTGGCATTACATTTTCTTATCATATGAAATATTAGATTTCATATTTTGCGTTTAGCATTTGATGAGTGTTATGGATGCATTTTTTCATTTGGTTTGATGCATGATTTGAGTGATTTTCTTACCTACATAGATAGATTTCATTGAATTGAAAGATTTCATTTCATCATCTAGTTTGCATTTTAGGAAAAGGTAACATCGTTAAGGCCTTGAAATTGAGACATAATTATAAGATCAACTTTAAAATATATCAATTAACCTAAGGAGCATTTGAAACATTAACGATCATATCTAGTGGTCTAGGTTAGAGAGGTGTTCCGGCATCTTTAAAACTTAGCAGCTGTCGTTCGCTTCGGCATTAGACAATGCTAGCATGGACTTGTGCTCCCTGTACCGTCGCATCTATAAAGGGAGACCCCCCTAGGTTACAATCCTTTATTTGTAGGAAGTTGAGTCTGCCGCCCTGTAAACGTGATACATCGAACACAACATTCAGGGAGATTTCTTGCACGTACGTCAAGTCCTTGGTCAATTTATTAGCTAAGGTGTATATTGTAGTTCACGGTTACTTGGTACTCCTTTTACCTAGATTCACCTAAGAAGTCATTTGATCTTTTCTGACTCTTTAACTTTGAAGAGATCATCGAGCAACTTTTCCTTTCAAGCTCACAAAACTATTGAAAGCGACTAGAGTCATCTTTTTGCCCTTTTCTCAACTCTTAAAAAATGAAAAGGCAATGTTCTTTTCTCTAAAATTTAACTGCCCATGGTAAACATGTCAATCCCAAGCAATTTCTTCTTATACAAAATTGAGTAATTTCCCTTTTAATTTCAATATTTTTCAAACCTTAATCAATTTTTTCCTTTCCTTTTTTTCTCTTGAGGGGAAGCCACTCTGTTTGAACCATTGAGTTCATCTCATAGTTCCCCTTCGTTGTTTGATACTGAAGGGTCCTCCCAAGGAGTTCATCCGGAACTTCCTCAGTCACTTGAGGATCAAGATGTTGAACTTGGAATTGTTCTAAGTATCCAACCTTTGTCTTCTCATCAGTCTCCATCAGATTCCTGGTCACCACAAGAATCTGATTTTGATTCCTCTGATAATCCTGTTCAGACACACGAGAGTCTGTGGACTCTTGAAAGTCTACAACAACTGGTTGTTTATCCACCAAACCCATTGTTCGATCCTGTTGTGATATCTCCACAACGTCTGTACAGTTTGTACGATCGTCCTGGTATTCCTTTGGAGTTATCTCCTCGTACATCTTTGGTTCCTCATCGCCAGTTGTTTCCATCTATGGAGTCAGAAGGCGTAGTCCAAGTCTCCTTTACGGGTCATTCAGAAGTCTCCTCTACCCATACTCCTCACATAGATGATGAGAAGGGATATGAGTTCCCTCCAAAAGGCTTTCCTTATACGGGAAGAGTCTCGTCTCTCTCTTATCCTGAGCTTAGTGAGCCCATATTACCGCATGGTTATAGCTCTTTAGCTAAGTTGGTTTTGGGTACTCCTAGTGCCTCATAATTGTATCAGAACATCATCTAGTCTTCCAACGCTATGCCTACATCAGGTTCATTCATTTAGAACACGACATCTCAACCGATTGTGAAAACTGCAGTCACTTCAATTCCGGTTCAACCTACCATTCCATCTCAACCTGTTTCTTCATTTCGAACGACTCTTCTAGTTCAACTGACTATCTCAAGTCAGGTCTCAGTAAGTTCTTCTATCCCTCCAACAAGTGGATAGAATGTACCACTGCCTGGGGGGCAATATCCGAATATCCCCATTATGTTTGGCGACACCAGTGTGAGTGGATTACAAACTAACATGGTTGGAATGAATCAAACTTTTATGGCGCTATTCCTAACCCTGCTAGTCCATCTGGGTCAGTTAATATCCAATATCAGTAGTCTTATATGGCTCAGGTTTCATTTCAACCAGGTTATGTCCCATATGGTTCGCAAGCTATGGTAAATCCGTCTTACATTTCTCAGGTTAGACCTTATGTTCAGCCTGGTCAATCCGATGTGCCTAGTGGATAAGGCTAGATCCAATTCGGGAACCATCAATACCCTCATGGTATAACCCCAAGAATTGTCCAGCTACCCTTGAAGCAACAAGGACAACCTTCGCAGTAGCAAGGGAAACCTTCACAGCAGCAAGAGCAATCTTTGCAGCAATAAGGGATAACATTTCAGCAACAAGGACAACTGCTACAACCACAAGGGAAACCTTTTCAAAAGTCACAAAAACCTTTGCAGCCGTAGACACAGTTTGTTCAGAAGTCTTCCCAACCTTTGTCCTCACAAGGCCAACCTTTACAGTAGAAAAGCAAGCCTTTGCACCAACAAGGTCATCCTTGGTAGAATCAAGCCTTATATGTGTATTGGCAAGGTCAGCCTTTACAAGGTCATTGTCAGCCCTTGTAGCAGCAGGTTCAAAATCCTTACGTCCAGGGTCAACAGGTTTAGCAACCTTATAACCCGTATGCCACATACAATGCTCATCAACGGCCTATGGTAGGGCAGTATCAAACCTACCTAGGACCGAATCCTCCTTACGGGCAAGGTAACCCTCAGTGGGGACAAAAACAAATTCCATATGGACAAAATCCTCCACTGTGGGGAAAAAATCCTTACCAACAAGGATGGACTCCGCAGTCTGGGTCTCGTCAAAGGCCTTATATGCCATTTAACATGTAATTTCCTTTCTTAGCTATGTTGGAACTACCCAACGTTTTGAGGCTCACTAATGATCCCATTCTTCATTCGTCGTATTGGCCTTCAGTTCCAACGAAGATTCTAAGTGATTACCCTAAATTTGAGGGAAAAGCGAAGGAGGATCCACAAGCCCACGTGATGACATATCACCTTTGGTGTTCCTCCAATTCGTATGTCGATGATTCTATCTGTCTTCGACTCTTTCAAAGAACTCTCACGGGTGCTGCCACTAAATGGTACATCGAATTGCCTCAAGGTACCAACAGTGACTTCAACTCCTCGCGATGGCTTTCCTCACTCATTTCCAGCAGCCGATTCACTATGAAACTGGCACCCATTTGCTTACATCACTTAAGAAAGACACCGTGACGCACATATTTGATCATATCCATGAATGGATACGTCAACGTCGCCTCATCAAGTTTGAGAATGCTAATGAGTTATTGACAGAATGGTTCGCAAAATCATTCGTCAGCAAAATTTCTAAGGACATAGCCATGGGTGGATGTGTTACAAAAGAGAAAGCTATAACCCATGCCCAATATTTAGACCTGGTCTATTCACAATTTGGCACATTGTACGAGATGTTACCTAATGCTCCGAGACCATCATCGGATCTGACAACATCGAAGTCTTCGGATACACCATCTATTGACGATGTGATTGGTTTCGTGTCTCAAATTCCCGCGAAAGCTTCTTCAAAGAAGAAATTGGTCTCTAACGCTGGTTCCAATAATCCCTCTCAGAATTCATCTAGTCCTGGTAAAACCTTTGAGGTTCATGCTATCCAGTCTACTGCAGCAGATAAGTCCTCTAAGGGTAAAAAGAAGGTAAAAGGTAAGGCCAAAGTCGATGCTCCAAAACATCCCTCCTAAATCTTTTGCTGATGATGCTTCTCAAAGAAAGCCAAAGTATCATTGCCTCATCTGTGAGGAGGATCATTACACTAAGGATTGCCCTTGATGATCTGAAGCTAGTCGCTTACTGAAAGGGACTCTAGCTGTCTTAAAAGAACCCTTTCTGTCACATCAGACACAATTGGTAGAACAACCTCAGTCTTCTGCTTCCTCAGGTTCTCAAGTGTTCATGATGCAAGTTTCATCACCTATCTCGATCGCTACTTGAACCACGGACTATCAAGCTACGTCTAAGCAGATCATGGAGAAAGAAGTCACTGATACTCCTTCTACTTCTACTCCATCCTCTTCTGGTCCGCTCCATATCGAGTGCTCCAATAGTGAGTCTATCATCCGACCACCCCCCAAAGGTGTTCTTCGGAAGTCATATTTCAATCTGAATGCTAGAGCTACACAACATTACAATATTGTTGAGGATTTAGCTCAGGCACCTTCGGCGATGTTTGCCTTGGAGGTTCTTCAATATTGTCCAACACAACGGAAGTCACTGTTATCTATTATAAGCACTATCAATCCTTCTAATTCGACTCTGATTACTTTCGATCTAGAGAATCATGTACCTCATCTCCTTCATCAGATTGCATTTCTAATCCAGGTCCTTATCAAAGGAAAGACAATTCATCAAACGGTTATTTATGAAGGTGCCACGACTTGCATCATGTCAGTTTCATGTTGGAAATGTTAGAAAATTTACTGCATAACATAAATAATCACTGAGAGGAATAAATATAAAAATAACCAGCAAAAACCATAAACACAAATGTTTATCCGGGAAAACCCTAAATCCGGGGAAAAACCCAACCTAATAAGATCTCATTAGCATTGGCCAAAACCCTGGCCAATCCAACCAAGTGAGCCTTCACCGCTCACCTCCAGGTCTTGCATTACAATGAAGTCCTTCCAGCTTTTTATAAGCTCCATTACATATAATACCACAGGCAGAATACTATGGGTGCACAATACCATGTGCCCCAAAACCATCACTGTTTAACCTGGTCAACTTTGACTCTATCCTGAGTCAAGTTTACCTAATAATTCCCCCCTTAAACTTGACTTGGGGTTCCTTGACTAACTCCAGCCAAAACTGCTAAGTGAGACAATCCCACTCACTCTAGCTCTTACCCCCCTCAAAGTTTTTACCCAAGGTATTGTTAACCCGACATCCCCCCTATCACCTAGGTCTAACCCATACTTTACTGGTGATCACCGAGGGGTACACATCCCTTACCAGGCCTTACAGTAGTATGCCTATTTACATGCAATAATTTTGACTGCATTAAATTTTTATTTTTATTTTTTGTTTTTTTTTGTTTATTGCTACTGGGATTTTGATCCATCCTCTCTCAATTTGATTTTCTCAAAAACTTCTATCAAACCGCTCCAACTATGAGCTCGACGAGAACCTCGTAGATTCCAGCACTAGTGGCCTCACGTAGCAGAAAACGAACAATTTTCGAAGCCGCATGAACAATTTTCTTCTGCTGACCTGCATGCAGCCCACGCCTACTCCATCTTTCAACATGGCATAGAACACACAGGAAATATCCCTTATCGATTCCCTATGAAAAAAGCAACACACAGGAAATATCCCTTATCAATTCCCTATGAAAAAAGCTCCGAACAAAATCAGCCTTGAATTTTAATATTACTAAAGGTATCTCTCAACCTTTTTTAAATAGCCGCATGAATCCTGAACAATTATCCCTGGCAGTTGTGGCACTATCTTCTGCACATTCTCCTCGAGGTTCTTCTGCGTACGATTGTTCCACCATTATTTTCCAGACCCAGATCTATAAAAAGGCTGCATTGATCTTCTGAGGCACTATAAACCTCTGGCATCAAAGAATCCCTTTGAAGCCAATATCTAGCTCTGATACCAATTGTTAAGAAATTTACAGCATAACATAAATAATTACTGAGAGGAATAAATATAAAAATAACCAGCAACAACCATAAACACATAAACAAAAATGTTTATCTGGGAAAACCCCAAATCCGGGGAAAAACTCAACCTAATAAGATCTCATTAGCATTGGCCAAAACCCTGGCCAATCCGACCAAGTGAGCCTTCACCGCTCACCTCCAGGTCTTGCATTACAATGAAGTGCTTCCAACTTTTTATAAGCTCCATTAAATATAATACCACAGGCAAAATACTATGGGTGCACAATACCATGTGCCCCAAAACCATCACTGTTTAACCTGGTCAACTTTGACTCTATCCTGAGTCAAGTTTACCTAACAGGAAAGCCATTGGCTCTCCTCCTCTTAGTCAATCACTGAACACCTTGCAAGCCTTTGATGGCAGAGGTTCACGACCACACGGTATTCTCATGAACTTATAGATTACATTAGAAGTCAAGACTGTTGAATTAGAAGTAGAATTTGTAGATGCCAATATCAGCTACAACCTTCTTCTCGGACGAAGCTGGACTCATGCCATGTTTTGTGTGGTGTCTTCTTTGTTCCGCGTACTTCGTTTTCCTCATGAATGAAAAATAGTCACGATTGATCAACTGTCTCTCTTTTCTTCTGGTTCAACCAGTGATAACATTCCTTATGTGGGAAATATTGATATTCCTTACGAGAGTGTGGGAGCAGGTCTCTTTAAAGACTCTACTTTAATGGGTACCTTTTCTCTCCCACCTCCAAATGTTCATTAAGTCAATATGATCTCGAACTCTCCAGATCCTTGGATTATCCCTACTGACGATCAAACTAACCCTTTTGGTGATGTTATGCCTTTAAGTCCATTGGAGATAAATTATCAAGAAATTGTTTTAGCTTCGATGGCCACTTCAGAAAGTCATACTGTCTTTAGTATGAACCTGGACACTTACGTGCAATCTCCATGGCTTGGTTCTTAGGATTCTCTAGATCCCTTGAATGAGATATTCCCCACTGATGCGAGTATCGTGGAAGTCATGTCTCTAGAGGAAGTTGCATGGAACGGTCTACATCATCGTTCTTCCTTTCTCCCTAGCCTCAATGGGATGCCTTCTTGTCTTGAAGCGTCTGTTTCTCATTCTGCTACACCTCCACTTCAGACACCCATCTGGGTACATGAAGTCTTATCGGATGGTAATATGGGAAACATCACTGCTATGATGCCTCTTGACATTTTCGTTAAACCGGGCATTTTTGAGAACATCCATATTGGGGTTACCTGTTGTCTAGATGAGATCATGATTTAGACTCAGCTTTTTAAAGAATTTCGAGACGTATTCACTTGGTCATATAAGGAGATGCCTGGTATTGATCTAGCCATAATGGTGCATGAGATTCTAACTTATCCTAGTGCTAAGCCTGTTCAGAAATGGCTTCGCCCTGTGCACCCTTGAAAGGCTACTGCTATCAAAGCAGAAGTAGAAAAGCTTTTGAAAGCAGGTTTCATTTATCCTATTCCATTGACAGATTGGGTATCCAATATCATCATTGTCGCCAAAAATAAGGGTACGAGACGTGTTTGTGTTGATTACCGTGATATCAATCGCGCATGTCCTAAGGAAAATTATCCTACTCCCTTTATCAACCAGATCATCGACGAATGCACAGGGAGTGAGATTTTTTATTTCATGGATGGCTTTTTTGGCTATAACCAGATTAACATTTCACTCGTCGATCAGCATAAAACAACCTTTATCTATCCTTGGGGTACTTTTTCTTACAAAATTCTTCCTTTTGATCTAAAGAATGTTGGCACTACCTTTCAATGGGCAACGTCCTATGCCTTCTATGACATTTGACACATTGTTCAGTCGTACCTTGATGACTTGCTTGCTCATTCAACTAAATGTCGTGGCCATCTAGTTCGCTTAAGAGATATCCTTTTACAATGTCGGCATTATAATATCTGTCTCAATCCACACAACTGTGTGTTTTGCATCGAGTTTGGCCGACTCTTAGATTTTGTGGTGTCTCGTGAAGGAATCAGGATTGATCCTTTGAAAGTTGAGGCCATAGTCAATCTACCCCCTCCTTCATCACTGCTGCAATTGCAGAGTTTGCAGGGAAAAGCTAATTTTCTCCATCGATTTGTCTTGAATTATGTTGAACTTGCCAAAGGATATACTCGCCTACTTAAGAAGGGGATCCCTTTTATTTGGGATGAAGTTTCCCAAGAATCCTTCAATGCTTTAAAGAAAGCCTTGATTAGTGTTCCTTTACTACATCCCCCCAATTACCACCGCGATTATTTCCTGTATTTGGCTCCAACTGATAACACCATTGTTATGGTGTTAGTTTAGGTCGATGATGACAACAACGAGCAAATGGTTTATTATCTGAGCCAAAATCTTCTTGATATTGTGTCTCGCTATGCTCAAGCTGAGAAGCTTGCTTTAGCAGCAATTCATGCCGCCCAAAGGTTTCGACACTATATGCTTTTACAGAAAACCACCATGATTTCTAATTACAACCCCATCATGTATATACTGACCCGTCAGTTGTTAGGGGGAAAATACTCTAAATGGATCTTCATCCTGCAAGAGTTTGATTTGGAATTTACTGCTGCCAAATCAAAGAAATTACTCGTGTTTTTTGAGTTAATATGTGCTCTTCCATCTGCAAGCACCCTAACTGATTTTAATGAGCAGATACCCGATGAAACCCTGTTTCTGATCAACACTCTTGACCCCTGGTATGGAGACATCATTGTTTATCTCCAAACCCAGACCTTCCGATCTAAGTTGTCTTGATCCGACCAATGTTGCATCCAACATCAGTCCCAACCCTATCAGATCATCGGTGATACATTGTATCGGGTCGGTGTGGACTCTGTCCTTCGCAGATGTCTCACCCTTGAAGAGGCTGAGCGTGTCTTAAATGATTGCCACTCTGGTGCCTGTGGTGGTCATATGTCTGGATATGCCACTGCTCAGAAGATCCTTTGCGCTGGTTATTTTTGGCCTTCTATCTTCAAAGATTGCATTCTAGCTGTCCAAAAATGCTAGATTTTCAACCACAAGTAGCGCACCCCTACACCCAGTAATTACCATTGGCCCATTTTCCAAGTGGGGCATTGATCTCATGACATGTAACCCTCGCTTGACTACAGGAGCATGGATATATCATCATCGTCATCAACTATTTTAAGAAATGGGTTGAGGAGATGCCTACATACAATGCTGACAGTTTTTTTGCCATGCAGTTCCCTTTTAACCACATTATAGCACATTTTGGTGTCCCTTAAGCTATCGTGACAGACCATGGATCACATATTCTTCAACGCATGATGGCAGAGCTAACTGCTCATTTGGGCCTTCGACATGATAGCTCAACTCCATATTATCCACACGCCAATGGCTAAGTTGAAGCAGTCAACAAGGTTTTGATTACTATGCTTCAACGTATTATTGGGAAGCATAAAAAAGATTGGCATTTAATGCTATTTTCAGCTCTCTAGGCTTACCGAACTTTTGCTAACACAACCACTGTATTCACTCTGTTCCAACTGGTATATAGTTTAGAGGCAACTCTTCGAATCGAATGCAAAATCCCTTCGCTTAAGCTAGCTATCAAATTTCTTCCGGATACCTCGCTTGAAGAGGAGGGGCTACTGTATTTTGAGAGACTCAATGAGACTCGCTGCATTGCTGCGATGGTCATCGAAGCTCAAAATAAATGAGTCAAAGCTCATTTTGACCAAACCGTTTCTCCTCGCACTTTCACTGAAGGTGACTTGGTCCTTCTTTATGATCAAGCCAATGATAAATTGGGGGTAGGAAAGTTCTAACCTATGTGTCATGGGCCCTACATTTTCAAGCGTGTCTTACAGAAAGGTTCCTCTAAGCTATGTGATTATGAAGGAAATGCATTGTCACAACCCCGTAATGGGTTGTATCTCAAAAAGTATTATGCATGAGATTCGTATGATAACTTTTGTACATTAGTGTGTTAATTCATTAGTGTGCGTTTTGATTTTTGGTGTGTTTGTTTGCTTTGTAGACATATGTTTTTATGCTTACCTTGTGTTCCACTCAGTTTGCAGATGTCATCAGGTCATTACGTTGGTTTTGCTGATGGTGCTTGTCGTAGCACACGAAACCTATCTTCCGTAGCATGGGTACTCTATGACCCTAATGGCGAGCTGATTAACTTACAAGGCATCTTCCTTGGTCGAACAACCAATAATATTGTTGAATACAGTGCAGTTATTGAACACTTGTCAGAAGCAGTTTCTCTTGGCATTAAGGATTTAATTGTTAAGTTGGATTCACAGCTCGTTGTGTTATAATTAAACAACCATTATTCAGTAAGAAATCCACAAATATTGTGTATGTATCTTTGTGTTAGATTGCTAGAAAAAAATTTTGATTACATTACATATCAACATATTCCACACAATTTAAATACATTAATTCATGCATTAGCAAATTTTGTTCTTAATAGACATTTGTGTCATTTGTAAAACTGAACCATGTTATGAACACATAAGTAGAAATAAAACATGCCTATATATATATCTATATATATCACATTTGCCAGAGTGTTTACATAAAAATGTAAAAAAATAGAGCGTTCTTAGACACTTGGCTTTCAAAGCCTACAAAATGTGTAAAATACTAGATGAACTATCAAACTGCACGGTGATCATGATAGCATGAGACAACCCTGATCACTCAGCCTAGCATGCGACGCAGTCTCGCAGAGACTCCCACAATGTGTCTCTACCAATGCAATAGAACATCATCGATAGTGGCATAATCTGGAACCCCTCGAGTGATTGCCTCGAGACTGCGCTCCGTCTCTGCTAAGGGGTCAGCCCCTTCCTCATAGTCCGCACCTACTATTGAATGGGAAGCTTGTTGTGCTATTGGAGACATGCTTGTTGGTCTCTCTCGTCCCACATATGCACATTCATCATAAGTTGAGTCTTAGTTCACACTTTTATAAAAATCATAAAAACTTGAAAAAAATCAAAAACAAGTTTTTGACTATGTCAGTTCACTGTTCACCTGATGGTAGAGGTAGATCTGGATCCCCTCTGAATTTTGTGCTGGCATAAGCATAGTCATCTACCATAAGTAGTTGGAATTCGAGCCAAGTTAAGAACTGTGGTGGATAATGAATATGTTGACTCGTGCCTCCTCGAGGCATGAGTTGGCTCCATCTCACAAGCCTTGGATCTCAGGGCGCAGGATGTGGTACTTCTACCCACTGATACTAGAAGAGTGGTATTCACTCTAAGAAGAAGGTCACCAGTATAGAACCAAACCCGAATTGCTTCAGGTGTCCGTGCTTACCCTTGGTTAGTTGGCACTTCATATTCGCCAAAAGACTTCCACACCAGTTGAAGATAGTGGGGGTCAAACATGAGATAGCATACTAAAACTGAGACTTGGAAGCCTCATGCAAAGCTTGCGTGCCAGATACACATGCCATGGTGAACAAAATTGTTCTTAGAACCAGGTTGTTGGTGATTGTTGCAATATTCACCTTACCTCTGTTGGTTATCTCAGCACCAAGACAATATCTATGGACTAGAATCCTTGTATTCTCACCTCCTTAGCGAGATCGAAAGAGTTGAACTGCTTATCCTCTACACGATAATCTTGTGATAAAATAAATATCCATCTCATCTAGTTCCAGTTTTTTCCCTTTGATGATGAAGATCTCTCGATCTGCATCCCAAAGGTTGGTCAGATATGGTAGCAACTCCATCTAAGCCCTCAACCTTGTGGTCCGGAAGAATTTCAGTAGGCCACAATCCCTCAGAGCATTTATGCATGTTGTGCCTTGAGATGCTTGGAAATATTCAGCCTCATGGCCTCTTTCTTTCCACTCCAAGACCATATTTCTCCTGTAAACAACATTTAAACACTTATTAATGCTTTTTACATGGATAAAATTCATTAAATTTTGCTTAAAAGAGAGATTTTAACTTTAAAAAGTCGCTCTCGGCACTATCACAGTTGTTTTTCAAAACAGTGTGATGGCATCGTGTGAGCCTTCAGGCTCAAGAATGACCATTGCAGGTCTGATGACCATACCCGCGATGGTCGCCGCCGACCTAAAATTTTAAAATCCGCCTTTCTAGCCTAAAATTTACCATTAAAATTGCATAAAAAAGTAATGAAGGGTAGGAGGAGGGATGAGGCTCTTACCTATCGCAAACGGATCATGAAATGCTACCCTTGATCTCCCACAGCAGCCACTGGAAAATCAAGGAAATTAGGGCACAAAAGCACTTTTAAAGCTCAGTTGGTAAAATGGTAAACAATGAAATTACTTTTACCTATTTATAAGTTTTGAAAGTCCTTTTGTCAAATATTTTTGTGATATTTTAATATTTTCTCGATATCAGTGATGGGTGTGTTTCTTATGCAGTTACAAGTGCCTTCAATGTGAATAGTGATCATTATTAACCGGTTCTAGGAGTTTTATTTTATCTCTTTTTCGAACTCATTAAATAAAAGAAAAAGGAACCCCCGTGGAATCATCTTTCAGTTTCTGACTCGAAAATTGAAAATATTATCGAGTGCTTGTTGTTTCGAACCCGTTAAAGTAAATGAATCGATGTCACATCAGTATATGTTTACCCCTTTTTTGGGCTGAGACTGACTATTTACGAAAAAGGTACACCTTGATCGACATGGTCAAGAGGTTCCCTCAGATATTGTTTTCTACCTTTTTGGATTCAAGGGACAAATTACGAAAAGGGATATGATCACTACAACAAAACCAGCGATTAGCGTCCCTTTTTACTTCTTTTTTTGCATCTAGAGCCCATTTTTGGTGCTATTTGCATCCATTTATCAAATATGGTGCAAAACTTGACACAAAATTTGCATCAAGTTTTGCACCAAATCTTACATCCAGTTTAGCACCAGGTATTGCAATAGGTTTTGCACCACGTTTTGCACCAAATTTTATGCCAAGTTTTGTGTCATCCTTTACACCAGGTTTTGTTCCAGGTTTTGCATCAAGTTTGGCACCTAATTTTGTTTGACATACTTTTGCATCCTCATTTGCATCCACTTTTTGCACCTACACTTGCATCAACTTTTGCATTGACTTTTGCATCCTTTTTTACATCCTTTTTTAAATCATTTTTTGCATCCATTTTTTCATCCATTTGTGCATCCCTTTTGCGCCAAGTTTTACATCGAGTTTTGTGTCTAGTTTTGCATAAAATTTTGCATCTACTTTTGTTGCATCAACTTTTCCCTCTTGTTTGGCATCCATATTTACATCCTCTTTTGCATCTATTATTGTACCCACTATTGCATCTAATATTTTTGTGCCACAATTAGCGTCGAGTTTGGCACCTCCTTTTGCACCCACTTTTGATTATAATTTTGCATCCACGTTTGCATCCTCATTTGCGTCGAGGTTTTCATCAACTACTGCATCTATTTTTGCATCCCTTTTTGTATCCAATTTTGGACCGAGATTCGCATCGGGTTTTGTGTATCGTTTTGCGCATCGACTTCTATTGCATCCACTTTTTCACACAATTTTGCATCCACTGTTGCACCCATTTTAAATTACACTTTTTGCATCCCTTTTTACATCTTCATTTGCATCATACTTTGATTCTTTTTTTGCATCTATCATTACATCCACTTTTGTTATGCCACAATTTGCACCATGTTTTGCACTCACTGTTGTATCCACGTTTGCTTCCAATTTTGCAACCATGTTCACATCCTCTTTTGCATCAAATATTGCATCTATTTTTGCATCCACTTTTATGTCAGGTTTATGCATTGGGTTTTGCATCTCGTTTTGTATCTACTTTTGCATCTACTTACATTATATCCATTTTTTGCATCCAATTTTGTTTTGCCTGTTGCATCAATGTTTGCTTCCACTTTTACATCCATTTTTGCATCTTATTTTGCATATTTTTTGTCTATTGTTACATCCACTTTTGTTGCACCATATCTTGCGCCTACCATTGCAACCACATTTGCTTCCACGTTTGCATCCCCTATTGCATCCACTTTTGTTTCATCCATTTTTGCATATACTTTTGTTTCCATTGTTGCATCCACATTTGTTTCACCACAATTTGTGCCAAGTTTTACACCTACCATTGGACCCATGTTTGCTTCCACTTTTGCCTTCATGTTTGCATCCAAGTTTGCATTGACAACTGCATCTACTTTTGCATCCACTTTTGTGTCAGGTTTTTCATGTTGTTGTGCATCTACTTATGTTGTATCCACTTTTCATCCAATTTTACTTCTATTGTTGCCCCCATTTCTATGTTCGCTTTTGCATCCCTTTTCCAACACTCATCATATTCTGCATTGATGATATTCCTTATGGCATTGACAATTATGAACAATTGATGACAATGTCAATAATATTGACAATGATGAAAATGAAGATTATGACGATGACATGAATTGTGATTATGATGATAAAGACGATAGTGGTTACAATGACAATGATGATGATGGCAATGATTATGATGATGACGATGCTAATGACGTTGGCGAATCTTCCCAATTTTAGATGTTGTCATTGTCATAATCATAAGCATTATCTTTGGTGTCATGATCATCATTTTCATCTAGGTCATCAGCAAAAACAATAATGGCATGAATGATGATGATGCATGATTACAACAATGTCGATAGAAATTACATTAATGATGATGATGGGGATGATAAAAATGACAATGACGATGATAATGGTGGTGATGATGATCATCATCGATCATCTGTCAAATATAGAGTTGTTATTTCTCTTACGTATATCAATGTGTCCTAAACAACCCTTTTCTAGCACTGATCACATTTTTTGGGTTGATGATATTTCTTACAACATCTACAATTATGAACAATTGCAAACAATGTCCATAATGATGATGATGATGGCATGAATGGTGATTATGATGATAATGTAATGATGGCAATAACAATGACAAGGATGATGGTGATGATGATGACAATGATTATGATAATGAGAATGACCTTACAATCTTATGGATTCGTGAACAATTACTAGTTTCAATACCATCTTCTAGATACGTATTACTATCATACTTCTAAAATTTTCTGTCTCTCTTGAGGTATCTTACTATAATGGTGTTGTCAACACTAGAAAGATATCTTGTTGTAATGGTGGTTCTAATGTTAGCACTAGCAAAGTTTTTGTTAAATTTTGGTTAAAAAAAACCGATTTATGCAATTATTTTGACAATCTATGTAAAAAAGTAAATAACATCCAATTATTTTGACTGTAGTCTCATTGATTATCATGAATTCACCAGTCTGAAGACCATCTTCTACATACATATTATTATTAAACTTTTTGCATTATATCCCTCTTATATCTTGTGGTAATGGCAATATTAGCACTAGAAAAATATCTTGTTGTAATGGTGATGTTAGTATTAGCACTAAAAAAATCACTAAATTTTGGTAAAAAAAGTTTATCATTTATTTATTTTTAATTTGGGAAATTTTTGTTTTTATATTTTTTGTTTTTAATTCTATTTTTATGAAGTAATATTTTTTTTGGTTGAATTTTGGTAGTAACTAGTTTTTGGTCTAATCATATGTATTAACCATGTTCTTTATGCTACAAGTATAATTGTTGGGACAAAATTGCTCTTTCAAATAAGTTGCAAAAAGCATATAAATGGAAGAATAGCGATGACAACTATTTTCATTGTCCAATTGTTCAGTATATCATGTATGAAAATATTCAACATTTTTATAAACAATGGATTAGAGGTGAGTCTGTAATTGTACATAATGTTTGGATGATACATAAAAACAAAGTTTGTTTCATTGATGTGGTTAGGATCTACTTTGGATACGAAACCCTAGGTTTGGAAGTATGCAAATAATGAAATTGGTTTACCTTTGATAACAAATGAAATTTTATTTCTTTTTCCTCGTAAAACCAAGGAAGATATGGCAATAATTCTCGTTAGAAAACTACTTCTTGTTGAAGGTTTATAATTGGTTGCAAAAGTTCAACAACTGGGTATAGAAGTTTTTAGTTGCTATTAAGGAAACAATGTGATTATAGGTTTTAGCAGACATAGATCATTCTTGGTATTTGATTCACTTTGACGATGGCCTCTTCTGACTAATATATGAGATTGTGAATTTGTTGATATTTTTTAGATTACCAAGTAGATATAGTTGTTTATAGGAATTTTGTAAAACCTGAAGTATTGACAAATGGTTTTTCACTGTTAAGCAAATTTAAGTCAAATTGGGTTGCAAAACTTAAGGAGAAAGCAAAAACAATTGTTAGTAGTTGTGAATTGATATAGTCATTAAATAATTCCCAACCATTTTCTTTGTGCTACAAGTCTAATTTTCAAGACAAAATTAATAATTTTGTTCAGTTACAAAGAGCATATAAGTAGAATAATATCAACCGTACTGGAAACTATTTGTAGTGTCCATTAACTATTCAGTATATCATGCGTGAAAATATTTAACATTTTAAAAAACAACGAAAATGACAAGTGAACTTGTAAATATACAGAATGCTTGGATGATACATCCAAGACAAAGTTGCATTCATCAATGTGTTCAAGATCTACCTTGGAATAGAAACCATATGTTTTGGAAGTGTGCAAAAAAATAATTTGATCTACCTTTAAAGATAGTCTAGACGTATGGTAACCTTTTATGACCAATGATTTTTTTTTTTTCTCATCATCATCATATACATATATATATTAGAAACCAAGGAAGATATGATGATAATCGTTATCAAAAATGACCTATGATAGTGGTGGCGATGGTGAATATGATGACGATGACAATGGCAATGAGGATGATGATTAAATGATGATAACGATGACAACAATACAATGATAGGGACCATATGCCATTAGGGATTCCCTATATGGGGAAAATATTACCTGTGTGTGGGAAAGTTATTATTGATCACAAAAATGAATAAACTCAGTAGAAAATTTGAATCACCTTCATTACCCATCCAAATATCCTTAATAATTCGAATTTTTATTTAGTGTAGTTTAATATATTTGTGTTAATTAATTCCATAAATTCAACTTAACAAGTTATATTTGTGTGTTAAGCTATATTTGTCTATATTCACAATATGTGACAATTTATACACACATAAATTATTTTCATTTTGTCTCAGTCATAACTTCATATTATTTCTAGCCATTTTCAACTAATAGATGAAACTAACCATAGTAACTCTTATCTAACTAACTGAGCTTGTTATTTCCAACCAACAAACCATATTAACTAACATACATTTTAATGACATTAATTGCATCAAGTAATGAGTATACCTATAAGAATATTCAAAACACCAATTTAGATTATGAGTTCTAAACATGGTAATTAAATGACTATTACAACCAAATAACAATGAATCATTTGAAAATGGGACATAATAATTGTCCTTATTTAAACATGAATGACATACCCTGTAAATTATCTAGAAGTCTTCATTTATGTTATCATCTGCATCTATGTCTTCCAATGCTTCCTTGTCAATGTTCATATGTTCTTGCAAGAAATTAATATTACTCTTCCTAAACCATTCTGCTAAAGTAATATTGTGATCATCCTCATCTTCACCTTCGTCATATTCTGTATCAATAAAAGTTGTTTCGTCATCAAAAATATTAGTGTTACCAGATCTATTAATTTGATCTTCATATTGTATATCATCAATATTGCCTTCTTCTATAAGATCATTTGCCTTTGGAAATTGTTGGTTGTCATGGTGAATTGCCTCATCTAATTTATCATTTTGTGAAAATACACCTCTAGCCCTGCTTGTCCATACTGCTAAAGGAATGTTGTCACCATCATCTAGTTCACAGTCCTCTGGTTGAACATCATCATTGATGCCAATTTGTTCAATGTTCCCCGATTCTTGAACTATATTTGGTTGGTCATCATTACTTTTCTCTGTATTGATTGAGGCATCTTCGAATATATGCCTTAATCTTGGATCATAATGAATGACAAATATCCATTTTGGATCCAAAATATCTTCATAGAAAAAAACCTGCATGTGAAGAAGATAAATATATTAGATCTCCAGTGGTATCAAATTTTATTATCAATGAGAATGTATATATCCACAATAAAAAATGAATTACAAAATTACATACAACCGTTATTTCTTATATTTCTTATATTGTTTTAGTGAAAAAATACCTGCTCACAATGAATTGGTAGAACATAGGGCTCCTTATCCAGTGGTAGGTATTTTGATGAATCTATAGAAAACAATCCACTATGGATATCATGTCTCCGTGTCCTGTTAAATGCTTCATACCATTTACATTTAAAAATACTACATTTGAAAGAGCGGTAATCTAACTCAATAATTTCTTGTATTTTTCCAACGTATTGAAGATTCCCTTCAATAACATTTTTATCTTTTGAACTTGCTCGACTTGATTGCTTGAAATCAACCATGACACCACAATCGAAGGATCGTCTTTTTTCATCTACTCTTTCTACACGATAATGATGACTGTATGCCCACATTGCAGGATACTTCCTCACCTGTGACAAGCCATTTACTTGAGTGAAATTAAATATGATTGTGCATAGTTAAATAGTTAACAATGTGATTAATGTATTCAAGCAACATTTTGTAATAATTCAAAATTTACCTTTTTTTCACATCCTCTGCACATGTTGATCTCATCTTCTATTATGTTTGCATCTATTCCTTCCTCATCTATTTGGTTTTGAATTTGTTTAGAAACCCATTCTATTGTGCATTCTTTTCCCCATTGACCGGAAATATTAGTGGGAAGTGGGGTATTCCTTGGGTTTGATATCTTAAATTGTTTCCTTGCTTCTAACACTTCTTTCCTTTTTATATCATACATATCAATCCATTTATTCATGAATTCCATTTGGTAGAGGACAAATTTGTTGAGCACAACACTTTCATCAACACCTATTAAAAATCAACATGTATAATTCAAACTTAAAATATTATTCTTTCAATTCGGGAAGCCCAAAATGATATAGTAAATGATTCTAAAATAACTATAATAATGAATATTTTACATACCAATTACTTCTTGAACACCATTAGTTTGAGGCTTTTCTCCATCTATAATATCAGATGCACGTTCTTGATCCCAAAATTGTGCACCATCTTCAAAATCTTTACCAAGGAATTCACATAGGAAGAAAAATGCTTCATTTAGTACATACCCTTCAGCCATGCAACCCTCTGGATGTGCCTTCTATCGGACATATCTTTTTAGGTTTTTCATGTATCTCTCAAAGAAAAACATCCATCTTGTTGAAATGATACCTACCATTTCAATGTCATCAACTAGATGTATAAGTAAATGGACCTGTAGGTCCATGAAACTTGTAGAGAGCTCCTTTTCAAATACACATACAATTTCTGTGATTTCTTTCTTCCATCTTGGCACTTCAGACTCATGGATCTCTTTAGAGGTCACCCACCTAATTAGATATTGTCATTAAGTTAGTATGAATTTTTAGTGACATTTAGAATGAGATATAATATATCATTGTATCATATAGAGGAACATTTCATACCATGTAAAACCTTGTAAATATCAAGCGACCACATACCTCGTAAAGGCTGACAATTGACATATGGCATTCCTTAAGTCAGTTGTAAGGCATGAATCCCCTCTTATTGCTAGTGGCATGATATGCTATCAAACCAAATTATTATAGTTCATTAGTATTGATTTATCATAATATATCAAAATAAGTTTTAGTAAGTAAATGATAAGAATAACAATTAATTGATGTTAATACCGTCATAAAATTGTGATAATCATGTGTTTTGAATCCTGTGATATGTCCCTCTACTGTAAAAGCTTTATTCAATGATGATCCATATCCAGTGGGTGTTCTTATTGAACGAATCACATTTTTTAGTTGATCTAACTCTTTCCTTTTTAGTATCCATGGAGCTTCTGCATATGATTCATTTTCCTACTTGGCCACAAATGTCTTCTATCAAATTTGGTACGTGAAAGAGCAATATCCCTCCTTGATGACAAAGTGTCTTTATCTTTGCTAGATATATGTCGAAAAATAGAATCAGGGACATTTTTGAAAACATGCATAGGATCTATTAAATGAGATATTAATAGATCCTTCCAGTAAGGGAGATCATAAAATATGGATTTCCTTTTCATTCCTTTTGGCATTTCAACCATAACTTGTTCTGGTTCCTCAATTGAATGATCATGACGAAAAAAATGGTTCCAAGCTTTTGATTCAGCATCTCCATACATTTTAAGCCAATCAGCTGGACCCATAACCTTGGGAGGAGGTTTATTTTCAATTTTTCCATCAAATTGATTCTTTAGGCGGCTTCTGAACTTATGGTCAGGTGGTAGAAAAACCCTGTTGTTTGCATATATAACTTTGTGTAGATCTTTAGAATATCGCCCCTCAAATTGTTCTGCACATCTTGGACATGCAAAAATCCCTTTTGTTTGTAGCCCTATAATCAATAACTAGCTTACATAAGAAAACAATAATAATGTAATACTTATATACAACTTGAATTGAAAATAAATTATGATGTACTACGAATATGCAAATTATTTGATCTCTTACCAGAACAAACACCAAGTCCTGGGAAATCATGAATTGTCCAACATAGTATGCCATAAAACATGAAGGACCTATTTGATGGAGGACGTGATATGTCATACATTCTTATGCCTTTCCATAACAATTGCATCTCATCAATAAAAGGTGCAATGTAAACATCCATTTTTTTCACTTGATGTTTTCCTGGAACGATGAGAGTTAGCATAAGGTGTTCCTTTCTAACACTCATCCATGGGGGAATATTGTATACTATCAGTCCAACTGGCCAAACACTATAATTTGAGCTTAGGAAAGAGAAAGGGCACACTCCATCCATTGCAAGTCCTAACCTAATACTGCGAGGTTCATCCTTGAATTTTCTTGGCCATTTTTCCTCTATATGTTTCATTGCTTTGGAGTCCATAGGAATTCGCATGAATCCATCTTTACTCCTATTCTTTGCATGCCAATCCATCAATTGTGCAAGAGATTTACAACGAAACATCCGTTGTAGTCTAGGAATAATTGGCATGTGTCGTAAAACCTTATTTGGAACCTAATTTTGACTTTCACCTCTTCATAAAGTCTATGGACAACGACTCTATAATGCAAAGGAATTTCAAGTTCTCCCATTCTATGGGAATGTACGAACAACATGCAATTCAACATGTAGTTCACGGGCACTCATGGATAATGTTACTTATAAAGAACAACATATAATCAAAGGTTAGATTCCATAATGTATAAAGCAAGTGTAACATATTACTTATTTTTATTTTTATTTTTAAAGAGTGAGAAAATCTATCATAACTCAATTATAAAACCAACAGTGAGGATAACCATCACTAACTGTTATCTGCTAGGCTAATATAGGTTGACTCATTATTATTATTAAAGAAAAACTATACCACTTATAATTACTTGCTAGTAATTTCACTCTTGCAAGATATTTTGAATCTTCAGTAATTAATCTATTTCTTTACCTTCAAAAAAGGCAAATTCTTAACCAAATAAAAACAATTTTTCATTAAAAAAAGTTGATTAAATCTAACTTTACAACATTGATAAAGCATTACACCGTATAAAGAACTTAAAACTCAAAATGAAAAATAAGGTTCAAATAATAATATCAAATCAATTAAACAACATGAAGGGATCTTAATGAAACTAGAAGAGATACCCAATTCCTTGCCTTAATTTTAATGTTATTTTAGAAAAGGTATTTTATTTTCCAATATTTTTCCATTACAAATCTAGGTAACGGGGAGACTTGAACCTCAATAAACTCATGAGATAATTTCATTATGCCAAATTATTTTACGCACCACCACTAAACTTACTCACCGCCGAAAACACAAGGGGAGAAAATCGATGGGATAAATCTTTGAAGGATTTATTTAAATTTCAACGAGCCGGCTGCCGACCAACAAATTCACATTGTAACCTGCATGGTCCCGTATAAGTATTTTGACAGCTTACCGCAGAGAGGGTTTCATTTTTTCGATCAGGGTTTGGTGCTGCTCTCCGATGTTCAACTGCAGAGCTTCGAAGAGAATTTGAAATTCTTCGAACGGCGCGCCGATTCTTCATTCCACGGGTAAAAATATAAATAAAACCCTCAAATTATTCTCTCTGCAGAAGCGCCAGGTTTCATTTTGAAGCTCTTTTTGGACTAGGTTTCAATTGTATTATCTGTTCTTCTGTGTTCAGTGCTTAGTCCGTTTTCGAAGATGGCAGGATCACTACTTGGGAGCCTTCCAGCTCCCAAGGTAAACAACGGGCCACAGTATGATTTTGCTTCGGATCCATGGTTCAGGGATCGGGTAGATCAACACCAGCCCAATTCGGTCGTAAAGGTTAAGCAAATACCCCCTTACGGGAAGCGGGCAGGATTTGTCCCTCGCAAGATCGAAGACTTCGGCGATGGGGGCGCCTTCCCAGAGATTCACATTGCCCAATATCCACTGGACATGGGGCGCAAGGAAGAAAGGAAAGACACCAAGATTCTGCCCGTGAGCGTTGATGCGCAGGGCAATATAGCCTTCGACGCCATTGTTAAGCAGAACGAGAATGCATCCAAGGTTGTGTTAGGGATCTCGTGCCTAAGCTGGGTGACGAGGTTGGTGGGATCCAGAAGATGGACGAAGAGGAGGAGGATAAGGAGATAAACGAAACAACCCTAAGAACAAAGGCAGCCCTGGAAAAGATTGTAAATGTTCGTCTCAGTGCCGCACAACCGAAGAATGTCCCCCGGCAGTCCTCTGAAGCAACCCATATCAAATACGCGCCTTCACAGCAATCAGTGGCTTTTAATTCCGGTGCGAAAGAAAGGATTATTAGGATGGTTGAGATGCCCAAGGATCCTCTTGAGCCTCCCAAGTTCAAACATAAGAGGGTACCAAAAGCTTCCGGATCACCCCCCGTTCCTGTTATGCATTCACCTCCGAGGCCTGTGACTGTCAAGGATCAGCAAGACTGGAAAATCCCACCTTGCATCTCCAATTGGAAGAATCCCAAAGGGTATACAATTCCGCTCGACAAGCGTCTTGCGGCTGATGGAAGAGGGCTCCAGGAGGTCCAGATTAATGACAACTTTGCGAAGCTTTCAGAGGCGTTGTATGTAGCTGAACAGAAGGCCAGAGAGGCGGTTGAGATGAGATCCAAGATCCAAAAGGAGTTGATGCTCAAGGAGAAGGAGAAGAAAGAACAGGAACTGCGTGCTCTGGCTCAACGAGCTAGGATGGAGAGAAGTGGAGCAGGTGCAGGTGCAGGTGCCGGAGCCGGTGCTGGTGGTGGTGATAAGGTCGCTATTGGAGTACCTGAAAGGGCAACTGTCATGCCCTTTGCAGGTGGCAGTGAAAGGAAGACAGAGTCTGATCGTGATGCCCCCAAGGAGAACATAAGAGAGAATAAAGAGGAAAGAGAGGAACAGCTTAAGTGTGAAGCGCTTCGCGATGAGAGGAGAAGGGAGAGAGAAAGGGAAAGAAGGTTGGAGGCTAAAGAAGGGCACGTTGGGAAGAAAAGCAAGATTACCAGAGACAGAGACCATGATGTTAGTGAGAAAATTGCGCTCGGGATGGCCAATACCACTGCAGGTACAGGTGAAGTTGCCTACGATCAGAGACTATTCAACCAGGAGAAGGGCATGGAGTCTGGATTTGCAATTGATGATCAGTACAATATTTATGATAAAGGTCTATTTACTGCTCATAACACACTGTCCACTCTTTATAGACCCAAGAAGGATGCAGATAATGAAATGTACGGAGGGGCAGATGAACAGCTTGATAAGGTGCTTAAGACTGACCGTTTCAGAGCTGATAAAGGATTTGCTGGTGCTACTGAAAGGGGTGGACCTAGGGACAGACCTGTTGAGTTTGAAAAGGATGCAGAAGAAGTTGATCCATTTGGTTTGGATCAGTTCTTGACGGAAGTGAAGAAAGGGAAGAAAGCAATGGACAAGATTGGAGGTGGAGGAACCATGAAGGCAAGTGCTGGGTCTGCAATGAAGGAAAGT
Organism: Pinus tabuliformis; assembly: GCA_031772625.1. Lineage (NCBI taxonomy): Eukaryota > Viridiplantae > Streptophyta > Pinopsida > Pinales > Pinaceae > Pinus > Pinus tabuliformis. The sequence continues at coordinate 1,223,283,155 of CM062820.1, forward strand.
TATGAAGGAGGCTCCAGTAGGACTCGTGTTGACTTTGAGAGAGGGCGCTAAATTTGACTATTGCCAAAAACTGGTAAGCGCTTCTTTTGTGAGAGGTTGGTCGTTCTTAATGCCTCGAGAGAAATTTTATTGGGTGATTTTATACTTGATATGAATGTGAACAACCAAATTAAAATTCTTCTCTTTAGTTACAGAAACGACTTGTTGCCACAACTCTTTCAAGTTTCATGGGTATGTACTTAGCCATGAAATCCAGGGCAAAGCATGTCACAATGCATTTAGTTGTGTCATGCATACAATAGTATTCTCTTAAAATTTGTAATTTTAAAACAGTCCTATTGTTGTAATTTCTGTTTTATGTAATGACTAAAACTGTAAAAGGGTTGAGTGTATTACTGCCCACTTTAATTTCCAAAGTGTTTTAAAAAAAAACACGATTTCAGTTTGGTGCATTTTAGTTCAAAGATTTCCAAATCGTTATCCTTATTATTGGTTGGATGCAAATTTGTTTTGGTAGATATGCTTTTAATGGTTAAATTACTGTATTTATTATATATTTGCTTAAAATTGTATAAATTTTAACTCAGGAGAAGTATTTATATCATAGGTAGGCTAGTGAGCTGGCACTATGTCATCAGAACAATAAAATTAAGATTGTCTAGTGCATCTTAACATATTATGGGGGCTTTAGCAGAAAATTATCTCTCTCTTGAAACTTTGTCAAAATGTTACGAAGTATGCAAAGTTGCTCTCTATACATATATGGAATCCCAGTTTTATCATTTAGGCCAGCATTATGCTTGTGGGTTCATTCTTGCTAGATGCAAATAAATTGAGTATGCGTGCTGTTGATTAAGAATTGGTTAAACACTGTAGTAGGAGAAGCAGTTTGCATTTGACATATTTATAATGCCCAATTGTAATGATATTAGTTTTTTGATCCCATATCAGTAGAAGACAAAATCAATTATCTTCTTGGTCACAATTATTTGTGTAGGTGTGTAAAAGGAGAGAATTTTAATCTTACTGTTATTGCCTCATAACTGCTGAACTTCTTTGCTTGTATTTCAGTGATACTAAGATGTTGAATAAGAAACTGGTTCATTTTGGAATTTAATCTCAACAGAAAAATGAATTTAATCTCAACAGAATCAAAATATTGTACATTTCCCCCAGCTATACATTTGAGTTACATAATCAGCTAATTCCCCAACTGAGATCTGGTTTGCGGGCTTTTAAAGATATCTCAGAATATATAGAAATGGCTGAGTAACTAGCTATTGTTTACATGTTCTATTTTTCCCGTGGGCTGAAAGAGAGACTGATGCCTACTTGTAAAATTTCATCGGACAATGAAGAAGGTCCTATGGGACACTCTCACCCTAAGTCATCTCATTGGGGAACTAACATTTTCCACCCTATGTTGAGCAATAGGCATGATACAATATCTCATCCATCCTATTGCTTCTTGATCTTCCAAACAATAACCCTCAAGAGTCATGTGGTAGAACACAACACATTGCATCATATGTTTGGGTGAGATTCCTGACTTACCAAAGACAAGGATCAAACACCATAGCATCCTTCCAACTTGTTCTTTCACAGCTTCTTCAAGGGTGTGAGGGTCAACTTGAATAAACCTGTGAATACTTCTTCAGGAGTCTTGTTGTCCAATGATTGATGGGGTACCTGTTTTGAACATATACAACTGCATTAGTTGCTTCCCCCAAAGGAACTTCAACAACTTTTGATCATGGAGCATGGCATGGGCAACTTCTACAATAGGCCCGTTCTTCCTTTTGGCTATTCCATTTTGTTTGAGATTATAGGGCACAATCATCTCTTTCGTGATGCCTTCTTGCAAATATTTATGAATTCATTGGAAATTTACTCTCCACCAATGTCAGACCTGAAGATCTTAATTTTCTTTCCAGTTTGATTTTTGACCAAGGCTTTGAAATTCTTGAACAAATCGAAGGCCTCATCCTTATGCTTCATGTAATATATCCATGTCTTCTTTAAAATATCATCAATGAAGATAATGTAGTAGAGATGACCACCAATGTACGGGCATCAGACCACATATCTCGTAATGATTGAGATGGAGGATGTCTTTTGTATTTTTGTCTTGTTCTCACTAGAGGGAAATGGACCCCTTCTCTTCTTTCCACTAGCACATCCAGGACATACTCCATCGTGTTGGGCTTGAACATCAGGAATTCCAGAAACCAATTTCTTCAATTTCGTGAGGACTGATCATCCAATTTAACTGATGGAATCATATATTATTTTGGCCTGCTAGATTTGTTTGGGTTTGAAAATAGGCTTCTAGGCTAAATTTCACACGTCTAACTTCTCTCTGCTAATCATCTGCTGGAACATCATCACATCATGGATAAGTTTTGCATGTGTTAATTTTAGGTATGATCTATGCTTAGAGCAATTTACTTCAATTTTTCATATTAGCCCAATGACAATATTCAGATTAGCAATCGCATCAACATGATAGTAAAGTGCAGATAGAACATAAACATAAACAGTAGAAGACAAGCCAAGAGAAGAGGACACAAGATGTGGCACCAGCCAGGGACAAACCCCAATGTGGGGAACCCTTGATCAATTCTTCTTATAATCTTCAATAGTTCAGCAGAGAGAGAGATAGTACAAATACATAAATCTGAGAGAGAGAGATCGTACAAATACATAAATCTGAGATTTTATGACAGCAGAAGAAGGTACATCATTATGACAGTCTTCAATCATCAAGAGTGCTGAAGCATATCCTGATGCAGCATTCTTCAAATCGCTAGCTGCTCCAGCAATTCTGGTTGCAGGCCAAAACTCCCTTGACTGTGATGAATGGCTAATCTGATCAGTCTCCGAACAGTCCTAAGACAACAGCCCCAAGGTAACCCTTGCTATGGTGCTATGGCCCGTGGCCTAGCACATAGCAACACTGAAGAAAATGTCTTCAAAACATCGCCAACCGAATGCTCAAAGCATCTCTTAAAAGTGCTGTAGACTTCTTGCTGCACTGCTGCAATTCTGGGACTGTTTAGGGCACCAATCACAGTCCCTAACAGTTCATCAAACTAGCCCAGAATTGCTTTCCCTTTCTGCGGCTCTCCTCCAATAAGATGCTGCCCTCCATGCTGCTTTTTTAGAGCAGATTCAAGCCTAACATAAGGACTGTCCACCCTCCAGCAAGTCCTAATCTTGGCCTTCAAGATCAGGGCCTTGGCCTTCCAATCAGCAACTCGGACCCTTATGAAATTTTGAGATCAGGCCTTGTCATTCACTGTAACTTCAAGATCACAACATGACTTAAGTCGCTGAATATGATTGACAACTTCTGGTAAAGTAGATTTATTTGATTCTTTATTTTTGTGTTTAATATGGAACCTATTAGTTCCTTTACCAAAACACCACATCCCCGCAATAGCTCTCAACATAGATATTTTATTACTTCCATTTTGGCTCATTATCAATGAGTAATCTCCTTTAGTGTTCCCTAATGACAATCCTTCAATAAGAGTCATAATGCACTATGGTGTATGCATTATGGTAGGTTTGCAACCAAATTTCCTTAGTGGAGCAACAACTGCATTACTCCCATCTACAGTACTGTAAGAGACAGCCCTGTCAGGAACAGAGTATCGAAGAACTTCTTCTCTACAGAAATAGGCTTTCATATCAGCAGAACTTGGGGTGATAGTGATTGAACTTTTTTGAGCTCTAAAGTCCTGAAATATTTCCTTTTCATATATACTTGTTGGCATTTATGGTGGTGGTGGGGTAGGAAGAAGAACAATCTGCTGAAGAGTTTCATTCCAATTTTTCATCCAATGATGGGAATCAATGGAAGGAGCGTGGTGTAGGAACAGTAAAGTTTCTTAAGCACAAGGATACTACAAAGGTTCGGCTGGTCATGAGGCAATCCAAGACATTGAAAATATGTGCAAACCATTTAAGTATGTAAATTTGTTTGTTTGTTTTTTTTTTGTGTAATTTCCCCCCTGAGATTGTAATAGCTTATCTTACGTCCAAGTTTTAAGAGGCTTTCTGTGCCGAGAATTTGTGTTGATCCTTATTATCTGGATTATATTGGTTTTTTTTTTTTTGCCTTGCAGTTCATTCCCCAATGTCACTTCAGGAGCACGCAGGTAGTGATAAAACTTGGGTCTGGCATGCAACTGATTTCTCAGATGGGGAACTGAAGGAAGAACTCTTCTGCATTCTTCTTGGCTCTGTAGACAGTGAGCACTGTTCTTAGACTCTTCTAATCCTTGTTATGATCTTTTCTTTCTGTCTTGTATTTTTCTTTGATAAAATCAATGTTTGAGTACCTATATTCTTGGATCATTTCATTGAAGGGTTGATTTTGCATATGTTCTTAGGATGCTTTTGTGCAGATTATAGTGGGTTGGTAAGGGATCCCCCTCCCCAAACACCCTATCAGCATAGTTAAGACTTGAGTTTAGGGTGGCTTTAATTATCTCTGGTAATAGCAAATGATACGGAGGATTGTGCATAACCCACCCCCTTTTTGATTCCAATAAGCAGAGGTGGTCACTATGGTAATCCGATTTCAATTTGTAGTTAGAAAATGGGGTCACAACTTTCCATATTTTTTGTTTTGTTTTGTCTTTTTACATCAAACAATAGTATATTTATTAGAACCATAGTCAACTAAACAAACAGGAAACAATTTATTTGACAGGTGGAAGAAGTGATAGGCTTAGAGCAATTGAATTGTAGGCCATGCTTCTTGACAAATTGATGAACAGATGTCTCCTTACTTGAGATTTAGGTTGGCACCATGGCACCATCTTGTCCATCATTATACACTAATCTTGTCATTATCTTCTTCACTGTGAATGACTGGCCTGTTCCCTGCAAATAAATCTGGGCATAGAGGAGCCAATCCAAGAACAGTAATCTCTAGCACAAGACAATATTAATGATCTAAATACCTAATCCTGAAGCTTGAGTTTGATTTTTCTCTACTGGTTCTGAATCTCTGATTGAGAATCTCCCACTCGTCATTATCAAACCTTCTCCTTCATCATTGGCATCAGCTGCACTGCTGAGGTACTTTGGTTGGTTGTCATTGGACTTGGGAGCTTGAAGTTTCAAATGATTATAGTAACAGACAGCGAGAAAAGCCAGTCCACACCCACTCAAGTTTATGACTGTAACCTTTTCATTTATTACAGACAAAGATTATGTTATGAGCAGCCAGTCCTTGACAAGACCAGCAACATTCATAGTCAAGGCTGAAGTCTTTCCTATCAGAAGAAACACTGCAAAATTAAGAGCCAAGGCACAAGCAGAAATGTCATGTAATCCAAATCAAAGGAAGAGACCCTGATTATCAGAAATGGGTATTCTACTAAGGCCCAGGGGGTGCTGAGAAAAACAAGGCAACAAGGAGCAACAAAGATGTGATGGGATTCAACTTAATCCCTTTTGATGTTCGTGGAATTTGTATGAGAACCAATTGGGTAGTCTCACATGCAACTGCACTTAACTGGAGAATCACCTCCCATGCATTCATCTTGGCCTCCCCATAAGCTGAAATAGTAACTCCAATGGATATGGCCAACATATTGGCCTCGGGCTCACCTTTATAAGCTTCTTTCTTTAGGGAAACCACAATCAAATACACAGCAATGGGAATTAGAGCTTTCAGCATTTGAAATAATGATACTGAGAGGAAAACATAGGCAGAATTTGAAAACCAGAGACCCAAAGAATACACTTATCAATACTATGGGTTCAACGAGCTTGAAGACTCTTACAATAGCAACAGCCAGTGTTGAGTAGAAGCCCATGTGAATCATGGTGGGACTGATCACACTAAAGTTGTCAAGCAATGGCAACTCCAATGGATATGGCTAACATATTGGCCATGGCCTCACCTTTATAAGATTCTTTCTTCAGGGGAACTGCAATCGAATGCATATCAAATGGGCACAAGAGCTTTCAACATTTGAAATATCGATACTTTGAGAGACATGCACCAAGGGCTGCATCATTTAGGATTTGTACTCAGTTTAGGTGTCATATTCAAGGGGAAGTTGTTATGCTTTCCACCACTTCATAGATTGTTAGAGTGATGAAACAAAAGAGGCTCCCTCTTGAGGCTAGATTATGTCATTCATATCAGCTGTGTTGTTGATGTCCTAGCTCAGCCAGGTCTTGCCAAAACTCTGTTGAGGTGCAAAATTTATTATAAACTGAAATGTCTTCACAAGAATTGACCTCATAAAATGCCATAATTACAAGATATGCCATACATGGCTGTGATTATGGCTCGCAAGACCCTTAGACTTTGAGCAATGAGGCTCACAACATCACTTACGATTATGCACTCTACAATTCTGTGACCAGCTGAATGTCAAGCAATTGAACCGCGATTTAAATCCTATTTTGTCAGCAATAAGTACTATACTTTGTCTTTATTTAGTGTAGAGAACCAAGCACTTATTCTGCTCATCTATAGAAGGGACAATGGTTGTTTGCCTATGAGGTATAAGGAAATCCTATCAGATGTTTTGTATTTTCGTATGGAATTGAATCATACTCCTGCACACTGTAACATTCATATATATCAACCTGTAGAGGCTTTAATAACACCTGGTATTCTGGTTAGTGATTTTATTGGACCTCATGTGCATATCCTACATGCACAGGATGGACTATTCATATGTTACAGGGTATTATTCTTATTATTTAGGGTGCACATCTTCAGGTGCTCAAGAACGATTACTAGAACAGTCAGTTAATTCTGCAATTTAAAAGATGAAAAAGGAGGTTATAGGAGTCTAGTTTTGGTTCTCATCCACAATGTCACACTAGTCTGCCTGGGCATGGTTCTCATGGTTTAATAGTGACTTGAGGAGTCATAATACCATAGATCACTAAACACGAACAGCTAAGGTAGCCCAAGGACAATAGCCATCTTTACACATTAATTAACAGGTCTTACATTAATTATCCTAGGGGGTTTTAATACTTCCAAATGCTTAAAAAATAGTTAGCAGAGCATTCACATTACACATTCCAGCAATCTTTTCTATAAACCAACCAAATGCAGTCAGGAGAGCCCTCCTTTTAAACTATACAACCTTATTGTTAGTATGATCAACCTTATTTTAATATATAGTGTGACAAACCGTATGTGACAGGCAAGTGGAAAACTTTTCTCGCAATTGACTAAGCGACGTCCTGCGAGCCAGACTTGAGGCGGAAACCCTCGTCAGAAGTATATGCTTGACTCTTTTCCAAACAAATGAAGAGTCAATGAGGTTTTTTGTAATCACTTCTGGTATCGTATTGGGTTATTGTTAGAAGCGATAATTGGATTCGGATTCTCATCGAGTGAGTTGTTCTGCTTTCTCAATTTGAGAGGGTTTGTTTGGAGGGAAAAACGAAAGAGGACATACAAGAATAGTGAGGGGAAAGATGCAGAGGAAGAGGATTGAGAACATCGCCAACAGGCAGGCTACATTTTCCAAACGTAGGTGGATTGCTGAAGAAAGCTTACGAGCTCTCGGTGCTCTGCACTGCAGAAGTTGAACTTGTGATTTTCTCCCCAGCAGGAAAGCTCTATGAACTGTTTTTTAGTGCAAATCCTACTATTTTGATTCTAATAATCATGGCTATGCAAACCTCATGAGATTCTTACTAATAACCCCGGTGGTGCAAGCCCTAGTAAGCTCGATGTTGAAAAACTTAGTGTAAAACCTCCAAATCGCTGGTTTTGTTGTAGTGCTTATTGGAGAGTATATAAAAAATTTCACACCTTTTTATGAGATATGGGAGGAAAACATGTTAAAGATTTTTAATAAATATAAAATTTCCAAAATGATGCTAGTTACGTGTGATTCTTTTTTCATTGTTTGTGATTATGAAAAATGAAACTCAATGTTTTTTCATTAGTGCACGCATATTTCATTATATAATTGCATATAGAAAAATCATTCCAGAGCCGATAACAATAAAAGTGAAGAATTTATGGTCCAATATTATATTTAAGGGAGATGTTTAAGGATGATGTTTGAATTTTGTTTTTCATTTTAAGACATTTGGAGCAAATATTAGGAAGGACTTTGAGAAAGGATTGTCCTTGATTTTCGAAAATGGAGTTGTTCCTTTCCAGCCATATGCCCCAAGTGACCATCAAAGGGAGAGCTCATATGTTTTTTGGATGTTTTCTTTATAGCCATTTTTTTACACATATCCATAGAGTCCCCATGCCATTGATGTGAATTACTTGTTCGGTTTTTTTTAACCAAACAAGAAAAATTAAAAAAATGCCTCAAGATCAAAGACTGAAACAAAGACCTATTGACATACCTTTTAAAGTATGGAAAGAACTTGTAAAGTCATATGAGAAGTTGGATGCACAAAGAAAAGCCGGCAATGAGAGCATTCAGGTATTGAATTTTTCATTAAACATTATTTAGAATGTATTAATACTTATAAGTATCTTAGACATGTATTTGTGTGAAAATAAATTGAATTGGTTTATGTTTAAGGACAAGGCATCCAAGGCGAGGTTAACCAAGACAAAAGTCACTCATCGTAGTGGCCAGAAAGGTTTAAAAGCACTGATAACAACCTTTGTAAGTATATTAAACATGTGATATTTTTTTAATAAATTTTGTACTAGAAGAAAGTCATTGTTATCTAATTTCTCCCTATTTAATGATTGATAGGAACTAAAATATGGAAGACCTCCAAATCATTTGGAAAAGGAGGTGCTGCAGCAAAAGAGATGGGTTGAATTTGTTGTTTGGATGGACTCTATGGTATGTAATCTTAGTTGGATTTCCAATATACTTTTAAACCATATTTTCATTTTATTTTTTAGTACTATTAGATCTTATATCTTACCTCATTTTATGGTTAACATTGTATAACAAAAACATGCGTTGTGTTATGTAATTAATACTAACATGTAATATTGATTTTTTTTGTCAGAATGCTATAGGTAATGATTGCCAAGACGATGATCCAAATTATGTTCAACATATATCAGGAGATGATGAGGATGAGGATGAGGATGATGGTGGTGAAGGAGGAGATGATGATGATAGTTGCGGTGTTGGTGATGATGTGGATCAGAGTAATGAGGATGGTCAAGATGATCATGAGGATGATCTTGGTGGTGGTAGCTAGGCATGCACATGCATTGTTTTTTATGAAGAAATTATTGTGTAGAATGACATTGTTATGTTTAGATGGGTGTTGTGAATTTACCCTATATCAATGAGACATTTTGATTTTGTAATCATACGATGAGTTTGATTTATGTATGTTGTTAATTTATCGTAGAATAACGATATTCATGAAATATTTTGATTTGTTAATCATATTTGAATTTTAGTTGTTTTGATTAAAAATAATACTGATTTTATTAGTATTATGTTGCTATTTTATACATGTTTTGAAAATTGTTAATGACACATTGTTATTTTTTTGGATGGATGTTGTCAATTTCTCTTAAATTTCTTTACAAATGATTTTGAATTGTGATATCTGCTTTAATGATATTTAGAAACTATCATATATTTCACTATGAATCTATAAAGGGGGTCATATATGTAAAGAAAATTATACTCTATATAAGAAGTCAAATGCGGATGTAACCATGGATGCAAAATTGAAAGTAAAATTGGATGTTAAACTAGGAATTAATACAAAATGCAAACAATTGACATACAAAGTGTTTTAAATTAGAAGTGAAAAATTGTGCAATAGTTGACACAAAGAAGGGAACAAAACATGGCATACAAAAGGATATCAAATTGGGCAAAAACAAGGACACATAAATGGGCACCAAATCAGATGCAAAAAAAGACAACAACTAGATGTAAAATAAGATGCAAAGTTGAGTGTTAAAAAGAAGCAAAAAATGTTACAAATTAATATGCCAAATGATGATGCAAATAATGGTGTAAATTTGGGATGCAAACTTGGGTGCAAAAAAGAAAAAAAAAAAAGATGTAAGAAAAGACATAAAACATGATGCAAAATGGGGCTGAAAAAAAGGTGAAACCAAGGATGCCATATTGGATGTAAAAAATGATTCCTAATCTCATGCAAATTTAGGCTCGAACTCAGACACAAAATTATATGCAAATGTGGACACAAAATGAGGCAAAAAAAGATGCAAATTTGGATGGTGAAAACGATGTAAAACTAGACACCAAAAAAATGCAAAATTGGATGAAAAAGTCTGTGTAAATAATGGTGCAACATTGGACACAAGTAGACACAAAAAAATGGTGCAAAAAGGGGCATAACATATCTTAAAATTGGATGCAAAACTTGGTGCAAAAACAAATACAAAATTAGACGTAAAAAATGGCTCTACATTGAATGTACCATTAGACACAAAATAAGATGCAAAGGTGGACACAACACATGACTCAACATAAGATGCAAATATAAATGCAAATTTGGATGCTCAAAATGATGTAACATTAGATGCAAGAGATGGTGTTAAAAATGATGCAAAATTGGATGAAACAAATGACGCAAAATATGGTGCAAAATGAGATGGGAAAAATGGAGACAAATCAAACGTAAATGTGGATGTAAAAAATGGTCCAAAAAAAGATGCAAAAATGGGCACAAAAATGGATGCAAAATTTGGTGCTAAATCAAATTCAACACATGGTGCAAAGATAGGCACCAAAGCTGGTGCAAAAATAGAAGCAAAAACTAGTGTAAGACTAGATACAAAACCTGGCGTAAGACTAGATGCAAACACTGATACAAAATGGATGCATAAAAAGACGTTAAATTGGATTCAAAATACAGTGTAAACTTGATGCAAATGATGGTGCAAAAATGGGAGCAAAGAATGACACAAAATAGGAAGCAAAAGAGAATGAAAAATAGATGCAAAAAATGACACAAAACTAGAAGCAAAACCTGTCATAAAATAAGATGCAAATCTTGGTTCAAAATTTGACGCAAAAAATGATGCATAGTTTGGTGTAAAAAATGATGCAAAATCTAGCGTGAAAAAGGATGCAAAATCAGGTGCAAAAAAGGACGCTTTAAAAATTGTACAATAGAGCCAGATTTAGCGCCAAGTTGCTCATCACAATTACAAAAAAAATGCACTAAAATCTGGCGCAAATCGCTGGTTTTGTTGTAGTGGATGGAGTTTTCTTTTTCATTTTTTTTTCAAACTCTCTAAACATGAAACAGGCACCGAGTTATTCTTACGTAAAACTCGTTAAAATTTTACGGCGAAAGACTTATCACCATGATGAGACCAAGCTTCTCCTTCCTAGATCTCGTAAAACTTACTAGGATGAATTCATTTGAAGAATGAACTTACATAACAAGCATATGCTATCCCCTTCAAGCTTGTGATAAAAATAATTGGGGCACTCGCTAGAAATAGAGGGGAAAAATGAAGATGAGACATCCTTTGTATAGGCAGCATGTCGCTCTTGAACATGACACTTTTATGCTCTCATGTCGGGTTTGGGATATCCTCACTCAGTCACTTGTCCTCCCAGGTTTGGGTGATCCATTCTGTCTCTCATTTGACTATTCCACACTATCATCATGACCTTTAGTCCCATGTTGAGTCAGATGCTTCCACACTCCGAAGTCGTGTCACCAATATGCTCAAGAGAAGTCCAATCTGTAATTATTTACCTATACATTGTTTGAATCATTGCTACAGTCCTGAATATCATACCACTTTATTCCTTGTTTCATGTCGATGATGGGGATTCATCATTGCCCTCCTTCGACGGGTCACTTCCTCTCAACTTCAACTCATTATCCAGGAAGATGACTTAGGAACTCCCTTTCAACACCTTAGAGCTGGCATGCCTTAATGGTCAATTCTTTGCATCCGACGACAGGTCTTCGTTATCAGCTTTCGATCAGGGGGTTCCATGAGTGTTCAACTTCAACTTCATTATCACATTCACGGATTGTACTATTGTACCTTGAGAGCCATTGTCATTATTGGTGGTTTCTCTCATACATGTTAATGGTCCACATCATTGGCTGGTAATCAAGTGGCTTTCTAGCATGTTTGACTTCAACATATTTATTCGCATGCTAGGATTCGTACATTGATTGGGTTGGGATGGAGCGCAAGACCTTGAGTCTTGTCTGTTATGGCTCAGGCTACATGGAGTTTTATGTTATTCATTATTGTACGCATGTTTCTACTATAAGGATGGTTGTGACCATACTGTGAGACTTTATATTCATGATGATCCTTGTTATCTGGATGGTTTCGCCTATACCATGGATCTTTTATTTAGTCTTCATCATCCGGATGGTTGCGTCCATGTCGTGGATTCATGTCTTGATCTCAGATATGTATAGGTATATGCGTCCTTGATTTCCAGGTATCATGATAGTGTGTGTCCTCGTCCTTGCCAAAAGCTCATAAAGCATCTTAGTCATCACTCTTCATTCCACCTTCATGCTTTAGGGGGCATCTGTTACACAATATTTTGTCACGCCTCCTGCACTTCCCTCTGACATACCCTGAAGTGCCTGAAACATGATTATTATACAGTGTACTCATCAATGTATACAACTCAAATCCATCCTTTAACCTTGCTTGGAAAATATCTCGAGCTTTCCCTGAAGAAATAGCTCATAAAACCCTAAAATGTGAATCATCGCTCTTATGAAACTCAAAACCATGATGATCGCCTGTTGCACCTTGTTAAGCCAGGGATGACATCACTCTGTTCTCTCTCATACTTGCAATGGTCTTAAAAGGGAATTTTTCCCAAAGAGGATGAGAAGCTTCATGATCTAGAAGCTTTCAGAGCGGCGAGATGGAGGTGGTTTCGCATAGATGAGGTCGAATCCTCCTAAATTAACCTCTTGGCCTCATCCCTGTGAACTATCGCCTTAAGATGTGGGCCTAATCCTATCTTTGGAGGAGGTCTAACTCCCTCTCCCAGCCTATAAATTCCCCCTCTACCATTCCTAAATGGTTGATCAATGTCCATTTGCACCCTTATGTTGAGCTTGTGTTTATATGTTATTCATTAGACTTGGAGAAGGAGTGTTGGAGAGTTTCTTGGCTTGGACTTGGATTACCAATCAAGGATTAACCTTGTCAACAGGGAGCTACATGACCCCCTCCCTCTGTAGAAAGAAGAACGTAGGAGGAGTAGGAGAAGAAGGAAGAGGGAAGAGAACGAGGCGCAACAACAAACAATCCGCAGTCCCAGCGGCACTAGCAGTGCTATTGCTCATTCCCCTCCCAAAAGGTGAGAAGAATAAATATCAATGGATTAGTAACTTAAGGGTTTGTTGCATGAGGAAATGGCTGGACTACCTGAGAGCAAGTCATGCGACCACTCATGATGAGATGTTGGAGTTTGCTTGAGGTATCCTTCCTCGTGCTAGCTTAGACCACTAGTTGGTTTCGGTAGCAACTTTGACAAGCAACTTTCTGGCACCCAAAACTAATTCCTTGTTGTTGATGGGATTTCCATGTTGTTCAAGAATTGTCTAAATAGAGTTACTGAATGCTCCATATGCTTTGTGCAGATCACCTGTAGGTTAGGCGTCGTCAGGTGTCTGGTTAGCTTGGCATCCACTCAATAGAATACCCATGTCTTCATGTATACATTGTCATTGTGGGGGCTCCTCGTGAACATCTACGTGGTGGCAGTTATTCACTCCCTTTTTGGTCTCTAGGACAGAGTCGTTCATGTTCACAAGCCTCACAACTTTGGAGCTGGCCTTATCACCGAAGGTCTGAAATAGAGCCATATTAATTTTATCTACCTCCATTTCAGCTTCGCTAGTCTTTTCTCTTAAGACTTCCAGTAACACGCCTAAGGCCAAGAACTTGTTCTTTGAAGAATGTGGTGTTGATGTTTCTAGATCTCTTAATGATATGGAATGAGTAGGTCTGGTTTTCTCCTTCTCTTTGTCAATTAGACCTCCATTGTGACAAGAATCTGACACCATAGTGAAACTTGTCCCCACAAACACCTTATTCACTATAAACCTAAAGTACTCATCTTCATGCATCCAAATGACATGTCAATAATGAATCTAACGAAGAATTTAGTCATAAAAATATGGGTGATTTTCATAGCTAAACACCTAATTGTGATATGAGTTGATTTCCACCACTACTACTATAACCTTGGATGCTTAGTTTTATTTCTAAAATCAGATTTCAACCACTACTGCTATAATCTTGAATACTTAGTCCTATTTTAGGAATTAAAAAAATCACTATAAATTGAATATGAAATCTTCACTCCCACAACTTTACACACACAAAGCTTGTCAAATAAACTACCCTAGAGAGCTAATGATTAATTAAATACTGTATGAATTTAGATTAAAACATTAGATCGATAGTTAATCATTAAATACTGTATGAATTTAGATTAAAACATTAGATCGATAGTAGAAGGTTGCCAGTGAATGCAGATCACGAGTAAATATATTTTACTCGAATAAAACATTGCAATACTGTAGTTGATTAGTCAATGTTGAATATTTAATTTAGTTGTAAAAACTACTTAAATCATAGTTATATCAGATTTCTATTTTTCCATTTTTACATTTATTAATAACACTAAATTTGTAATTAGTTTGCATTTCAACATATATTCAACTTTATATCAAATATAATGGTGAAGAATAAATATATCATAGTACCCCAAGTTCCTTTAATGGTGTTGGTATAAGACACAAACATCATGACTATAAATATCAAATTTCTTTAAAAGGATCTTAAAGTTGTACGCATAGCATGAGGTCGTAAGTCTTAACTACCTATAAGACTATTTAAGTCGCATGGGATGATACACTCATCATAGCCGAAGGACTTATGCAAGTGAATGCGAGTGTCGTGGCCACTGTAGTGAAAGAGGAGGATGTTTCCAGATTTTGCACGACGAACCATGGCGAGGAGAGCCACACGAATGTTTTCGCCCGTGGGCTTTGTATTCGCTTCATCGGTGTTGATAAGGAGATTGATGTTGCTTTTTCCAAAGCCTAAGCGATGAATAAGTGTGTGTTGCATCCTCAGAACATCATTTACACATCTGTGAAGTTCATTTTTTGTGTTGGGATAATTGCATCCCACTAGCACAACGTATTTTTGTTTGGCCATTAATCAAAATCCTAATCCGATTTATGAAGACAACTAATTTTTGAACAAATAAGTTCTAAAGAGGAAGCAGAATAATTGTAACAAACTGAAAATGGGCGTGTACTTATAGTGAATATTGAGCAAATTAATAATGGAAGAGGAAGCCTCCCTTAACTTCAATGTTGTCCGACCAAGCTTATTTGTCAAAGAAACACCAAATGGGAGGTGCTCATCTACACGACAGACAACATCCATAAAACATTTTAAATTGAAATACAACGAACTATATGAAAAATATTTATTGAAAAGAAGTGCAAAGAGCGATTTATACAACATTGGTGTTAAATTCTATACATGTAATTAAAGGGGAGATGACGACACTCACATGCGTTTGACAGTGAATAACACTTAAGACTTTTTTTCTTTTACTATATTCCTAAAATGAATGTAGTCATCACGATATACATTCAGGTTATTTGTTAAAATTTATGTAAAAAAACAAGAAACCTAAACTGTACAAGAAAGTATAACAGAGAATATATATAGTGAGTAAATGTTGAAGAGAGAGATATATGAAATAAAAAAAGGAGAACAAAAATGTTGATCAAGACACTGAGATATGGTAGGACCAGCGAGAAAGTTTTTTATTACTTCAAAATTTCTTAGTACACGGCTCTACAAACAAATGGTATATGCATGTAAAGAACGTGGATCATAGTCAGTTTAAATGAATAAACAGTTCGAAGGAGAATAAAATAATGTAATACCATCACTCAATCAGTACCAATTATATGATATGAACTCATGGAAATTTTGCAGGAAAAAAGGAGCATACCTTCACCCTATCGTTGGTTTGTGGAGCTCTGTCTCACATTTGAGGGCACACTCGAAATAAGTCCCTACCATCAAAAATCATCACCAGTTAGTTGCAAACACCCGCGCACACGAAAAAATGGAAGAAACAATAAAAAGGGGCCTCTCTACTGGAAAGACACTCACTCAACGACTGGGAAACATTCGGTATGAGGGAGTCAAAATCCCTTTCACTGGAAATCAAACTTCTTTTATAGGTTTTCTAAGCTTGATCAACGGTGCAGATAATTCTAAAAGAGAAAGACTAGACGTTGAATGGCTTGAGCTATTGTATCTACCAACTACCTTGGGCAACTGCTTAATTATTGAATAAACTATTCAAAACTTCTTTAAATTGTGTTTCATCGGCCCTAATATATTTTAATATTTTCATTGAGCATATTTTAAACAGTTCATTAATATTCTTTACCATTTCAGAAAATTAAGACTATGTGGAACCTACATGTGTATACTACAACAAGCACTGAACAAACACTTTCAACAAATAATTTCATGGAGATATTTTGAGGGCTAGACTATACTTTTTTTGGTTATGCTCAGTAGGTATCAATAGGTACTAATTGTTCTGTAGAGGGCGTATGTAACATTCTTCATGCATCTCTAACCTTGCTCCCGCTCTTCATTCAAGTTAAAGTCCTTGCTCATAAATGATATCTAGCTCAACTAGATTAATCAAATTGAATAGAATCAGTTTTCCTATCCATGGACTCAATAACGCCCCTCCTTTCATCCCTTGAAAACATCTGGGTTTTTTGCAGTGACAATTGCATTTATGGCCAATGGAAATCCTCCATATTCCACGTCAACTTCTTAGCTTATCATTACAATTGAATAGTTTTAAAATAATTTGACACACGACATTAGAGCAGACTCAACCATTTATTAAATTCAAAATTTCAATAATATAAAGACTCTCTCTACGCATCTAGTGTGGGGCTCTGACAGTTGAATTACTCTAATAAATTTGACATGTTGTTGACATGCTTCGCATTACTTTCCCTATCTTTCCACCAACTAAGTTTAAGTTGAGGTCTGTCCAGACACATCTTCACAACTGGTTCTCATCCCGTACCTCTCCTCTCTATAGGGTTTTTGGCTTCTCTCTGGTTCTCATCCCGTACCTCTCCTCTCTATAGGGTTTGTGGCTTCTCTATAGGGTTTGAGGTTGTGGTCAACCTAGTCCCATTTTCTCAGAGTTTTCCACTCGCGGAGGTCAATTGTGTGAGTAAATGCGTAAGATCATTCACCAGGCTACGATTGAATACTTCCATTTGCCCATTTGGGGATGGAATGCGATGGAAAAATGAAGTTTACAATGCAATGCCATCACTTATTCCAAAATGTGTTCAGAAAAAGAGAGTCGCAGTATTAAACAATATTGAGAGGTAACCCAAAATGACACCAGAAATGAGAAAAAATTATGCAGTTTGCTGGGTCGAAGTTGTCTTGGTACAAGGAAGAAAATTAGCCATTTTGGAGAAGTGACAAACTACCACTAAAATAAAGTCATGCTTCCAAAATGTAATGGGCTTCTGCAATGTGTCGAGTTCGGGGTGTTGAAGATAGTAACAAGAAATGCTAAAAATAGAAGTGCTAAAAATATCATTCCTATAAATAGCATTTCGGGATACATTCCAATTTTAGTTAGTCCCTGAACTAAAATTCGAATTTGAACTCAGCAGCTGTTTGTAAAATAATTAATTAATTCATCTGGAGTTAATTAGTTAGCAAAAATCAAACATGAAGTTTATGTGAAGACATGCAACAGTTATCCCTTTGATTGAGGAAGTTATCTCTTAATTAAGGAGATCAGAATGAGTTGTACTTTGAGTTGTAATTAGTTAGCTCAATTAACTGAGTTAAATCCAGTTAGATTAGTTTCAACAGTTTGTGAAACTAATTGTGAGTTCAGTTAGTCAATGCATAACAATATAAACTTTGAAACGAGAACTGATATTGTTACCCATTTTGTAGAGATAGCAAAAAAGTGACCCAATTTTGAAAAGGCATGATGCGGAACACACATATTTTTTTTAGAGCATAGTTTTTGGCACTATAATTTTTTTTATGTTCATTGCGTTTTAGAATGGTAGTGATTTTGATGTTGATTTTAAAAAGTGGTAATTCTACACCATGCCATTTTTTTAAAAGGATTTTTTGTTTACTTTTAATTTTAATGTATGAAATGTAAATAATTATTTTGTAAATTTAATAATTTTTTAAGTGATCTTCTTCTTCATATTTTCTTGTTTTTATTTTACTTTTTTTTTTGTAGTGAGGTTTTTATTGTTTTTCATATTTAAAGAAGAAGGTCAATGTTTTGAATTTTATATATTCTACATATTTTTACATCGTTAATTAATTTTTAAATCCACATGAAATAATTGTCTCTAAAAAACAATATTTTTTAACAATTGACATAAAAATAACTAAAAAACTACACGTTTTGATAATTTTTTGCTAGAAATGACATGTTAAAATCACAATTTTTATAAGAAATTTTTAACTAAAAATTGTTAAATAATAGTTTTTTTTATGAATTTCATGTCAAAAAATAATAACAATCACTTTTTTTTTCAAAAAATAATGATTAACTTAAAAATTAATGCGAAAATCACATAATACAAATATTGAACGCATAAAAACCTTAATTGAGTGTATATTCTTCTCATAAAATGTCAAAGTCAAAACATTATAAGTATAACTAATTAATAGTTACAAAAAATGAGCTTGATTTCCAAGCATAACTTAAATTTAATCAACAATGTCACGTAATCCAAACTCTTTGTTCTCTAGAATTTCATCATTGTCTTCTTCCACAATATTTTCTGCTTCATTTTGCTCATTTTTCTCTTCTAATGGATCTTTGATGTTTGCGAATCTCCTAATGTATGCCTTTCCAATCATTCCATGTAATGGTGGTTGGGGTTCCTTTACTTTTTTTGCCATATGTGATTCACTAAAGTCCCCTTTCTTCAACCCAATTTCTTGCATTGCATCTGGAAGAAATTGAAGAGCATTAATTTTTTGCTGAATGAAATTGCAATGTATTGGATCCTTTTCAATTGCAATGCAATTTCTTCTTTTTTGAAAGCAACATGCTAGTGCTATACCTAATTGTCAAGCACAAAAGAAATAATGAAGTAAATTAGTACAATGACATATTAATTAAGAAATAACATATTGAAATTCAATTCCATATAATAAAACTTACCTGAGCCAAAAAATAGATCTAGAACCCAATATTCTTCATTTGAATATATGTTTATAAGATAGTTAATCAATAACTGTGGTTTTTTTATAAATGTTAACTATCTCTCATTTTGCTTCTTTGTCTTCATATGTTAGTTTTATCACAACAACATTATAAGTCAATATTTGGCTATGACTCTTTCCATCTACCCGATTAAAAATCATAGACATATAGCTATCATTTTTTTCCCAACTATCAATATGGATGAACTCACAATCATTTATAAATAGTTGATCTTCACAGTTAAGAAGATTTGACTTTTTCCTGTAACATGAAATAGTAAAAGTTCAATTAACTTGTACATAAATGAATTTTTTAACATTAATCAAATATACATTTTAAATATATTACCATGTAAGTTGCATCATTGAATTTGTTTTCCCCTTGAAGCTTGACAATAACATTGCCAATTGTGTGTCTGAATGAAATGTCACAAATCTCCATAATGGTGATGACGTGACTTCTAGAAATCCCGCAACCACTTTACTAAGAGCTTGATAAGTATAAGAGTCACTATCATAGTCAATGTTTGGAATATTGAAACCATGGGGAATATCTGCAATAACTAGGGCATAATCCCTTTCAAGTATGAGTTTAGCAATGTCTTCATAGTTGCCTTGTATTACTTGATATTGAATAGTATCTAGCCCATCCCAAATGAAATGAGTAAGAGTTGGATCAAGTTCAACATTCTTAATACGTTGCTTCTTCAGTCTTCCGATCTTTATTTTTTCAATAAAGATTCTGAAACTATTTGGTGCTCCATTATCATCCTTCTTCATCTTTTATAAAATAAACAAATATATGTGTAAGTTATAAATTAAAAATAATACACATATGAATAAAAATGAATGTATAAATCAAAATACCTTTTTAAATGCAAGATAAAAAACTTTTAATGTTGATGTAGAACATGAATCTGGATAGTTGCATACTACATCATCCCAACTATCTTCATTCAACAATTTAACCATTTGTTCTTGAATTTTCATGTAAACTTTGTGACTGCATAGATAAAGTAAGAAAATAAATATAATGATATCTATAACAAATACTACCTAGAACAATATGTTATATTTAAAAGAAAATTATAATCTAGAAATAAATAAAAATAATTCAACAAACTTACTTTTGAAATTCCTCAGACATTTCCTCCAATTATAATTCCTCTGACCTCACACGAGATAATATTGCTTTGACAAATTTTTCATCCTTCACTCCTTGCAATGCTCTCCAAGGTGTGATAGTCATATCTTCTGGAAGCTGCTTCATTTCAGACCTGATTTACTATTGCTACATATCAATGGCTTAGACTTTTTGACCTTTTGGTTTTCAATGCCAATGTTTTCCCACATGCTAAAAATATCATTAATCAACTCCCATATCTCTCCAGTTATAAATGCCAACTGGAAAATGTTATCAACACCTCTGAATAAATCACTAAATTTGCCGCCTTTGCCACCTTTTGCATTGATTTTCTCTTTAATTGGATAGCCTATTTCCATACAACATTCCTTTCGGAAATCTACAATAACATTTATCCTGTCCCCACCACATTTTCTTCAAATTCACTATGAATAAATCTAACCCTTTGGATGAAAGTCATAGACATCCTATATTCATTATCTGAATTATGATCCCATGCCACTGACTTTGCTTCTATATCTGATAAACCAGCATAAATGATGCATTTCATTATTTAAAAACATGGGTTATTGGGATATTCCTCCATCAATTTTCTTTGAGCTTCTACAGAATGGTTCCCCCCAAGCACATAATAATTGTATTCAAAACATTTTGACTTATCAAATGCTTCTTTGATGGGAACTTGAACTGAATCAACAAGAAGCACATAACTGACCACATGAGCATATGGATTGTACCTCATCAATGTCTTCAAGTTGTGAACATGCAAATGATGTGGCTTTCTGACTTGACATTGACATTGTCGTTCACTTTCCTTACAGGTTTATCTGTTAAGCTGAAATGTATGACCACCCTCAATTAAGTTTCTCTTTGTCAAATTCTGTCGAATGGCATTTTGTTTTGTTTCGATAATGCCATCCTCTAAATTATCTCCTGGTGAAATGATTTCTCTGCTTTATTTTGAAATTTCACTAGGTTCTTGACTATTGGTAATGATTACTTCAAAATCTTCAACTCTATGTTTCTTATTCACAACATTCTCATCATTAACTGTAACAGTTGTATTCTTGGGCATTATTACTTTTGGTCTTTTATGGCTCTTCTCAGTTCCAATGTCATCTTCAGTAATGACAACATATTCTTCACTGTTAGTTTCAACTTCATCATCTTCAAAAGTAACTTGTCTTCCCTTGCTAGATTTATCCACTAGAGGCCTTTTTTCCTGATCCCTTGGATGTAGTTTTGTAGCATCATCAATTACTACATTTTGCTTGTTTGCCATATCTTCTTCTGACATTAAGTAAAAAATGCTAACAACTTTCATAATATCATGCTCTATGAAATGAATGCCTCCCAACCTAATTGAACAACTTTCAACAAAATTCTGCCAAACAAAATATCATATGTCAATAAAAACAAAGTTAAAAAATATAGTGAGACAGTTACAAGAACGCAAAACACAAATATAAATAATAATACTTACGATATTTTGTTCCATCTCATTTACGATTTGTTTACACAACTTTGTAGATACCTTTCTCGTGTCATACACTGAATATGATAATTAGTATTTAATCCTTTCATGTGACTTGAGAGGTTTTGTAAGTATGTAAACAACTTCATTGTCCAATACCAAACACATCTCTATGACTCTTTCCATCACTTCATAAATTCTATTATCATTCGGTATATCAATATATAGATATATATTCACATTTTGGCTTTCTCTTTCTTTCACATACCAGATTCTTGATGGAAGTTTCACTTCTTTTGATTTCTTCCAGTATGAAATCATCTTCTTATCATTTGAGGCACTTGAAAGATTTGTAGCCATCAGCTCAAGTGGAGTTCTTTCACCAAAAAAAAAGAAACACATAAATCAGTAAATGATGAAAACATATTAACTTAAATTAACAATGAAAATGATAAATGATAATTAATTTTATAAATCATAACAATTTTGAAAAAAAAAAAATTAAAAAATACATCGCCCTGCCGCCGCACCCTGAAAATCGGTCGGCCAACCGAGCCAGCCATTGGGTCTGGCCCCCTAGCCCACCATAGCGGCCCAACCACTGCCCTCCGCCCAACCCCTCCCGCGCCACCCCAGCGGCCCACCCGCTTGTGAGGTGGCAGGGTGATTCTTGGAATCCCCCTGCCACCTCGCGGGCAGGTGGGCCGCCGGGGTGGCGCGGGGGAGGCTGTGCCCTACCACCCTGCGGGCGGGTAAGCCGTCGAGGTGGGATGGGGGCAGGCTACAGCAACCCCCCCCCCCTCGCCACCCTAGTAGCCCGGCCGCCCGAGGGGTGGTAGGGCGATTTTCAGAATCGCCTCACCACCCCACAGGCCGGCGGGCCAGTGATACTCATCGCCCTTTTCCTACAGGCCCGTTTGGTCGTCGTGAGCATTACCGAGCCCATTTGGCCATCGTGAGCTTTACCGGGCCCACCATGCTCACAACAGACATAGTGGGTAAATTTGGCTCGCAAAAAGTTTTAATTTAAAAAAAAAAATCTACTTCATTAAACTTATTTAATATTAAAATTTACAAGGAAAAAAATTAACTAACCTTTCAATTGTGAGAATTCTTCGTTGAATATGTTGTTGAGAGCAATGTAGCTAATCCAAAAATTTGCTCCAAGTCTTTCAACGAACCTCAGAAAAACCTTGATGTGATGTGAGTAATAGTGATAATGGAATTTATTATACAGGTGAAATTACGGAGATGTTTTACTGTACGGTTAATGTGGGATTAAATTGTTTTAAAAAAAATTGACATGTTAATTTTTTTATGGTGATATAAGAAACTATGATAAAGCGAATATTATGGAATCGTTTTACAGTGGGGTGAATGTGGGATTAATTTGTTTTAGAATGTATTATAAAAAAAAAAAACCATTCAATTGTTTAGTAAATATTATATACTTTAACTATTAAAATAATTTAGGTAAAAGTTGTAGTTTACAATTTTAACTTTAAAGATTTATTTCATAAAAAAAATTAGTTTAAATTTTTCAATAAATTGTAGAATAAAATAATGAAGGGAAATAAATCTAACAAAATTTTTAGAGGGAAATATTTTGGTGAAACTTTTTGGAGGGAAAATTTTTAAAGGGAAAATTTCATTCTCTAAGCTATATAATATCTTTAGGAGACTCTGCATTTGTATCATTCAACTTCTTCTATTTGAAAGGGATGGATTCTCCTGATAGTGAAGTTTCTCTTTGTACAACATCAAAATCTTCATTGCATAACAACTCTATTCATATTGATGAATATGACGGGAATTCTTCCACTATGAATAGAAAGTCAATTATTCCACTTAGTCCTAATCCTAAGGACTATGAGAGCAGCACTGATGAAAGAGGGGATGGAGAATTTGAAATAAATAAAGAGTCACGGATTCCACTTAGTCCTAATTCTAAGGACTATGAGAACAGCAGTGATGAAAAGCATGATGACGAATTTCAAAAAAATCGAGTGTCACGGTGTCCACTTAGTCCGAATCCTATGGACTATGAGAGCAGCAGTGACAAAGATCATGATGATGAATTTAAAAAGAATGGATTGTCACGGTGTCCACTTAGTCTTAATTCTAAAGACTATGAGAGAAGTAGTGATGAAGAACATGATGATGAAGTTCAAAAGAATGGAGTGTAACAGTGTCCACTTAATCCTAATTCTAAGGACTATGAGAGCAGCAATGTTGAAGAGCATGATGATGAATTTCAAAAGAATGGAGTGTCATAGTGTCCACTTAGTCCTAATTCTAAGGACTATGAGAGCAGTAGTGATGAAGAGCATGATGACGAAGTTCAAAAGAATGGAGTGTCACGGTGTCCACTTAGTCCTAATTCTAAGGACTATGAGAGCTGTTGGAGAGGTAAATCCCCTCTACGGGTAGAGGCCATCCCTACTAGCCCAGCAGGGGTCTAGCAACAATCACACAATGCTGCTACGCATGTTCCTAATTACAATTAAACAAGAGGTAAGAAGCACCTACTTGGATTCCTGCGTTGTCGTTTGACGAAGAGATGTTGCCTTCGCTCCTCCGCTTCGGCTGGTCACAATCCTCCGCGATCTTCGCGAATAGATACCTGCACACACGAAGAGGAAACAAACACAAGCGTGAAATCTAGTAAAAGTAACCATACATCAGTCAGAAAAGATGTAATTCACATTTAACCGTTGCATAGACAAATGAGAATGGAACAATAATAGCAGTCATCTATTATTAATCAGAATAGAGAAGAGTACAACCAAATGTTCTGACGTCGGTAACCTTCTCAAGAGGGGCCAGTCAGCATGTATCTCAAGCATTCACCTTTGAGGATGATTCTCCCAAGACAAACAACTCTCTCTCTCACACAAATAGCACAAAACAACCTTCCCTAAGCAATCAATCACTTCCACACCTAGCACACCACACCTATAGCAGCAATCTGAGCACTACAAGCTCTGTACAATCCAAGCTATTCCAAGCTAATTCTAACTACCAAAACTAGCTGCCCATGGTAATGGTGAGAGTTTATATAGGAGAAGGAGTCTCCTATAAGGGTGGAAGGATGAGCTTATCTTCAAGGGAAGTTGTTGCAAAGGGTCGAACAGACATGCCATAGAAGGGAGTCGACATTCACAAAGCTAACAACCAAGCCTGGAGTGATCTGGAAGGCAGGTTGTTTGAACAAATTCGCCCAAACTGGATCAGCGCGGATTATGAGGCAACTGACGCGATGTCGCCGCATCTACATAACTGGGACAGTCATGTCAGCGCGGAAGAACACGGGAAAGGCGCGCTGGCGACCAGCGCGGAAAAGTGATGTCCTTCCGAGCTGGCAGCGCACGGAATACACTACAGGGCGCCAGTCATCGCGGGTATTTTGGGAACAGACGCGCTGATGAACAAAACTTTGGATAAATGGGTTTTTGGGCCAGTTCAAGAAGCAAGCACTTAGTGATTGTGAATTCTGGGCAAAGCAGGGTGACTGACAGGAAGGCAGTGACAAATTACTGTGTAACAAGAGCAGCAGTGATGAAGAGCATGATGATGAATTTCAAAAGAATGGAGTGTCACAGTTTCCTTTTAGTCATAATTCTAAGGGCTGTGAGAGTAGCAGTGATGAAGAGCGTGATGAAAAGTTTCAAAAGAATGGAGTGTCACAGTGTCCTCCTAGTCCTAATCCAATGGACTATGAGGCCAGTAGTGCTAAAGAGCATGAGGACAAATTTCAAAAGAATGGAGTGTCACGGTGTCCACTTAGTCCTAATTCTAAGAACTATGAGAGCAACAGTGATGAAGAGCATGATGATGAATTTCGAAAGAATGGAGTGTCATGGTGTCCTCTTAGTCCTAATTCTAAGGACTATGAGAGCAGAATTGATGAAAAGCGTGATGATGAATTTCAAAAGAATGGAGTGTCACCGTATTCTCTTAGTCCTATTTTTAAGGACTATGAGAGAAGCAGTGATCCAGGACAGGATGATGCACTTAGTCCTAATTCTAATGACTATAAAGGTAGCAGTGACAAAGGATAGGATGTAGCATTTTCAGTAAGTAAACAATCACATTTTCGACGTAGTCCTAATTCTATGGACTATGAGAGCAGCATTGACAATGCACATGAGGAAGAATATCCAATAAACATCGAGTCAAATTTTCCATTCAGTCCGAATTCTAAGGACTATGACAGTAGCACTAAAGAAGGGGAAGATGAAGAATATCCTCCAAGTCAGTATTTGAAAAGCACAACTGATCATAGTGTGGATAACATTCCTCTTAATGATGATGAAAATCCTTATACAAATGATGATCCAATGATGGAGATGTTGCCAAGAAATATTGTATCGAGGAGTAGGAGAAGACCTTTTCGTATCAATGCAAGATGTTATAGTTATACAAGGGGTAGAGCAGAATATCTAACGAGAAGAAGTTCTATCAACGCTTTCATTTCAAGTGAATGTTGTCAAAAAGATTGTTTGAAGCATATGGATTTCAAATTTGCATTAGAGAGAAGGAAGAGATATTTTTCAATGAATAAAAGCATGCAAAATTCATATTTAGTTGGGTGCATGCAATCTACATTGTCAGGTTATGATTATCATATTGGGTCTTTATTTATCTGTAGAAAGGCTTTCAAAATGTTTCATTCGATTGGGAATTTTCGTCTCTCGAGAATTCAAGAAAATTTGGAAAAGGATCCCACATTTTATTCAGAAGTATGTCATAAAAGACAGTTTGGGCCATTATCAAATACTGCAATGTCATGGATGAAAGATTTCTTTTCAAAGCATGGAGAGTGTATTCCAAATAGAGAGACAATACATATTCCAGATAATTTTTCAAGACGAGAAATCTACAACTTATACAAAGAATATGCAGAAGGTGCTGAGGGACATGGCCAGTTTATTACATATCAATATTTTGTGAAGGTATGGAAGAAAGAATTCAACAATGTCTGTATTCCTAAGAAGACAAGGATGGGGATTTGCAGTACATGTGCTTCTCTTAAATAAAAAAGGGACAAATGTGAAGGGTCAGAAAGAGATAAGCATTCATAACTTTAACTTTTAAAATTGTATAGTCATCAACTATGAAAACACATTTCTTAATGGCTTTCTTTTATGTTGTGTAGATTCAATTGTCAAAGAACTTCAAGAGCATCGCGAACAACAAACAAGTGAAAGGAAAAAAGTTGTACAAGCATCAAAAAAAGTGTTATGACAATCCGAATAAATATTTGGGTTTGATAACTGATGGTATGGACCAAAAGAAAACAATTTTACTACATTTTGTTTGCACACCCAAAAATTTACAAGGGGGAAATTTTATTTAGTATCACTTGGTCAGTTGTATGGCCTTCAATGGGAAAATGTTGCCAAGGGTGTACTTCACAGCTCCAAATATTCATAATGATGCAAACCTATCCGTAACCATAATTCATGATGTGCTTTCTCATTGGTTTGGTAATCTTCCTGAAGTTTTGTATCTACAATTGGACAACACTTGCCGTGAAAACAAAAATCAGGTTGTTTTTGGATATCTAAACATGCTTGTTGAATTGAGAATTTTTCAAAAGGTAAAGGTTGGTTTCCTTCTTATTGGGCATACTCATGACCATATTGATCAGATGTTCAGTCGTTTTTCAGTCACATTGAGGAGGAAGGAAGTTGGGAGCTTGCCATCATTAATTGAATGTATTAAGAAATCATACATGCCAGAGCCTACTTTTGATGTGTTGGAAGAAACTGTTGACATGCGAATGTTTATTTTAGGATCACATGGTGAGGGGAAATGCATTGAACAACTTAATGACATAAGCTTCCAACATCAATATTGTATTCAAAAAGTTGATGGGAAAACACTAATATGGGGCAAGAAGTATTCAACTACTGCAGAATGGGCACTGTCATCAGGTTTGGAATTTTTGAATTTCATTCTAGATCATCCAATATTTGCATAAAAAATATTGTTATTACAATCAGTTGGTGAAGTTCATAATGCATGCAGACAGAATAGAGATATAAATTATTTTGATTGCCTACAAGAAATTAAAAAATGTATTAGATATACATATGAGTACTTTGACATTGTTGATTTAGTTTGGTGGGAGTCATTTTTCAATAATCAAAGTGATATCATTTCAACAACAACAAATGAAGATATACCTTTGAAAAATCCATTTATTTGGCCACAAAATGTGTCAAATGAACATTAGGAAATAAACATTGTTTAACAGCAATAATCTCAAGGTATTATTAATTCTTCACAGGCAGAGGAAAGAGAGATGTATATTGGTTCCAGAAGATCTCGTGTACAACGTGAAGCCATGGAAGAACTTTACAGGGGTTTAGTATAGGATATTAAGGAGGGTTGCATGATCGCAGTGCTAGCAGATGGAGATCCCAATGGTTATCCATTCTGGGTTGCTAAAGTTATAAAGGTCTTTACAGAAAATGAGGATGTTACAGGTGTTGAAGTACATTGGTATGCCACAAATACACACCCATTCAATGGTGTATATAAGCCAGAGATGGTCGTTGACAAAAAAATGGCAGAAAGAGAAAAAGAAAGGGTACAAATATAAATCGTCGCTGCACAGACATATAAAAATTGGAGGATGTTGACATACTTGTTTATGACTTCAATTTAACAAAGAGAGGAGCTCTTCACTTCAAGACGATAGAGATTCTGAAAAGATTGTTAACAGAAGGAACAATGTTGATATGGGAATCTGCTGAAACCAGTCATAGATCTAAAAGAATTTTGAAACCTGAAATGGTGGGCATGCATGTGGACTCAGATGGGACATTAGTTGATGAAAGAGAAGAATATGGAACATCTTTGTCAGCATCCAATCACTCATCTGAAGATGTGAATTCTGATGGTGTGTAAGAAAATATGAGTGATTTTGAATAATTGTTTAAGACAGTTTATATAACCGATGTTTTCATCGTATCTTGAAATAAATTTTTTAATTTCCATATGGTGTTAAATGAGAAGTTATGAGTCATTTTTATGTTGTTGGATTATATGTCTTAATTATGATAATTTTAATTGTTTAGAATATCTACAATGCAACATTAAATTAGAGATATAATGTATGTTTCATTCAATATACAAATAATGACATTTGAATTCATTTAGTCATGTAATTTGTTCATAATGTCATGGTCTTTTAATTTTATGGTTGAAAAAATTCCAATTTTTTTTGTATCTAGCATGTTATAGTTGAAAACATGTTGAAATTATACTTAGGAAAAAAAAATGTTATTCAACCAAAAATATTAGTGTGTTTTTTCCTCATAAACAACTTTTTTTGGCTCATAAAAATTTAGTTTTACTAGCATTTTTTAAAAATGTTGAAAATTGACTCTTAAAAAAATCATCGTTCCAGTATCATCAATTTTTTGTTTTCAAGGTGTTTTTTGCAAGAAAAAATTGTTTTCACTACCATTTTTAAAACATGTTCAAAATTGACTCTAAAAAAAAACCATCATTCCAGTATACACATTTTTCGTTTTTAGCACTATTTTTTATGTTTTTTCGGGGCTTTTTTGCTAGAGTTCCCCTTTTGAGTTTATAGTTCCCATTTCAAAGTTTACATTGTTGCATGCATGCATGCAACTAG
This sequence comes from Pinus tabuliformis, assembly GCA_031772625.1. Taxonomy (NCBI): domain Eukaryota; kingdom Viridiplantae; phylum Streptophyta; class Pinopsida; order Pinales; family Pinaceae; genus Pinus; species Pinus tabuliformis. The sequence continues at coordinate 1,223,312,685 of CM062820.1, forward strand.
TGTACTTCAGATAACTGAATATTCTCTCATAAATAACTCATGCATGTCAGTTCAGACAGAGACCCATTTGAGATCAAAGGATGGGACAGTGTACTATGAGTTGCAGGAATATTCCCTTGAGGATATCTCTTGCATGCAGAAGAAATTCTTTCCTTGAGGATTGCGTAGTTATTTTTGAGTTTGGCGAGCAGTTTGTGAGGTAATTACACACAGGTGGCATCTTGAGGACCTAGGAGAAACTACGGAAGGAAATAGGAGGCTTGGAGGACTGAAGGAAGGCATATGTGTTGTCTATTCTATCTATGAGTAGCATTGAGGGATTGTACTAAGAGCTGGATAGCTTGTGAGCTAAAGCTTTATGTAATCCGAAGATATTTCCACTTGTATGATAATACAGAGATCGGGGTTTTTAGCTGAGGCTTTCCCCAGAGTATTCTTCTGTCTTCATGTGTGATTGTTTCTTCTTCATGTGTTATATGTGTTCTATTTGACATTGCTCAAAATCGATTAAGCTTCCGCAAGTTTGTTTGTAGAAGTAGATCAAGTATTTTGCTTTAGTCTATTGCATTATCAGATGATCTATAGTGGGAATTTCTACATGGTATCAGAGCAAAGGTGATCAAAGCGGAGAATAGTATACAAAGAAGGGAGAAGTTCAAATTTTGAAGTTATTGATTATAAAAATCGAATTCTTATCACATCTCAAATTTCACCAATGGCGTTCAACGGTTTGAGACTCGAGTATGCCCTTGATGGTAGCTCGAATTATATAGCCTGGAAGGATCGCATGGAAGCGGTATTAGAGGACAACGGTTTGAAGGACTTCATTGATCAAGAAGTCCCCAAGCTAGCAGTTGCTAATGCCCAAGAATTGGCGGAATGGAAGAAATGTGCAGCTAGAGCAAGGAGGATTCTTCTGGAGGGAGTTCAAGACCACATTTTCTCAAGTCTCCATGGGAAGGAGACACCATTTTCAATGTGGAAAACATTGAAGGATCTATATCAGAACAACAACGATCAGAGGAAGTTGGCGCTGAAAGACAAGCTTCGAAAAATCAAGTGCGAAAAGGGCCACATGATCTCTACATATCTGAACAAGCTCACCACCTGCAGGGATGAGGTTAGAGTGTAGAAATCGTGCCAGCCGATGATGACATGGTGAGTCTCGCTCTCCTCAGTCTTCCTAAGAGCTGGCATAGCTACCAAGTCTCAGTAAATGGAAGAGAGAAACTGCCAGATTGAGAACGACTGTGGTCAAATCTGATGTAAGAGGAGATAAGGAGAAGCACTAGAGATGGTTCTTCATCAAAGCATGATGATGAAGAAAATCTAGCCTTAGCGAGTAAGGCTAGGAAAGGAAAAGGGAAGGCTTCCCGTTCCAAATCGAGTTCTTCCCATGGTGGGAAGAAGATTGACAAATCGAAAGTGTGGTGCTTTCATTGTCATGAGGTGGGCCATTATGCAACAAATTGTCCACAGAAGAAATCCAAGAAGATATCCTCGAAAGTATCAGATGGTGAGGCACTGGCCTCACAGTTTGAATTGGATTTCACCCTCATCGCATACATGGCTTCATCAATGGTGGTTTGTGTTTGGTACTTGGACAATGGAGCCTCATTCCACATGGACGACAACAAGAGTTTATTCAGTACCTTGGAGGAGAAGGACCTCCAGATGCACATAGAGATGGGCGATGATGGAAAGTACCGTGTTTCAGGTGAAGGCACGGTTATGTTTCAGAGGGAGCATGGAGCTCCTCTCACTCTGACTGATATAAAGCATGTGCCTGGACTGAAGAAGAATCTAGTATCTATCGCAATGTTGGAAGAAAAAGGCTATGATGTAGTCTTTAGTAAAGGAAAGGCATTCCTGAGACACATCGGCACTAGACAGACCAAGAGGATTGGGATTCGAGTAAAGAATCTCTACAAGTTGGAGGTAGATGACTGTGTTGCATTGAGTTACAAAGCAGAGTTGGTGCAAAGCCAAGATATTGGCGAGCTATGGCATAGAATATTGGGCCACTTGCACCATGGGGCCTTAAAGATCATGCAGCACATTTATACCGGACTTCTTGTTATGGCCAGCAACAACCCCCATTCTTATTTAGTTTGATCACTAACACTAAATAAGTGGGGACCTTTATCCAAAAATTTATAAAAATCAATTAAGAGTTGTATTTCTTTTTTTGAATAAATCTTACTATCATAAACTTAGGAGAATACCCGAAAATCTAAAAAGACTTAAGTTTTATGATAAGTTCGAACAAAACCGGTTCCCTCAATAAAAAGCGTCACATCGCAAAAAGGTAATAGATGCTTTCCTACAAACAGAATCCTAATATTGCGAAATCACGATGCGAGATTACATACTAAATAAATTCATCGCATCACAGTTTTCATGTTCTTCAAGTATCACTTAAAGTGAAATACCTCAAACCACCGATATGCAATGGCGTGTCTCGCATATCGCATTTCGCAGAAAACATATGGTAATAGATGATTGCCACACGTAATGGCTCAGTGATATCGCAATCTGTGATATTGCGAAGCAAATCACAAAATTGCCTTATCGTAGATCTGCAGGGCTCGTCGTTCGAAAAAGCTTTTCCATAAACCGATGCCCAGTTATGCGCATTAATGTTAATTTAATGAGTTAGTTGGCAATCATTAATGAAATATGGTTTTGATCTGATCGAAGAGCCATTTCACATAAGGTGATATATTTTATATGATTTCTGCATTTAAAGCTTTCCCGTCACCTTTTTCTTATCATTACTCTTTCCTCATTTGCAAATTGCAGGAGCGAAAAACAGAGAAGTATACATAGCAGTGTTCAGAATATTATGGGAAAGAAAGGAAAGGCTTCGAGTTCTAAAGACAAAGAAATGACGCCCTTATACACAGACACCACCTGTAACAGAGATGCCAGTGTTACTACTTGGGAAGGCATGCATAGTTTACTCGAGGAAGAAAATCCTAGAATAATGAAGGTTACAGCTACTGCAGACTCACGCGGGTCATCTGAGGCATCAATTACAGAACTAGCATGCTCGTTCTTACACCAGATAGTGGCGAGGCCCAAGATTCTTCCATACACAGACATGGTCAAATGGGTACTGGATAGCGTTGAGATAACAAATAGACAGTTTAAGACTCAGAGCCAAGGACTCATTGGCTCGTTCACTACACAAGATTTGAGGCTCATGTATCATCTACCAGAGCCACAGGTGACCTATAACAAACAGTTCATGGAGAAGTTTACTAAAGAAAATGAAGATTTGGCACAATGCACCAAGGACTAGTTGAGAAGGGACGAACCACTAAAAAATGATAAGCATGGTATGTATAGTACTGGTTCTCTCACCTCTCCCTATTGCTTTGCTGCTACTATGCTCTGTAGACTTTTTGGAAAGCCTAATGTTAACAAATTTTCATCTGAATGGCTACCAGTATTAGATGTCGCCACTAATGCTACTATTGTGGATTCGGCTAAAATATTGTCTGACAATTTAGCCACAGCCATTTTGAGTTATCGGTCCAAAAGAACTGCTCAGAGGATTTATCCCCTTTCTACTTATCTGCTTATGTAATGGATGCAATCTGTTATGATTTCAAGTTTCCTCTGATGGGTTGGAAATGGACTACTCAGGACCCCTTACCCATTCATGTTTATCACAAGGAATTATGGGGTTCCAAGTTCATTCTGTATTTTTATAAGATTTGTCATGGGTTCATGCTACCTCTATACAAGATGTTGTATAATAAAGACGCTCCAAGATTTTCTCACGAAGCGGAGGTCGATATGCTCCCTATCTCAAGATGGTTCGAAGAAGAACTTTTCACCTATTTCAGAGTATTCGGAAGTCTTGCTTCCCCTCATATCCTACCTTTATATGTCCTTGATAAACTACTGGCATGAGAGATTGCCTACCAAACTTGCAGAGTAGGAGGAATGAGTAAAGAGCTGAAGGACAAGAAGAAGGCCATTTGGCCGCAATTTCCTATGGCCTGTGGGGCCTTTTCACTATTTGATGTAGGTCATGCATTCAAAGAAGTAGACAACATGTTATGTCTATGATTGTTCAAAATTCTAGGAATACAATTCGACCCTTATGATATCGTTAAGAATTTCACTACTGCAGTCAAAATAAAAGTGTTCTCTAAAGAAGATGATCTTTTTGATGATACATTTTAGCAGAAAAGTACACTTAAAGAAATTTTGCATTCAGCCCAAATGCAATTTTCTCCAGCAGAATTTCAAGAATTCAAAATATATAGAGAGAGCATATTAGCCAATATCCCTTTGGATAAATTACGCTTTGAACCAATGAGGGAGCCAACTCCCAGTATCAGTCTCAGTGGAAGTTCAGGCACAGACAGGTCTAGATCTAAGTCTGGGAGGGAAACACCATAACACTCTAAGAGGTCCAAGAGTGACCATAATAAAAGCAAAGGGTTGGTAAGGGATACTACTCAGTCTAAAGAGCGCCCAGAACAACAGGTTTTGACCACTCCACAGGTAAATCCTCCCCCTCTCATCATCTAGCCACCACCAGTGAGAATAGAGTTGGATAAATAATGGGAGACATTCAATGACTTAATCAATATTGAGGGGCAGAGCACAAAGACACCTGAGAGTAATGTGCAGACAGTGAATGATATATTCACTGGAACAATCAGCAATGTCCCAGAAATGGAGCATATTCCCATTACCCCATCTTCTGAAATTATGCTCAAAATAGAGGAAATTCCTCCTCTCGATGTATTTTATAGTCCATAGCATAAGGCGGTGGTGAGAAGACAAAGAAAGAAAAGGAAATTGGAAAGTGTGCTCTCTTCTGATGCAGAGCAATTAGACATCCTTTGGCAAGATCCTACCACTGACCCTACTGAAAATCTCACTAAATTATCTCAAATCGCAAGAGCATATGCTTCTGCAACCATTAATAAAGCATCCGAGGTACAACAATTATTGAAACAAAAAGAGGATCAAATACAGATTTTGCAGCAACAACTACAGCAAGCCAGCGTCAACAACGAGGCATAGAAAAAGCTAGAGAAATTACAGCAGGAATTTCAAAAAATGCAGCTAGGATACTAGAACAGTTTGGCTGAAAGAGAAAAACAGCTACAGGTTATGCAAGAGATGCATAAGGATGATCCTAAGCTTACAGAGTTTGTCACAGAATCCATTTCCTTAGATGATCAACTCCTGCAACAGCAAGAAACATTGTGCCAAAGGATATCGCAGTGGAGCTCTTATTGCGAGATAAGCGATAGAATTACTAATCAAGTTGTGGACTTGCAACATGATTACGATTTAATTGATAAAATAGTTACTAAATATTTGGTTTAGCAGGAATCAGAGGAAGGGAAAAAGGCAAGCGAACCCAAAATCAATGAAGCCCACAAAGAAATGCTCTTTAATAGGTGGGATGCACAGATCAGGAAAGCAAAACAAGTGGCAGAAGAAGCAGCCATTGTAGCAAACAATGTCATCAACTGTGTAAATGGAAATTTACACAAGGCAAATCTCATATCAGAGACCACTCCAGGATTTCTACCAAATGTGCAGCATCTACAAACAAGCTAGAGATAAAAGGCTCAAGAAAGGGTAGAGTCCATCAAAAGGTTAACCAAGTTAAATTGGGATTCTTACTGGCAGTACTTGGTTAAACCACACAGTCAGTGCATGACTCTCAAGTGTCTCACTAACTCTTCCGAGAAGATGGCGCTAGCACTTGTCGATTCCGTTTTCGTAGGACAGCTAAAGTCGGAGGTCGGCCAACCAACTCTCCTCAAGTCGATGCTGGATGCTTGCGACTACAAAGATCAGATACATAGATAGTTAATTGCCAGTTTTAGTTTTAGTTTTGCTTTATTTTTTCCTGAAATGAGGACGGTCATTTAAACCGCCTCCTATATTTTTGTAATAAACTATTTTTAGATTTAGCTAGTAGTATTTAAACCCTTCTCATGCATTTAGAGAAGGGTCCTGAAATTTATCAAAAACTTGTCCTCAGAACATGCACTTCTGCACCCTCCAAGGAGGTTTTGATGAATGAATGGAACAAGATTTATTGACATCTGTGTTTAATATCTGCTACTGAAATTGCACTTTTGTACTCTTAGTAGATGTTGAATTAAGAAGAGATAAATCATTATTGCTGGAGCTCATGAGTAGAACTCGTTATAAATGGTACTTTTATCTCTTAACAATTTCTGCTTATGTGTTAAGGTGATATTCATGTTCAGTTATTTATGTATGAATGCTTGAATGCTTGAGTTATCATTTGGCACTTCTGTACGGTGATAGCCATTTATTTATGCTTAATATATGAGTGACTTATTATGTGATATGTTTTTCACAATTGTTTCGTCTAACTTTTTATACGAAATAATTCATCTTTATTGAATTCTTTTCTTATAGCAATTGAATGATCTTTATTACCAATTGCTGTAGAAACTATTTTAGATCGCATAATTGAAAGATTAAATCCCGGGTTAGTTTTAGAATTAGATATTTCTGTTCATTAGAATACAATTGCATGTTGTTAAATTAGATTTAGAATAAAAGCATTTTACTTAGAAGTTATTAGGAAAGAAATATCAATTCTCAACACACACACACACACATAAATTGGGAAACTGGTCCCATATCCCTAGTCGGACCCACTATACCAAATGGAAAAGGAGCTGCTAACCAAGGTCCGGACTGGGTGGGTATCCCCCTTGTTGTAGACCCTATTTTCGAGGCTTCAACACTTCCCAAGGGTAAAATTGAGCAAGTAGATACATGCAAAGGTTGTACCTTGGGTAAGTATGCAAAATCTTCCTTTCAGGATCGAGACAATAGAGCTGGAGCAATCCTGGAGCGAGTTCATATAGATGTGTGTGGACCATTCTCAACAGTCTCCCCCGCTAAACAAAGGTACTATGTTTCCTTGATGTTTTTTCTCGTAGATGTTGGATCTACTTCATGCAGAAGAAGGATCAAACCTTCTCAAGGTTTTGTGAGTTCAAAGCCTTGGTTGAGAAAGAATCTGGAAAGAAAATAAGGGCCTCACAAAGCGACAATGGTGGAGAGTATGTCTCTCAACAGTGTAAGGACTTTTGTGCAGCAAAAGGAATTAAATGGGAGTTGATGGCACCCCATAACCCACAGCAGAATGGAGTGGCCGAAAGGAAGAAAAAAACGATTGTGGAAGCAACTCGGGCGATGCTGCATGACCAAGGCCTACCACTTCATTTGTGGGTTAAGGCATGCAATACAACAGTATACTTGCAGTATAGAAGCCCTCATCGTATACTGAGATGAAGACACCAGAGGAGGCTTTCTCTAGGAAGAGACCAAATGTGAGTCACTTCAGGATCTTTGGCTAATCGGTATTTTGCCATGTGATCAAAGATGCCTGGAAGAAGCTAGAGCCAAAAACTGAGTTGGGGATACTTGTGGGGCACACTGATAAACCCCACAACTAACGGTTGTTCTTTCCTACCAGTCAGAGGACAGTGGTACGCAGAGATCTGATGTTCGATGAGCAGAAGGCCATGCGAGTTTCCCTTGAGAGGGAGCTCAAGTTGCATGCAGAAGAGGAACTTTTGGTTCCTAAGGAGGAGGAGCCTTAGACTGATGCAGAGCAGCTGCATGCAGAGGATCCAAGAGTGAAGACATCCACTCATGCAGAGTCTTCCAGAGATGGGCAGAAACGCTCAAGGGAGGCTAATAGATTGATGATGGATGCGAGAGAGAATGTGGGACAACCATCTTCTCAGCGCAGACAGAGGAGGTCACTCGAGCAGTACACTAGTTACATGGCACTGGTTGGGGAATGTATAGAGACCAAACCATCTTCCTTCGAGGAAGCAGTGTAGCAAACAGTGTGGGTTGATGCTATGGTGGAGGAGTACGACTCCATAGTTCAGAACAGTGTTTGGCATGTTGTTCTAAGACTAGAGAAAAATTCAGTAGTGAGTTCCCGATGGCTTTACAAGGTAAAGCAGGCAACTAATGGTAGTGTGGAGAAACATAAGGCAAGGCTTGTTGCCATAGTTTCTCACAAGTCAAGGGGATCGACAATGATGAGACTTTTGCTCCTGTAGCAAGGTACTCATCTATCAGATTGATGTTTGCACTATCAGCACAGATGGGTTGGAAGATCCATCAGATGGATGTGAAGACTGCGTTCCTCAATGGCAAGATTGAGGAAGAGGTGTACATGGAGCAACTGGAAGGATTTGAGACCTTCGAACGTGAGTCTCATGTGTTCTGACTCAAGAGAGCTTTGTACAGGTTGAAGCAAGCACCTCATGCTTGGTACACCAGGATCGATAGCTATTTCAGTGGGTTGGACTTCACAAAGAGTGAAGCAGATGCGAACCTATACCACATCATGGTAGAAGGTAAACCATTGATCATTGTTCTTTATGTTGATGATCTGATATTGACAGGTGATGATCAGTGGATCAAGTCTTGCAAGGAGGACCTTGCAAGAGAGTTCGAGATGAAAGACATGGGTCTTATGCACTACTTTCTAGGCATTGAAGTGTGGCAAAAATATGGGGAAGTGTTTGTGTCTCAAGGAAAGTATGCCAATGAGATACTCAGGAGATTCCACATGGAGAAGTGCAAGCCCATGCAGACTCCTCTAGCAGGTAACTGGAGGAAGGAGGATGCTACTTCAGGTGAGGTAGTAGCTACTACTATTTATCGGTAGCTTGTGGGCTCATTAATGTATTTAGTGAACACATGACCAGATTTGTGCTTTGCGGTGAACCAGCTGAGTCAAGCTATGGTTCAGCCTACCATGCTGTTTTGGAAGGCAATGAAGCATGTGCTGAGATACCTCAGAGGCACATCTCAGTATGGATTATGGTACAGACGGACAGAGGGAGTGAGGCTTTAGGGCTTCACAAATGCATATTGGGCAGGGAGTCCATCATATCGGAAGAGCACTTCAAGAGGAATTTTCAACCTTCGTTCAAATTAGTTTCTTGGTACAACAGGAAACAAAGGTCAATTGCACTTAGCTCAACAGAGGCTGAATGCGGAAAATTCTAGTTGGATTGTTTGATCAGAGGATGGATCCAACTGTGATCTATTGCGATAATCAGAGTTGTATCAAACTCTCTGAGAATCCAATATTTCATGACAGGTCCAAGCACATCAATATCCAATATCATCATCTTCGAGATTGTGTGGTGAAGAGGATCATGTTGTTGCAATATGTTTCGACCGAGGAGCAGGATGCAGATATTTTGACTAAGGCATTGTCAAAATGCAAATTCGAGTTCCACAGAGATAGGATCAGGGTGACAGATAATCCCTTTGTTTTTGAGAGGAAGTGTTGAAAATAGCAACAAAAGATGCTAAAAATAGAAGTACTAAAAACAACATTCCTATAAATAGAATTTCGGGATACATTCCAATTTTAGTTAGTCCTTGAACAAAAATTGTGAATTAAAATTCGAATTTGAGCTCAGCAACTATTTGTAAAATAATTAATTAATTCATCTTGGGTTAATTAGTTAGAGAAAATCAATCATGAAGTCTATGTGAAGACATGCAACAGTTATCCATTTAATTGAGGAAGTTATCCTTTAATTAAGGAGATCAGGCTGAGTTGTACTTTGAGTTGTAATTAGTTAGCTCAGTTAACTGAGTTAAGTCTAGTTAGATTAGTTCCAATAGTTTGTGGAACTGATTATGAGTCCAGTTAGTCAGTGCATGCATGCATGCAACTAGTGTACTTTAGATAACTGAATATTCTCTCATAAATAACTCATGCATGTCAGTTCAGATAGAGACCTAGTTGAGATCAGAGGATGGGACAGTGTACTATCAGTTGCAGGAATATTCCCTTGAGGATATCTCTTGCATGCAGAATGAATTCTTTCCTTGAGGATTGCACAGTTATTTCTGAGTTTGGTGAGCAGTGTGTGAGGTAATTACACACAGGTGGCAGCTTGAGGACCTAGGAGAAACTGCGCAAGGAAATAGGAGGCTTGGAGGACTGAAGGAAGGCATATGTGTTGTCTATTCTATCTATGAGCAACATTGAGGGATTGTACTGAGAGCTAGATAGCTTGCGAGCTAAAGCTTTGTGTAATCCAGAGATATTTCCACTTGTATAACAATACAGAGATCTGGGTTTTTAGCTGAGGCTTTCCCCAGAGTATTCTTTTGTGTTCATGTGTGATTGTTTCTTCTTCATCTATTATGTGTTCTATTTGATCTTGCTCAAAATCGATTAAGCTTCTGCAAGTTTGTTTATAGAAGTAGATCAAGTATTTTGCATTAGTATATTGCATTATCAGGTGATCTACAATGGGAATTTTTACACTAGGAAGCACTCTGCGCACGGAAAATGTGAGCCAATGAAGGTTGTAGTCAACAGCAAGCGGGGCAGTCGTACTACTACAGGAGAAATCAAGCTTATAAAAGGTTTACACTTGTTGAATTCTAACTAGATAGAACAACGAAAATGGAGTCAGGGGATTGGCTAGGCTAAACAGTGTTTACCCAACCAACTTCATATAAAAAAACACCTTTCGACATAATAAATAAAAGTCAACCAACCTTGAAATAGGAAGCATTCCTCTAACAATTTCGGCTAATTATAATATTTTAATAAAATATTTGAATATTAGGTTTTTGCTCTTAATAATTGAAATCTATTAATATTATATATTTTAGTAAAATATTTAAATATTATGTTTTTTTCTCTTAATAATTGAAATCTATTAATATTGTATATTATTATATTAGAAATTATAAATTTTATTAATAAAAATTAAAATATAATAAAACTATATTTAATAATCAAATAAAAAACATTATCAATAAAATTAATGTAAACACTATTTTAATGGATACTATACTTGTTATTGACTTTGAATATTCCCTTCAAGACAAAAGAAAATATGTATATTTTTAATAAAAATATAAACACATTCTTCGACAAAAATATATACATGGGTTGAAATATGAAAACATTCTTCATCAAAATATATATATAAGGGTATGTTATGTTAAATTGTTATATTTATATTAATTGATTTAGATTAAAATTTTCGAATTTCGGTTTCTGTCATCTATGCTTAAATGCTTGAATCATTAAGCAGAATTAATTTTTTTTTACCATATTTAGTATTTTATTATCTTTATAAATTAAAGCGGCAAGAGTGTAATAAACAGGTTCTACGCATCTTATAACTCATCACTCATCAGAAAATATTTGGCAAAATAATCCTAGTTGGATTTAGTTAATAATAAATATCATTATAATCAAAATAAGGAGAGTTGCAAGGCACCTAGTCCCTGTCTTAAGCCCTGAGTTTTATTCTTATAATCAAAACGAGGAAGGTTGCAAAGCAGCTAGTCCCTACCTTAAGTGCAGGGAGCTGGTGGTTGAGCAGTGCATGCGTTGACTTAAGTCTAAGCACTGCATGCATTGACTTAAGTCTAAGTCTATAGTGGTAGTACTTACAGGATGGAACTAAGTCTTTACCAAAACTGATAGGTAGTCTATAGTGGTAGTACTTACTAGATGGAACTAAGTCTTTACAGAAACTGATAGAGCTAGAAGGTTAAATTAACCTGGCCCAGGATTTATGCTCTCGTCCATCCATGAAGCAAGCTCCGGTCGGTGCATGAATGATGCTCTACTCAGTTAATGAAGCTCAATCATTAACAGAGAGAGGGTCAGTGCTAGGGGGTCAACCAAGAGCCAATAATTGACAGTTATCATAGTTAGAATGAGCCGATCCATAACCGGTTTCATTGCGAGCGCTTGCCGAGAATACTTGCCAAGAATAGTGCCACTCATAGTCAGATCTCATTGTTGAGATCTAGTTTCCATGAGGGAACGAAATCATTTCCAGAACTTTACAATTTTTTTCAAAATTACACATCAATAAAAATCCCAACTTATTATCTCACCCAATTCCAATAATGAGAAAAAAATTAAGATTTACATAGTTTTCACACTAATATAATATGGTATTGGAAACTCTAGACACTCAATAATAATAAAATTTACACTGGTATTTATTTTTAACGAAGTTTATCTTTTACCTTCGTTAAGTGTTTTGGAAACTAGCATTTTCTGGTGTAATTTAATACATCGCTTGTGTTATTTCAGAATTACCAGAGGGCAATGCTCTCGGGAATTATGATGTCAGTTCAATCACTGATGGAAAAATGACCATATCTAAATAATCGTTTCAAATTCTAGGAATGGTCCAGTCAGAATGAAGGATGATGCTTGGGAATTACCATTCCATATAACCCTGCTCAACTGGTAATGAAAATGCCCCTTTCCGAAGGAACATTTCTGATTGACCCTTTCAGCTGTTGGGAATGATTTCTCTCAGAAATGATTCGGTTCAATAATGATTTGAATCCCATGCTCCACTGATAATGGGGATGCTCTCAGAATTGTTGGGAGCCAGTTCAATTGATGATGCTTTGGTAAGTAACTCCATAATTGGTTTTCTGCTTCTCAAAAATGAAAAACGAATACTGCAACTCTATTCTCAGACTGACATGCTACTTGGCCCATAGGCGAGGCATGCGACAAATTAGAGCAAGTCCCAGGTCCACATGTATAATATTTCTCTATGTTGGGCAAGGCTCCACCGACTTCTTCTTCACGTATAGTACATGCAGGGAATTAAATGAAATATGTGTGCAAAGAAAGATACAGTAACTTTTTTCAATACATGGCCAACTGCTTGTTGAGTTCTCTCTCTTAACTGTTGTTTAATTTGGATATCAATGTCTATAATAGTTTTTTTAAATAAAAGTATTTTATATTAAAATATAAACACTAATTATGAAGTAAAATGCGCGAGTCTTTGTAAAATGTAAACTATTTAAGAAATTATTAATTTTTAAATAATTACACTCTCTTATTGTAGAGACTTGGTTGAACATAATGCACGATAGAAATTTGGTTGAAGACCACAACAATTTTTCCAATTTTTTCCAAATTTGTACTGAAGAAAGCAGGACAAAGTGACAGGGACCATTCTATCTTAATTTTGTGTGTTGGATAGTTGAGCGAAAAAGCTTAGAAGCTTGGTTAATACTTGCAGCAACAACAAGCATGAGCTGAGGTTCTCTCGGCTGTCAATGACACTGTCTATCGACGACCTCCTTATCAACAACGCACCACGTCTCAGATGCTCCTTCTGGGGTTGTCCTGCTGCTGCGATGATGCTGCACAGAGGTGGCCAGGGTGGAAGAAGAATTTATTGCGATGATGTTGCACAGAGGTGGCCAGGGTGGAAGAGGAATTGCTTCCAGAGGTGAGCACCTCGCCGAAGGTGTCAGAGCAATATCGTAGACGCACTCCTCGGTTGGGTAGAATAAGCCATAGTTGCGCTCCAATGTCGGACCAAGCTTCTGGTTTTCATTAAAGAGAGAGAAAAAGAAGGTGTCTAGATAAGCCTTGGGCCTGAGCGGAGTTCCAGAGTTGGATAGGACATGCTTGACGAGGTTTCCATTGTAGCCCGCAACGTAGTCAAGGCTAGCAACTATTTCATCCTCCTCAGTTGGGTAGAATAAGCCATAGTTGCACTCCGATGTCAGACTAGGCTTCTGGTTTTCATTAAAGAGAGCGAAAATGAAGGTGTCTAGAGAGGCCTTGGGCATGAGCGGAGTTCCAGAGTTGGATAGGACATGCTTGATGAGGTTTCCATTGTAGCCCACAACGTTGTCAAGGCTAGCACTAGTTTCATCCTCGTCGCTCTTGGATGGCCACCAAGTCTCAGACATGACAATGTCGAGGTTCTTATAGTGAAGGGAAGGGCCGACATTACAGAGAGCACTATGTCAAGTTGTCTAGTTGTGCGTCAAACCACTTCATTGGAATGAGATTGGGTATGTATGCATTCTTTACAAATCTGGAAACACTGTACTCCTTGCTGCTTTCTTGAAATTGCTTTCACCTACAAATCTTCACCGTTGTTGCTTTCTTGAAATTGCTTTCACCTACAAATCTGCACCGTTGCTGCTTTCTTGAAATTGCTTTCAACTACAAATCTACAAGATGGTTCCATCTGGTAAATATTGTTAACATTGTTGCACACAAGTGCATGATGTGACGGTCGGGTGGGTTGGTTTGCACGCCCCCGGCCGGTTTCGATTCCTGCGGAGCTGCGATGCTGCAGCGTATGTTGATCCATGGAGATGATGGCGATTAAGCTTCGATGTGACGGCTGTCAGTGCTCTGACACGCATATGTACCAATATATATGTAATAAAAAGAGGGCCCATAATGCTTCTAAAGGGAACTAGCCCCTCCCATTATAAAAAAAATATTGTTAACATTGTTATCTTGCCTCTATCGCTAGTGTTAATTGAGAGATCATTGGTGCTAATTGAGAACTCACGTAGAAATAGCTCAAATTCAGTTCACTACCAGAGGTTCAGGTTCAGGTCATGTCAGTACGAACACTGAGATTAGGGAAGCGGCACAAAGGGGAAGTTCGTAGAAATAAAAAGGAATTGGCGCTCCCAAAGGTCAACTTAAAATGGAAAGGTGAGGCTTTCCACAGCAAGTAGTTGGCGTGCATGTTGGCATTATGATACATATGTTGTACTTGATGGCAACCCACTCATCTCAGATGATAAATTATAGTGCAGCAAAGTTCACGCACTTTCATGAAGATAAAAGTTTCTTTCATGAAGATAAAATTTTCTTTCATGAAGATTAAAGTTTCTTTCATGTAGAGAAAAGTTCACGTACTTATATGCAGAGAAAAGTTTATTTCATGTAGAGAAAAGTTCACGCACTTTTATGCAGAGAAAAGTTTATTTCATGTAGAGAAAAGTTCACGCACTTTTATGCAGAGAAAAGTTTATTTCATGTAGAGAAAAGTTCACGCACTTTCATGCAGAGAAAAGCCCCTTTCATGAAGAGAAACGTTCACGCACTTATATGCAGAGAAAATTTTATTTCATGTAGAGAAAAGTTCACGCACTTTTATGCAGAGAAAAGTTTATTGCATGTAGAGAAAAGTTCACGCACTTTTATGTAGAGAAAAGTCCCTTTCATGAAGAGAAAAGTTCACGCACTTTCATGGTTGGCTCATGGTATTAGTCCGACAATTTTTGATCCTATGGTTTTGGTCCGTGGTATTGCATCCAAAAGTGTTGATCTCACGCACTTTCATGGTTGGTTCATGGTATTAGTCCTATAGTTTTTGATCCTATGGTTTTGGCTCGTGGTATTGCATCCAAAAGTGTTGATCTCACGCACTTTCATGGTTGGTTCATGGTATTAGTCCAACAGTTTTTTGATCCTATGGTTTTGGACCGTGGTATTGTGGAAGGCCTAAGACTATAAAAGAGGAAGGAGATCATTTGGCAAAGTATTATCGAAAAATTGAATATCTAATAAGTGCTAGATCTGAAATATTTGTGATTGGGTTATGGTGCAGATCTGGAT
Source organism: Pinus tabuliformis (assembly GCA_031772625.1). Taxonomy (NCBI): domain Eukaryota; kingdom Viridiplantae; phylum Streptophyta; class Pinopsida; order Pinales; family Pinaceae; genus Pinus; species Pinus tabuliformis. The sequence continues at coordinate 1,223,328,142 of CM062820.1, forward strand.
CTGAATGAAGGAGGAACCTTAGCGCATAAAGAAGGATAAGTTCTATTTATGGGTCATAATATTTATGCTTGAATAATAGTATCTTTGCATGATTTTGATCTGTTATATGAGGCGCATGCTTGATCTATAAATCTGACAATCTGGGTTAATTAGTGTCTGAATATTTGAAAGAAGGAATTATCCTTTATAGATCTGCACGCAGGTTTCAGGTTGTTGAAGTAGCGTGTATCTTTAAACTATGATCTAGCTGCCTCTATCTATTGCTGCAGTATTCTGGGTTCAAAATTTGGTGTGTGGTTACTGTTACTGTGTTCTGGGTACAACTGTCAGAGAAGTGTTACTTGATTCAGTGCTAATTGGGAAAAGGAGATTGTTTGATGCAGATATACTTGATGATTGATTGATGTTCATGGATCCAGTCTGAAAATTTATGAAACGTGGTCCCTGGAAGAAAGAGAAGGTTGTAGCCTTCAGTAGGCCAACACCTACGTACTAGTATCTTGGCTAGTACAAGAGCTAAGGGGGTTGTAGCTCCCTTCCAGGAGAAATTGGAGAACGAGAGAGGGTTGTAGCTCTCTGCAGGTTGTAGCCTGTGTACTGGTAAAGGACTGCACCAGTACAAAATCATTGTAAAATGAGTTTCTAATTGAAAGAAGATAGAGACATATTGCAGCAGGTGGTTTTCACCCACAATGGGTTTCCACCTTATATATGGTGTTCTTTTGTGTGACTATTTGCTTTTCTTGTTCCTGCTCATTATTTTATGATACTGACATACAAAGTAATAATCAATATTTGAAGAATTATTCAAAGTATAATAAGGAAGGTAGATTGAAAAGAATTTGATAATACTGATTCACCCCCCCCCCCCCTCTCAGTATTATTTCCAACAATTGGTATCAGAGCAGGTCCTTCTGAAGAAGCTTGATCGCTTGAAGGAAGATCTAACATCATGAGCAACTACGAGAGGGAAGCATCAATCAGGCCACCGATTTTTGATGGAACAAACTTCGTATATTGGAAGGTAAGAGTTACTGCCTATCTTCAATCTTTGGGTACAGAAGTATGGGACATTATAGAAACAGGGTATACTTTTCCATCAGCTACTCCTACAGATTTAGCTGAGAAGAAGAAATATGAAACAAATGCAAAGGCGGTTAATACTCTTCTAGGATGTCTATCTCAATCTGAATTCGTGAAGGTTATGCAATATAAATCCGCAAAAGGAATATGGGACAAGATTGTTTTGAGCTACGAAGGAGATGAACAGGTAAAACGTGCAAAACTTCAAACCCTCAGGATTCAGTATGAGAATCTCAGAATGTATAATGATGAAAGTGTGGCTAACTATTTCCTTCGGGTAGATGAGATTGTTAATTGTATGAAAAACTTGGGTGAAGAGATAAAAGAGGCTGTTGTGGTTGAAAAAGTCCTAAGATCATTGTCCCCCAAGTTTGAATCTAAAGTGTCTACAATAGAAGAAAAGGAAAATCTACGAACTCTTACCATGTCTCAGCTACACGGAATTCTAACTGCTTATGAAATGAGAAAAGGAGGTCCATCAGACAGGAGAGAAGCTGCTTTTAAGGCTTCAGGCAAAGGAGACTACTATGAATCAAGTCACGTGCCAGAAGAAGAAGAAGAATCAAATTTTGTCAGAAATCTTCAACGGGGTACTGGAAGGTTCAGAGGTAAGCTACCTTTCAAATGCTTTGCTTGCGGAAGAGTAGGTCATTATGCTGCCAAATGTCCTTATAAGGATAAGATTGACAAAGGAAAGGAACCTGCCAGATGGAACAAGAAACAGAATGCAAATAAGAAAAGCTACTACACTCATGAAGACAGTGATGGTCTATCAAATAGTGATGAAGATGAACGAAGTAATGACTATAAACTTTTAATGGCATTTGAAGATGATGATTACATGGATGCTATAGATGTGGATAGTTTTTATGAAGAGATTTCTAGACTTAAGACATGTATAGAAGAAAAGAATATGATCATTGATACTCTACAATTTCAAATTGATGAAAAAGAAAAATATCTTGAAAAGTTAGAAGGTGAAATTGTTGGCCTTAGAAAAGAAATTGAGAAAACAAAGGCTATTAATCTTAAGTTTGTCAAAGGATCTAAAACTCTGGATGAGATCATCAATGTAAAGCGTTCTCCGCTAAACAAGATAGGTCTAGGGTATAATGGAGAAACATCTCAAGCATCCACCTCAAAGAGTTATCTTGATGCAGCAAGAAGGAATGAGCAAAAGCACAATGGAGATCACCAGGTAAAGCATGGACGAATTATATCAAGAACGAACAAAGACTATCAGGCAAACCAGGGGTAATCTGTCTTAAGGATGAACAAAAGCTACAACCAGCCACAGGTAAAATCTTCTCAATTTGCTTCAAGAATGGATGACAATAGAAATTACAATCATTTGGCCGGTAGATTTGATAATCGCAGAAGTTTCTTCAATGGGCAATGTTTCTCTTGCCATAACTTTGGTCACAAAGCAGCTCAATGTGTTGCATATAAAACAATCATGACTAGAGAAGCTCAAAAACAAAGAAGTATGATCGGGATTACAAAAAGGACCTATAACAACTTTTCAGCTCTTGAAAATGAAGTTGAATGTTCTATTTGCAATAACTTTGGTCATGAAGATTCTGAATGCAGGAGCAGGTTTCAGCAGACAAAGGAACAAGCCTCGAGCACCAGAACATGGAGAATAAAGGAACCACAAACAGAAAGATGTGGGATAGCATTTTATGTAGAAGGACAAGAAATCTATGGTACATTGACAGTGGATGTTCGAAACATATGACAGGTGATAAAGAAAAACTTGAATCATATTCTGCTTTAGAAAAGGGAAAGAAAGTCTCTTTTGGAAATGATACTCCTGCAACTATAAAAGGAAAAGGCACTGCTCAGTTAAAAGAAAAGGTCAAAGCTGGAAATGTTTTGTATGTTGATGGATTGAAGCATAATCTTCTAAGTGTCAGCCAGATGTGTGATCAAGGAACCGAGGTGATATTTAGATCAAACGAATGTCGTGTTCGTGATCTTGATACAGGTGAAACAATGATCGAAGGTAGAATAACTCCAAATAATCTATACATATTTGAAGAAGGACAACAACAATGCTATTTGAGCAAGGATGATGAACACTGGTTATGGCACCGGCGGTTGGGGCATCTAAGTTTTTCACAAATAAGGAAAGCATGCAAATATCAGGCAGTTCGGGTCTTCCGGATATCAAAATTCCAGACAACACCATATGCAAATCATGTCAGTTTGGAAAGCAAACCAGAACTAACTTTCCAGAGAAGGAAGGATCAGCTAGCATGCCTCTTGAGCTAGTCCATACAGATGTATGTGGTCCATTTAGGAAAAGGACACCTCGAGGAGAAGAATACTTGATATTATTCATTGACGATTTCTCCAGGTTTGTTTGGTTAGGACTTATGGAGCACAAAGACGAAGCATTCGAGAAATTCAAATCCTTCAAAGCCTTGGTTGAAAATGAATCAGGTTACAAAATTAAGTGCCTCAGGTCTGACAGAGGTGGGGAGTTTACCTCAAATGAATTTTTTGATTTCTGTGAAGAACATGGGATAAGAAGAGAATTCTCTATAGCTAGAACTCCTCAGCAAAATGGAGTGGTGGAAAGGATGAACAGAACAGTCCAACAAATGGCTCGTGCTATGCTGGATGAGTCTGGAACTCCCGCAACTTTCTGGGGTGAAGCCGCATATGTTGCGGTTGTTATTCTCAACAAAACAAATGTCCGAGTGAACAACACTCAAACTCCTCATGAGCTTTGGTATGGTGAGACTCCTTCGGTAAAGCACTTCAAAATCTTTGGGAGCAAATGCTATATTAAGAATACTGATGAGCAACTTGGCAAACTTGAACCTAGAGCAGATGAAGGCATTCTTCTTGGTTATTCTCCACACAACAAAGCATATAAGTGCTACAATAAAAGACTTGGAAGAATTGTTGACAGCATTGATGTAGTGGTTGATGAAAGGATACATTCCTAGGCAAGTATATCATGAAAAATATTGAAGAAGA